>OY997266.1:619593303-620110803 GCA_963921465.1 Triticum timopheevii
TTGGAAACACGTCTCAAAGGTGACAACACTGTTTGTGATCAGCTGTACTCGTTGTCTAGGGGACCATCTTCGACTGTATTGACTTACAAAGGATACGAGATAAATGGGAATACATTTTACACGCTCGCCCAAGATCAAAAGAGCACCAACCAAAACAGCGGTGTCCGCTTTGATGCAGCAACCAAGAGGGGAAAGGACACATATTATGGTTACATAGTGGACATATGGGAACTTGACTACGAACATGATTTTAAGGTCCCTTTGTTTAAGTGCAAATGGGTCAATCTGTCAGGAGGCAGGGTACAGGTAGACCCACGGTATGGAATGACAACAGTGGATCTGAACAATCTTGGGTACACAAACGAACAGTTCGTCCTAGCCAATGATGTGGCGCAGGTTTTCTATGTGAAGGACATGTCTACCAAACCGAGAAAAAGAAAAGATAAGGAAGTGAACACATCATACGATGAGCCAAAGCGCCACATTGTTCTTTCAGGGAAAAGAGACACCGTGGGAGTGGAGGGCAAGACAGACATATCCGAAGATTATGAAAAGTTTCATGAAATTCCTCCCTTCAAAGTCAAGGCTGACCCAAGCACACTGTTAACAATGAGGATTATCCATGGTTACGACGCAATAAGCAAAGGACAGAAGCAAAGAAAAAGTGAAGACTTTCTCTCCAGGACTATTATGATGATGCCTTTGATCTAGAATATCCATGTAACAGACGAGTTTCCGTATGAAACCCTGATGCTTTCAAAGAAATTGTCCGTTTCGTACACAAAGTGCATCCAGTTTTTGTCGTAACCCTCTCAACATTTTAGCACATGCCAACTTTCAACCTTTTTAGAGTTCATTTGTAGTACTTTTCATTTTCAGGGTCATATAGCTCAAAAAAAATTAGTAAATGCATGAAAAATAACAAATGAAGTCAGAAAGGGTTGAAAATTGATGATGTGGCTTTGAATGGTGCATTTTGAACACACAAAAAAGTCTGGAGTTCAAAAAAAAAGAAATCCCGTTTGTAACAGATGAGTTTCTGTATGAAACCCTGATACTTCGAAAGAGATTGTCCATTTTGTACACGAAGTGCATCCGGTTTTTGCCGCAACCCTCTCAACTTTTTAGCACATGCTATGTGGGTGAAATGATGATACCATGCCAATTTTCAACCTCTTCAGAGTTCATCTGAAGTGCTTTTCAGTTTCAGGGTCATTTAGCTCAAAAAAATCAGTAAATGCATGAAAAATAACAAATGATGTCAGAAAGGGTTGAAAATTGATGATGTGGCTTTGAATGGTGCATTTTGAACACACAAAAAGTCTGGAGTTCAAATAAGTTTAAAAAATGAAATCCCTTTGTAACAGAAGAGCTTTCGTCCGAAACCCTGATACTTCGAAAGAGATTGTCCATTTTGTGCACGAAGTGTATCCAGTTTTTGACATAACCCTCTCAACTTTTTAGCACACGCTATGTGGGTGAAATGATGATACCATGCCAATTTTCAACCTCTTCAGAGTTCATCTGAAGTGCTTTTCAATTTCAGGGGCATTTAGCTCAAGGAATGAACTAATATTAAAAAGAACGATCTGGAAAACTTTTATGAAACTCCAATAGCAAAAATAATAAACTAAAAGAATGAACTAGAAAACTTTAATGAATTATCAAAATATTTTTTGTTCAAAACATTATAAGCAAAAAGAATTTTCATAAAGAACTTTTTTTGTTAGAAACTTTAATAGCAAAAAGAATTATCATAAAGATTTTTTACAAACTAAAATAACAAAAAATGTTTTTGGATATAATGATAAAACACAGTAATATTAAATAGCAGGAAAAAGAATCACTCCAAAATCTATTTTTATAGTAAAGTTAATCACAAACTAGTGATTCACACAAATTTCAAATAATTCAAATTTAATCTATTCAAATTTGAAAACTAATGGCACTAACAGAAAGTTTATATTTTTTCTGACCTAAAACCAAAAAGAATTAAAAAATAAAGCAAAAAACAAAAGAAAATAAATAATGCAAAAAACAAAACAAAAAAACCAGAAAAAATGCCACTGCTGGGCCACCACGACCTGAATACGACTAGAAACCCACCATGGGCCATGATTCAGGTCCGCAGAAGGCCCAGTAGGCCCATAGGCAGATACAGTGTGTTTAGGCCCGTAAGCCTGCATTTGAGAGGAGCTCGAGAGGGCAGCAGGAGTGGGGCTTATAATCCACTCCGAGCCCCTCTCAACTAGTGAGGTGGGACTAAATTTTTGGCCGCGCAGCACCCCCCTTTCGTCCCGGTTGGTGGCACCAATCGGAACCAATACACACCTTTTGGTCTCCTTTTCCCGCCCTTTGGGCTGCTGAAAAGAGACCTTTGGTCCCGGTTGGTGGAACGAACCGGGACCAAAGGGTGGCATTGGTCCCGGTTGGTGCCATGAACCGGGACCAATGGTTTGGGTATATAAGCCCACACTTAGAAAATTTGGCAGTTTCACCGACAATTGCCCCCCGATGACGCCGAGCTCATCGATGGCGCCAGGCTGACCTTGCTCGCCGCCATGCCCATCACCCTGCCCTGAGCTCGCCGTTAACGCGCCGCCGCCGCGCCCCTGCCAGTGCTCGCCGTCGACGCCCTCGCCCCTGCCCTGCCCCGAGCTTGTCGTGTCCGCGCCGCCGCCGCGCCCCTGCGCGCCCTGCCCCGAGCTCGCCATCGCCGCGCCGCCCTGCCCCAATCGTGCCGTCAACGTGCCGCCCCGTACCTGTGCCCTGCCCCGACGGTGCGCACCGCCCCTCCCCGTTCGGTCCGGCGGCCGGCCCCCTTTTCCTCTCTGTTTTGTTCATACAAGTTTTTTTGTTCATATTATGCTTTTTTTGTTCATAGATGATGATATATATGATGTTTTTTGTTCATATGCATGCATGGATGTACATAATGAGATGAATGATGAATTGTTTTGTTCATATATGTATTAATTTTTTTTATTAGGTTGTTAGTAGATATCGATTTTAGGTTAGTGCATTTTAGGTTAGTTGATTTAGTGCATTTTAGGTTTGTTGTACTGTTAGTGCATTTTAGGTTAGTGGAGAGAAAAAAGTAAAATAAGGAAAAGGAAGAAAAGATGAAGAAGGAAGAAGGAAGAAGAAGAAAAAGAAGGAGAGGAAAAAAGGAAAATAAGAAGAGGAAGAAGGAGAAGAAGAAGGAGAACAAGAGGAGATGAAGAAAAGGAGAAATAATTAAGAAGTGGAAGAAGAAGAAAAAAGGAGAAGAAGAAGGAATAGAGGAGAAGAAGAAAAAATAGATTTTCCTCTATTCCTTCTTCTTCTCTTTTTTTCTTCTTCTCCTCGAACTCTCAGGAACTAGGGTAGAGGGTCGAGGGTCGTCAAGGGGTCGAGGGTTCGAGGGTCGTTGAGGGGACGAGGGTTCGAGGGTCGAGGGTCGTCGAGGGGTCGTGGGTCGAGGATCGCCAAGGGGTCGAGATCAGATTGCCTTGTGTCAAAGTATTGAAGAAATCCATGGCTTCATCATTAGTCGGAAGTAACCGGGGCATGATGGTACGAAGTTCTCCAAAGTTGTTCTGGAACGGAGTCCCGGATAGGGTAATCCGCCTTTTGGTATGAATTTCAGCAAAGTCCTTCCAAATAGTGATATCCGGAAGGCTCTTGCTGAACTTATTTGTACCAAAAGGCAAATTATCCTATCTGGGACTCCGTTCCAAAACAACTTTGGAGAGCTTCGTACCATCATGCGCCTGTTACTTTCGCCTAATGATGAAGACAAGGTTTTGTTGAATCCTATGACACTAGACAAACGTCGGACAATCATGAGAGAGGCGGTCCGGCCCAAACCATAGAAGCGCTGCCGTGGCCACCCAAATTTACCAAGTTAAAAGAGCGTTGTCGTCGAGGCCACCCCGAACCCTATAAGCGTTGCCGAGGCCACCCCAAACCCTAGAGAAGCATCGAGGCCACTAATATGATTCCTTGTTGTGATTAGCTAGCTAGGTCTACGTTTGCCACTAATATATCCATCTGTCTTGTTTGTATAATAATTGCCATGCTGTAATATTTGCAGAAACAATGGAGCACCGAGACTTGGAAGCAGAAGAGATGTTGGGGAACATAATCACAGCTGGAGGTGATGTCTTATCGTATCTCAACGACACCGATGGTCTGGAAGGAGAGGGTGAAGCAGGCTACGGCGATCAAACAATGGAGGAGGAGGGACATGATTATGATGGCTCCGGTGACCGAATGCCAGTGGAAGAAGGACACCGTGATGACGACTCCGGTGACCAAACGGAGTCCGGCCAGGTATATATATATATTAATTAAGCCTGTGCTGACTATAGCTAATTGATGCATTAATTGTTTTGGTATGTACACCTATTAACTCTATTCTTTCTTCTTTTCTAGCCCTCCAGATCGAGCAAAACTTTGGTAACGAGACGAGGCCCGAAGAAAAAGTTGCGCCAGGATGAAAGGTTCACGATCACAGCAATTGCGCGAGATGGCCAACCGATTGAACCCATCCAGACCAAGGAAGCATTCTCTGCTCAGCGCGGGGTTCTTGTTAGGGACATGATCCCGATCAGCATCCACCAATGGTATAAGCCTAAGAACGAAGACCCTGCGGTGTCTTATGTCAACGATAGGCAGAAAGATGATCTTTGGACCGCGCCGAAGGCAAATTTCACCCTACCGCCAGAGGAGGATCCGAAGAAGCCAGATATTATAGAGCCATTGGTCAAGGCTCATGCTCTTAAGAAGATGGCAGATCTATTCAGGAGGTGGAATAATGAGCTAAAAACAATGTTTGTCGACAAAAAAAAGACTCAAGAATTCACCGGCCGGTTTGAGAAGATCAGAGATCACTGGGACGCATTTGTGGCCCACAAGACATCGGACAAGAGTAAGAAGATGTCAGCGACAAACAAGAAAAATGCTGCGTAGAAGGAGCATCCCCATCGCACGGGGTCAGGTGGCTACCTCAAAGCCCGGCCGTTGTGGGAGAAGGCTGAGAATGACCTGCTTGATAAAGGGGTCGAACCAGAGACATTGAACTGGCCAGACCGTTCAAAGACTTGGTTCTTCGGGGTTGGGGGAAGCTTGGACCCTGAAACGGGGAAGTGCGTTTGGACGAACGAGCAACTGCGAATACCCGTCATGGAGCTTTAGGAGTATATCGCCGCAGCGCGGGAAGGGACGTTCGTTCCCGACAGAGAGAACGACGAGCTCACAATGGCCCTCGGGAATCCTGAGCACCCTGGACAGACACGAGGCACGCCAGGCTCCGTTTCATGAAAGGCTGGGTTTCCCGACGCAGGAGGTTACAAATGTCGGGAGAGGAATAGGAAAGTGGAGCAGACCCAACTACAGGCGCTGCACGCAAGGGTACAAGCACTAGAGGAACGAGAAGCAGTTCACAGCAAGCGACCTGCCGAAGCTACTCTTGAAGCTACCCCGCCATCTCAGCGGAGAAGCAGCGTGGCTTCCACCGAGCTGCTTCAGGAGCCTGTCTTCACGGCTCCTGCTAGCTACCCCGTGGATGTTATCACGGAGTCTCAAAATTGCCACCTTATGACGCAATGGCAGAACTTCAAAGTCAAGGCGGCTGTCGGCTCTGCTGCACCTCCTGAACCCAGTGCAACTTTTCACTGCCGTCCGATTCCAGAAGGATATGCTGCTGTGATGGTGGACGAAATAATGGAGGGATTTGAGGAGCTCGAGCTTGACCATCCTACCGGTGAAGGGGAGACATGGCTGGGTTCTGCTCTGAAGACTCCATGTCTATGGCGGAAGGAGCTCATCAACCTTCCTAACTGGACGCCTCCGCCTCCTCCTCCTCCTCCTCCTCCAGCGAGTCTAGGCACTCCGCCTTCTCCTCCGCCTCCTTCTTCGGTGAGTGACCAGGGCACTCCGCCTCCTTCTCCGGCACGTGGCGGCACTCCGCCTACTTCTTCGCCTGCGCCGACGCATCCGAGCAGCCAGCCTCCTCCTTCTCCGCCTCATTAGGAAGGGCGGAAGAGACCCGCCGCCGCCCCGGCTGCTCCGGCGCGTCATAGTCCTTCTTCTCCGCCTCGTAAGCAAGGAAAGAAGACAGGCATAGCCGCTCCGTCTACTCCGGCATCAAGCAGTACAGTCAGATGCGGGAGGCAATACAGATTCGGTCCATCTCTCAAGCCTCTAGAGAAGTTACCATACGAGAGTACCGTGAAGGAAAACGCAAAGATTGTGGAAGCCGAAGTGAAGGACTTCTTTGAAACTCAAAGAGGTAAGAAACATCCACCTCTGAAGGAGAAGGTAGATCCGGTGAAAGCAAAGCGCACTATCGATGCCCTGAAGAAACCACCACTGTCTCCGTCGAAAACCAACTATGAGCGCATTATTGAAAGGTCATATATCGAAGCGGAGCGGTCAGGAAGTACTTGCAGTCATCGAAGGTTAGAAGAACAAAGAAGTGGGAAATAAATTCCCCAACTTGGCGAACAAGCGAACCAATCGTGCCCCCCACTCAAGGTGTCTAGTGATATCGTCGCTAACCATCCGGGGATCTTGCCCGGTACCAATCCTGCAGATTACATGCACGACAACGATTCACATTTTGATATAATGGAGGTGGACGAATTCAGATACCAGTACGGGAAGCCTCTCGTCAAAGATGGAAGTCGTGCTCTAACAACGATGATGCGAAGATTCCATGATTGGTACATGAAAACCCGCAGAGAGTCTGGGGGGAAGGATACTTTGACGCTGAGAGTTCAAGAGGAGCACGACCTCGTTGGAATTGATCTGTTGTCTGTTCCATTTGAGGAGTTCTTCCAATTTTTCAATCAAAAGGCCCTCGATAAATTAACGGTCACTTGCTACTGTCTGTAAGTACTACTTCTGTCATTAAGTCTCTATATATAGCTCAGCTCTTTCATTGCATGTATATATAATTATCCTCACTATATTATGCAGATTGAAGATCATCGAATGCAGAAAAGCAGAAATCTATGATATTGGGTTCATTAACACAAATCTCATAGATGAATTTACGGTTAAATTTCAACCCAAAGAAACCGAGGCCAACTTGCTACGATCGTTGCTCATAAATCAAAACAAAGATAAAATATTCTTTCCTTACAAATTCAAGTCAGTGTTATTGTCTTGTGCATATTCGGTTTCCCTTATTACTCGAGGTTATAGTAATGTAATTGATGAGTTATGCATGCGTGCGCTGGTTCCACTATATCTCCTAGAGATTAAGCTTGAGCAGGGACTAGTAACTGTCTTAGACTCGAGACGAAAAGATCCCGAGGACTATGCCGACATGACTAAAATTCTTGAGAAGTAAGTTCAATCGATCATTATCGCATCATATCGGCAACTTTGTTCATTTTCTGATATCAAATAATTGTTTTCTTTGTCTCGCAGGGTTTGGAAAGACTTTGCCGCACAAGCTTCCGGGACTGCCGGGGGAGATGCGATTTAAATACCCGAAAGTAAGTACTACTAGCTAGTTACTTTCATCAATACCATTTATAATGCTTCATTATCAGTTTGATTGACCTCTGTTTCTCGTAAAGTGCTTGTGGCAGGAACCCGGGAATGACTACTATGCATACTACGTATGCGAGTTCATCTACAACGCGACGGCCAAGAATAAGCGGGGCTACTCTAAAAGACAATATGAAGTGCGTAAGCAATAATATTCATAATTTTATTTTATTACCATCATTTGTGTTGAGTTTCATTCATATATATGTATTGACCCCCTTCTTCAAATTAGATGTGGCAGATGCGGAATGAACTCCTACCAGGAGATCACATGCGAGCAATTCAAGAGGAATTGGCGGAATTCTTTCTTGACCGCGTCATCAATAAAGCCGGAAAATACCACGTGGAACTTGAGTTCAGATGTTAGGGTATTGTAAGAGATCTTACATTTTGATATGTATGTAGCCAGTAGCGTCGGATAGATATACAAAAACTTGTTGTTCGACCAATCTCTCGGAGGAGAGGTCGATCACTTCTCTCTGTATATGTTCATGACGATCTTCTATACTTAATGGTTTCCTTCATTTGCTTACTAGCTAGCGTGTCGAGTCCTCTTTATATGTATAGTACGTAGCCTCGACCAAGCACGGAGATAAGAGAGGACATTTCTCTCTATTAGCTAGCTAACACAATATATGAAACCCCTAAATTAACCCTACAAAACCCCCAACTCCCCCCCCCCCCCCCCTCCCCCTCTTTCGCACAAAAAAACCCCAGCCCCTGAACTGCTGACGCGTGGATGCCTTTTGGTCCCGGTTGGTGCTACCAGCCGGGACCAAAGGCCCCCTGCCTGGGCAAGCCAAAGCGGCCACGTGGAGGCCTCCCGGTTTGTATAAGAATCGGGACTAAAGGTACTGGGATTTAGTACCGACCCTTTAGTCCCAGTTCAGGAACCGGGACAAATGGGCCTTATGAACCGGGACAAATAGGCCTTTTTCTACTAGTGAATATCCGCCTCTTTCACACATGGGTGTAGTGCTCACATGCTTTTATTACGTCAAGTTCACAGTCAAGTTTCCAAAAAGCAAAAACTTATATCTTTGAAACATATTCAACTTTTAGCTTATTTTGAAGATTTCATCAAAGACAAAAAAGGCAGTCGAAATGGATCTCAAATCAAACATTCGATCCAAAATATAGGAACCTTTGTGTTTGGGAACAAAAATAACATACATATGTTTTATGGGAATGTGTTTTCTAAAGTGCGGGTTAATTTGCACAAAGTGCAAGGCTGTCTCTGTAAAAAAAAGGCATGGTCCAACTTTTGACTAAAATCTGGCCCATTATTTTGCATCTAAGGTCCAGAATCCTTCTAAATGTTAACCGTTACTCAGTACGATTTTATTCAGATGATGTGCAAATATAGAAAAAAAAGAAGTAGACTCATGTGAGTGACTTGGTACATTCGATAGCATTGATCGTAGTTCCTCTTCTGCGTAAACAATGTCAGACAAAGTGTTGATCAGCTCTTGATTGTCTCCTTCTCCTTGGGAGCAATACATCTGGAAGGCAGAGGATCTTGCTGCGTTCGTCAACTCGTGTGCTGCTTGAACTTTCTCTATTGTCAGCCTCCAGCCTTGTATCAACAGTTTATTTGTTGCTCGAGTGTTTTAATTTTTCTCTTGAGCCGCTGCACTTTAGAGGTTCTGTCACGTCGGTCTCTATTCTCAGCTTCTATGTTGAATTTTTTGCGGAGTGTTTTGATCATTTCTTGCGCAGCAGCTTCTTCGGCTTCTTCTATGGAATGAAATTTCTTTTCCTTCATGGTGCGTATTTCTCTATTGCCAGTTGGCTCTGACAGATCGTTGATTGTGATTCTTGCTGTAGCAGCATATTGATTGATTCTGTGGTGTCCTCCAATAAAGTGCCTGATTTCAAACATTGGTTTTTGAATTTGGAGTGCTTCTGTTATCTGTTCAAGGATAAGTTTTTGACTGATGCATACTGTTAATACCTCACCTGAAAGATAGTACATAATATGATGATCAATGATATAGACGTTTTTCGTATATAAAAGATGGTGCGGTCAACATAAGATAATGGGATGTTTATTACTCCCTCCCTCTATTCCTAAATGTAGAGCGCATACAAAATTTTGAAAGTTCAACTTACTAAACTTGGACTATATTTAAAAATATCTACATTTATAATACTCTCTCCATCCAGAAACAATTGTTGCTCAAACGGGCGTCGTCCGAGCGACAGTTATTTCCTGACCGATGGAGTATTAAATAAATATCAATAAAACATCACTAAACATATATCTATATTATATTTATTTGGTAGTATTATTTTTGTTAACACTTGTCTCACTAGTCTTGGTCAAACTAAAAAATGTTTTGACTTAAAAGAAAAACTACACACTACATTTAGGAATGGAGGGAATACCATTCCGCTTTATGTAGGGTGCGCTTCTCTTGACTGACTGTGCAGTAGTATTATAATCTTCTGTCTCCTTGGGGCCTGTGGTTTTGAGGTTCTTCATGCTCCACTCTGCCATTTTGAGAGCTTGTCCGAGTTCCTGGGAGGCCGGTATTTAAAGGCGAAAGCGCACCGCCTTTCGTCATGTTCTTGAATGTTCGAATGAACTGCTTCCGTGTTGTTATTTTGACGTGTGTAAGCATGCACTGATACGTGTCGTTGCTCTAACGATTTTTTCTGCATGCTTACCACATGGTCGTTTTTCTGCTGCATGCTTACCACGTGGTGAACTCTGACTGACTGTGAACCTCTCCTGCACCGCTTGACACAGTCGGTGGAAAACAGACGCATGTACATCGAGCGAGCACAGTTGAGACGAAAAGTTTGTGTTTAAGTGCCAAAATAAAAGGCTGGAGGGAAGTTACATCTTCAGTGTTCTCTTATACAGACAGGTGGCGCCTTCACCTCAGGTCTTGCCGAGTTGTCGCTTCGGTGAGTACATCACTGGTGTCCTTCCTGCATGGTTGCCATGTGTGATTGCATGTGCATGGTTTACCCTCCATATAACCATGGTCTTCCATGACGAGATTAGTAGCACCCGCGGGCGGCGGGCCCGTCACCAGAGCATGATGCGCTCGCTCAGGAACTCACCGGCACCACATGAGACATCTAGGTCATCACCCCGACGAAGACCAGCCCGTTCAAACCAGATTTGGGTGCCGCCACTTCTATTGAAAGAAAGCAGTCCAGAGACCGCCGTCGCTACACCCCTCGCCGCCTTCACGATCAAGAGTCAAAGCCATCACCGTCACCATGGTTCTTGCCGGCGAGCGGACCAGGTAGCCCACCGAAAGAGTGACAACATCGCCGATGTTGTTCACTCTGCCGCTACCCACAACACCTCGCTGTTGAAAGCTGCACGGTCATGCCCCACTAGCACCACAATCATGCCAAGCACACCGCCGCCGCCGCCTCCACCACCACGGCGCGCAGAAGCTACCGAGCCTCGACGACACCATGTCGGTCAACAACATGGACCGAACCCGAAATGCACACCTAGCTCTAGAACCGATGGATTTAGCTCCCCAGGCCGTTGATGTCGACGAGGCACCACCACCAGGAGCCAGCCCCACCACCACTGCCGCCAAAAAAGGCCATCACAGGGAGGTCTCCTTGTGCCGCCCATGGCCGCCGCCGCCGCGCCAGATCTGAGGCGCTACCGCCACAAGCACATGGAGACGTCGAGCTAGCCCGTTGTCTCGCCGCCAGGAGTCACCTCCCTTTGACCCACCACCGGTAGTCGAGCCCTGCCGCCTCGCGTGCCTCCAACACGAAGTCAGCCCACGACGTCGTGGCTTCCACAACCAGTCGCCGAAGGGAGCCGACACAGAGAACCGCCCCGCCACCGTCGTCCCTAGAGCATGCTCGGGCTTCGCCGCCGGCGCCTTAGGCAGCAGCTAGACGAGGGGAGAAAAGATGAAGCGGTAGCGGCAGTACAGGAGTCGGCCCCATGTCGCCAGAGGAGGCCGACACGGTGGTATTTTTAGGAATATGAAAATGTATTTCATAATGAATCTAATGAGGTAATTTCGTAGGTTTTGATATATCTTTATATAGACTTGGTCGAATTTAAAGAAGTTAAACTTGAGACAGTTCTAGAACTTTAATTATTTTGGAAGAGAAGGGAGTATTTTCATAAATCCATCTGGCGAGCATTCTAAATCTGGCCCTAACAGCTGAACCATGCCCACTCCGTCCAATTCGTAACGTCTGGCTCTGATTGAGGCGGAACCGTAAGTGGTCTCTGGCTTGCTCGCTCTCTCCGTTAGACCCGCAAAGCTTTCTCCCGTAACCTGTCGTCACCGCCTGGATCCTAGCACCGCCGCTTGCCGTCTCCGAACTCCATGGCTGCACCAAGAGCTCTACGTACCGCCTCCAAATCCCGCCACCGTAGGACCAGCACGCTGTTGCGTGGGAGGCGCAGTGCTGCGGCGGTCGACGGCGACCCAGAGGAGGAAGAGCACACGCTTGGAAGATGATCTGCAGCAATGGGGTGTGGAGTCTTGGTCCCGACTCCCGACACCAGGAAGATGATCTGTGGTGTACTGGAGCTGGCGCCTACCTCTGGCTGGAGCAGCAGCCTCGAAGCGGCCGACTGGTGCAAGCGGTGGTCACCGATGTGTCCTGGGCGTTGCTGCTCCGCATGCGCACTCATTGTGTTTGATGGAATGCCTCTTAGTTTTCTGGCCTACTGCACTTACGCCTGGCGTTGCCCATGAAGAAATTCTACAGAATCCACACAGACGTCGACGATGTCCCGGGTATTGATCAGTCTCGCCGTGCAGTGCAGGTACATGATCAGCTGATTCCTCTATATTTTAGCCGATTGTTCAAGTTGTGTCTGCTGTTTCTGGTTCGGTTGTCGACATGTGCTTAGTGCTCCTACTGCGTACGGAGGTGCTAATGATGTTCCTCTATGGTCTCCTTTCTTGGCACACTGTTCAATTTTATTTGTTTCTTTTCACACGTATTGTCATTTCAGTAGCAATGGCCAGGGAAGGAAGGTGTGTTCCATGCGTTGAAGGTGCTTGACGTAATGCCGAAGTGTGTTTACATAGTTGCTTTCAGACCAAGATCTAAAAATTTCCGGTACAATAATGATAGCTCTAGCAGAGGAGTTGGAATTGCAACCCAAGAGAGTAAAACTTTGTTTATACTCCCTCCGTTTTTATTTACTCCGCATATTAGATTTGACTAAAGTCAAACCACATAAAGTTTGATCATTTTATAGGAAAAACATGAACATTTACAATAACAAATCCATATGATGTGGAAGTATATTCAATAATGAATCTAATAGTGTTGATTTGTTATTGTATATGTTAATATTTTTTGTCTATAAACTTTGTCAAAATTTAAAATGTTTGACTTTGACTAAACCTAATATGCAAAGTAAATAAAAACGGACGGAGTACTATTGCCAGGGAGTACCACGTGCAATCATGTAGAAATTGCACAATGGTTGAGTTCATAGTATCAAATTATTCAGTTTTTTTTCCGCGGAAATCAAATTATTCAGGTTACAATTACTATTGTAGCAATCATAGTTATTCAGTTGCACAAATAAATAGTTAACACCATAACTTGCTAGGTCGGAGTTACCGCAAAGACAAAAAGAAAAGCATTTACATCATCTGGCTTGAGAGAGTTGCACGGCTGAAGGTAACGCACTACTCGGTTTGTAAGCTGTCTCATGGAGTATGGACACAGTTCGCGAGGATGTCGGTGGATGGGGCACGTCACATACCCCTTCAAGCATCTGGACAACTTTTGACATGGCAGGTCTCTGGTGGAAATCTTCTTGGATGCACCACAGAGCAACCTTGATCGCTATATCCATTCGATCATCATCTCCATCATAATTGAGCTTGGCATCGAAGATACTGCGAAGATCACCTTCCTCCATCTTCTTGAACGCAAAGGGTGGAAAATGGGCTTTCTCCGAGACCTCCATGGGATCAAAGTTCCTCCTCCCGCTAATTATTTCGAGCAGGACCATCCCATAGCTATAGACGTCACACTTCTCTGAGACGGCGCGGTTGGTGATCCACTCAGGCGCAAGATAGCCCCGGGTGCCCCTCAGCATCGTGAAGGCATGGCTTTGCTCTCTGCTCATCAGTTTGGCAAGGCCAAAGTCGGATACCTTTGCAGTGAAGTTGTCATCAAGCAGAACATTCTCAGGCTTGATGTCACAGTGTATGATCTTCAACTCGCAATCTTGATGAAGGTAAGCCAGGCCCTTTGCTGTCCCAAGCGCGATGTAGAACCTCGTATCCCAGTCCAAAAGGGGAGCATCATCTTCTTTTGTACCAAAAATCCACCTATGTAGAGATCCCTTGGCCATGTACTCGTACACAACAAGTCTGTGGACCCCCTCGGTACAAAGACCTCGGAGTTTTACCAGATGTCTGTGGCGGATGCGGTCGATTATCATCACCTCAGAGTGAAACTCTTTCTCCCCTTGCCCTACGCCCTCCAGCTTCTTCACAGCGATGCGGCTTGCGTCCGGGAGCGTCCCAAGGTACACGGATCCAAATCCTCCCTTGCCAATCTTGTCAGAGAAGTTGTTTGTTGCAGCTTGGAGCTCCCTGTAAGTGAACTGTGTAGGCGCTCCAGCTAACGTCTCCAGATATCCATACTCTTCTGCTTGACCTTGTGTTTTCCTTCGATAAATGCAGAGACCAAAATACATGAGCACCCCTATGAATGCTAAAGGTCCGATTACAGAGCCAATGGTGATACCGGTACGCCTCCTACCTTGCGCAGAGCCACCATTATTGCTAGGTACCTTGACGAAAGATGTAAAATTTCTTCCTTTTATCATGCGGAAGCTACTGATCTCATCGAAAAGGAAGCAATTGCCTTCGTTGAAGACCACACCAACACACGAACAATTGTTCATGCAGGCATCCTTGCATCCTGTGATGTTTGTGTTAGCTGCATCAGGAGAGGCGAATCTAGTGCTGATATATCCAACTCCATCGTCAAGTTGAGCTAGCTGAAACTCATCCCTTGAGCTACACGGACATGATACCGGGATTGCAGTTTGGAAACGAGATCAGGGCCGAAGAGCACTGGCACCCTGCCCCCTCGATGCAGATGGAGTACGGGCTGCATCGTGTCGGCACTTCACACGAGCCCAGCGGAATCCCCATTGGGTGACTACTCCGGCCACTCCCATCCAGCAGGATGTTGAAGGCAATGGATCCATCTCCACCAAGTACAGCAATCAGCGTGTCGTTGGCGTTGGCGGCGGCATCACCCTCGTCATCGAGAATGGAAAGCTCTGTGATACAAGCGACCCGGATCGATCATAGAAGTACCAAGAAGCTGAACCGAGTTTCGCAGAGTATATGTCACCTTTCCTGCCGGTGATCGTCCTGCTATCCGTCGTCGCAGACCAGTACGGCTGGGGTGTCTTCAGGCCCGTGTAGTACATCATCATGTCCCCAGACTTGATCTCGAGCCTATACGCCATGCTCTTCAGGGCCATGCCGCCGACGAAGACCTGGCCAGAAACGAGCGTGCTTGTTGGGTTGCTGAAGCTGGACCAGAGAGGAGGAGAGGTTGAGGTGCTATCTCTACCCAGCACGACGAGGTTGCCGGAGTCCAGCAGCCGCATGGAGGCACCCTTGCTGGAGGCGTTGGTGGCCCAGAGGGTGGATCCTGCGGCAGACTTCAGGTAGGCATTGCCATCCTTGTCCAACACAAAGTTACTGTCTGAAAGAGAGACTGGGGAGTCGGCCTTGGCGGACCAGACCATGGACCTGGTGGCTAGGTGGACGACGGCGAGAAAGAAGATGGAGTCGTCGGTTGCGCTCTCTGACGCATCAATGAAACCGAGCCCGAAAACAGAGCCGTTGGACTAGAGGAAGATGCCGTTGTCGTCGATGTAATCGTGTGGAGAGGCGGTGAACCCAGGCAGCAGGAACTGTCTCTGAGTAGTCGAAGCAGTATCACCTTTGCAGATTATTATCCAGAGGTTTGTTATCACAAGGATCCACTTCACAGTGAATGCGGTTGAGCACCTGGGATCCATGTCCCTGCAGCTGGGAATCTTTAGAAGATAAATTAAGGTGCGTGTATCCTTCAAAAACAAAATCTCAAAGTGAATTCGTAGCGCGGAGGAGAGCTTACCAGAGAGGACGGAGGCGAAGTTCTTGTCTGAAGCCTCTCGAATATCCCTTACAATTTGGTCTCTGCAACTTCACAGCACAGCAGTACAGCACCTATAAGAACTGGTTTGGCAGCAGCAGAGCACAGTGTTGTCTCGCCGCCGTTGCGGACTGCAGCCGAGTATTTCCAGGTCAAAGCTACAGTAGATCGGTCAGTGGATGCACAACCGGTCAGTGGGTCAAAATCTTCTCGTTGATTGCTGACCAATGCTACAGCATGGATTACGTATGTGGTGGTGAAGAGAGCAGAAGATTGTAGCCCCATACATATACACATACATATACCCCCTCGGTTTCGTTTTACTCTGCGTATAAAATTTGTTTAAGTGGTGGTGAAGAGAGCAGAAGATTGGTCAGACCCCATACAGTATCTTTGAGCAACGAATTCAGCCTTGAAACCTCTGTCTGATCTGCTCTGGTCAAATGAGGTGTTGTGTTATTTTCCATGACAAGTCAAAAAGTAGGCACAGATACTGGCATATCCTGGGTGGGGTTATACCACTACTAGAAAAAGGCATTGCTAGTGGCGCACCAGTTTTGCCTATTAATGACGCACTACTGGTGCGCCACTAGCATCACGCCATTAGAATATTTTAATAATGGCGCACCACAGGTGCGCCATTAGTATCTGGTATACTAATGGCGCACCACATGTGTGCCATTAGTAACCCACAGGTGCGCCATTAGTATCTGGTATACTAATGGCGCACCACATGGAAGTGCGTCATTAGTAACAACTTTTTTAATTTTTTTTGTTTTTTATTAATCTTAGGTCACTATTTCACATATGAGATATCCAACACATATATATATACAACAAGCATCCATATAACAATCATATCCAACACACAAGTTTCATCATATATACATACATAGCCAACACATAGTTCCATCGTTACATATTACAAAAGTTTCACATCGTTCATCCAACACCGTTATCCATCAACTCACAAAAGTTTCACATTGATACAAAATAAAAACACAAATGGAATAGAAGCACTCCATCCATGCAAGGTTCCGTGAATTAAATCAAATCTGCAAAATGATAAACAAGAAGTTAGAAGAAGAAGAAGAAGAAGACTAGAAGAATACTAAAAGAAGAAGAAGAAGACTAGAAGAAGAAGAACACTAGAAGAATACTAGAAGAAGAATAAGAAGAAGACTATAAGCTTATTATGTAAACTTGATCATTTTGTGCTAACATAAGTTATTTTGGAGCTAACCTATAGGAAACTAAGCATATAAGCTCTCTAAGTTAGCATATTAGAGCCAACTTAGGTAAAATGAAGCTAACCTATGTCATTTTGGAAAAGAAGAAGAAAAAGAAGAATAAGAAGAAGACTATAAGCTTATTATGTAAACTTGATCATTTTGTGATAACATAAGTTATTTTGGAGCTAACCTATAGGAAACTAAGCATATTAGAGATAACATAGGTAACTAAGTATATATATATATATATATATATATATATATATATATATATATATATATATATATATATATATATCATTTTGGAGATCTGACATACCTGATATAGTTCAGTTCTCATTGTTCTTCTCCTTCTCCTTCCTCAGCCTGATGCGCCAAGAGCGGCGAGGCAGTGAAGGCAGCGGGGTGTAGTCTTCTACCACAATTGGCGTGGTCATGTCGCCCAGCTGTGGGATC
This sequence comes from Triticum timopheevii, assembly GCA_963921465.1. Lineage (NCBI taxonomy): Eukaryota > Viridiplantae > Streptophyta > Magnoliopsida > Poales > Poaceae > Triticum > Triticum timopheevii. The sequence continues at coordinate 619,610,670 of OY997266.1, forward strand.
ACCGGCGCCACCACCGGTGCGTGGGCATTGTCAGGCACCACCACCATCGCGAGGCCACCTTCAGGCAGGACGGGCACGACCATCTCTAGGTCATCCTCATCCACCACCATCTCTTGCCCATGGTCAGCCACCACCATCTCTTGCCCATGGTCAGCCACCACCATCTCTTGCCCTTGGTCAGCCACCACCAGCGCTAGGTCATCCTCAGCCTGATGCCCATCGTCATCCTGCAGCTCCTCATCCCCACTCTGCTCCTCTTCTCCCCCACTCTAGTCCGGATCATCCTTCTTGTTGTCAGAATCGCTGCTGCTTTCGCTAAAGCCAGAATTGTTGTTGCTTTTGCTACAGCCATAATCGCTGCTGCTTTGGCTGTAGTCAGTGTTGTTGTTGCTGCTCCCATTACCTGTCCAAATGCAACAATGACCGTTAACAATCGATGTGAGACAAAGCCAAATGTAGAGGAATAAGAAGAGGCAGAATGTACTGGCATCATCATCGTCAGCGTAGCGCATGCGACACATAGTCGCGTTGAACACCTTCACGGTGAGCATGGTGGCGTCGTCGTCGTACCTGAAGAGAAGAAAGTACCCCAGCTGCAGGTCGTAGGCACGGTAGAACTTCTCCCACCCACGATACAAGTACATGTGGCCCTCCTTGATCATCAACTCCACATCCCACAGCCTGCGAAACCCGCTGCCGGCCTGTCGCAGCTTCACATTATTTGGCGGATCTTCACCCAGCGGGGGAGGGTGCGGTGGGTCGTCGGCGACGGTGGACAGCAGGGGCAGGCGGGGTGGCGCGTCGGGGCCGGTGGAGTCCCGCGGGGGTCGGGCGGCGGCGGCGGGGCAGCGCAAGACCACAACGGCGGCGGCGTCGCCGACGGCGTGCAGGCGCGGCGGACGGAGGGGGCGGAGCAAGGGAGCGGTGGCGGGTGGTGGGGGCGACGGGGCGAGGGGAGGTGGGGCGACGGGGCGAGGGGAGGTGGGGCAAGGGGCGCGGCAAGGGGAGGGGGGCGACGGGGCGAGGGGAGTTGGGGCTCGGCATTACTAACAATTTTTTTTCTTTCAAAACTACTAATGGCGCACGGTGGGTTTGGTGCACCATTACTATGTCAACTAGTAATGGCGCACTGTACAACGGTGCGCCATTAGTAATAATTTTTTTTTCAAAACTACTAATGACGCACCAGGCACCAGGTGCGCCATTAGTAATATATTACTAATGGCGCACCAGCACATAGTGCGCCATTAGTATATAGTAATGGCGCACCACATGTCTGGTGCGTCATTAGTGATCATATCATCTATAGCCTTTTTCTAGTAGTGTACAAGTCGCACTCAAGTTTCCAAAATTGCAATTTTCTACTTATGAAAGTGCAATTAGGTTAAAATTACAGGTTGTACTTTAAAAAGTCGACCGAAACTTATAAGAAATCATTTCCTTGAACTTCAGACAAGCTTGGAAAGTGTCCATAATTGGACGCGAGCAATCCCCTTCCTCATGATTCGGCATTGTTGACCAAGGCGAAGTAGTTTATAATTTTTTCATCATGTATAGCTCGCGCATGGAATTATTGTTCAACATCCCCTTCCGTATGATTCAAAATTGTTTGACCGAGGGGTAATACCCGCACATGGAATTATTATTCAAGATCCCTTTCCACACCATTAATGTGGGAGTGGTATGATAAGATAACATTCCCGCAAAAAAAAAAGGTATGATAAGATAACAAGACCGTTTAAGTTGAATTTTCTAGTGTCACGTGAATGTTTCCTTGGACTATGAATTGCAGTAACTTGATAAAAAAAACGATCCATACTGCTCCCTCCCTTCCGATTTGTATCCCCATCCTCCCTCCAAACTAATTTTAGCTCACCTTTGACCATGAGTTATGATATCTAACATAAATATAATATATTTTTTGTGGCAATTATATTTTTTACTCAAATATAAAATCAGAGATTAACCTAAATTAGCAGAGAGCCTTTCAAACCAAAAGGGAGGGAATAGGAAGGGAGACTCAATTTTCCAAAATTGCAATTTTTACTTACTAAAAGTCCAACTAGCAGGTTAAATATTACAGGTGGTACTTTTTAGAATCGACCAAGACTTGTAAGAAATCAGTTCCAACACTGAAATCTAGACAAGGTCGCAAACTATCCAAGGTTTAATGCGGGAAAGATCCCCTTCCGCATGATTTGGCATTGTTGATGGGAGCATGGGAAGGGAGCAGGCAAGCCGGATCCATTGTTGACCGAGGGCAAATAGTTTATAATTGTTGTCACCATATATGGGTCATGCATGGAATTATTGTTCAAGATCTCCTTCCGCATGATTTAGCATTGTTGACCAAGGGTTCCACAATCATTAGCGTGATACGGAGTGATATGATAAGATTACAAGACAGCTCCTCTCCCGCCCCTGGCTCTTGGATTATGGAAATTGCATTAATTTGACTGGAAAAAGATGTACCATATCGGAGTAGAATATATAGAAAGGGAGACCATTTGCCGCCTTTACCTGGCTCTTGGATTATGAAAATGGCATTAATTTGACTGGAAAAAGATGTACCACATAAGAGTACAATATATAGAAATGGAGACCATTTGCATCCTTTTTTCCTGCCAGTGTCAACTGTCAAGCCAGTGTGATTATGCTTTGTATCCCTGATCTTTATGTCTGCATCGAGATACACTCTGTGTGATTAGAGATCCTGGTGTTGTTTCATCTTCTTTGGCATTTTGATGTAGGGTACTTTAGTGTAGATGACATATATGGATGAATATATCGAGTTTTAGTTGAAATGTTATTGTCATAGAACACATGAACTATGCACGACACACATGCATACATTTTTAATACGATGAACACATGGACACATTAATCGTGTATGTTTTTAATCTTTCTGCAGCTTATAGCAGCCGTAGCGCACCGCCAATCAATGCTGCATATGCATTTGGATCCGAGCGGGTAACCCCTACCATGGGCACTCAGCCGGCCCGGTGAGAGATTTTTTGAAAGAGGAGCGGAGAAAAAGGTGTGTTGTGCGGTCAAGATTCCCCACAGCTGCAGAAAATCTACTTCCGCTTCATGCATAAACATCAACGGGCCATTAAACTAATTAAGCTTACAAGGCTCATAATTCTAGTATGTGTCAACGTTCACGATGGGTCCCTTGAACCAGAACCGAGCATGGAACACCCAAGAGCCAACGCTGAGCAACAGCACCCCGCCAACGGCAACCGGCGTGTAGTTGAAGACGTCCTTTCCCACAGGGTATGCCACCGGCAGGGAGAATAGCACGGTGATGAAGGCCACCCACACCACGGCGGCCCAGCCGATGATTACACCGTACCCGCCGAGGTGAAACGGCCCTCGGATGAATGACTTTCGGGCGGTCGTCACCCGGAAGAAGATGGGCAGCGCGTAGGAGATGTACAACCCTAGTGTCGCAATGGATACCATCGCCTGGAATGCTACCTGACTCCCCAATGACTTCGCACGCCAAATAACATGAAGCAAGGAAATGAAATGTTAGTCGAGGACTCAGGGTAGGACACCGAGTCTGTGAAACATGCATACGTACCGTGAGAGCCATGGCGAAGGCCACGAACACGGAGAGCCAGACAATGTTCAATGGCACCTCGTGCTTGTTCACCCGGTGCCAAAGGTGCGAGTACGGCATGGCTCCGTCCCTTGAGAAGGCATACCCCATCCTGTGCCACAACACAAAGATGGCCAATTGAGAGAATACATTGCGACAATATAATTGTTTCTCTCACTTGTGTCGTGCTACTTAAATACATGTGCATTGCAACAAAAATATACTCCCTCCATTCCATAATGTATTGCCTATAGTTGTGGAAGTCAAACTTTGCCAACTTTGACCAAGTGTATAGAGAAAACTGTCCACATCTACAATACCAAACATGTACATTCGGAAAATATAACTCATGATGTATTCAATGATATGCATTTGGTGTTCTACATGTACCTACTTTTCTTTATAAATATGGTCAAAGTTTGTAATGTTTGACTTTTGCAAAAATCTGTAGGCACTACATTATGAAAACGGAGGAAGTACATAAATACAAATTGTACTTTGGAACCACATGTGTGAGCATGGCCTTCGTATGACTTCCAACAAGCCATGAAAAACAGACAACTTTCATTGTTTTGTCCTTTATGGCAACAGCCAAGCAACAATCCAAATTTGCAAAAATCCTAACCAAATCATAATAGCAATCCATTATGGCCGTAATGGGGCATGCAATATTCGAAGAATTATCAAGCGGTATTTGATGTTAATGTTTGTTTTCTAATTATAGCAAAAAGGCCACTGAAATGTAACACCAACAGATTCAGGAGGTGGGAGCGGACGACATACTGAAAAATGACGTCATAAGTTCTCAATTAAATAATATATATTTGTGATTTAGGAATGAGATTTCTGTGAGGGGGTAAATTTGAGGAAGGAGATATTTGTGAGCATAGAACGTCCCAACCATCACGACGACGACCACCCCCCTCCCCCCCCCCCCCCCCCCCAAAATAGTAAACGATATATCCAAGGTGATGATAATCTAGTGACGAACCTTGAGTTGCTCGTTATGCACGCAACACCGCAGAGGAACATGGCGACAGCAATGACACCGAGGCACACGAGCCCACCAACACCACTGCCATACCTCTGGTTGAATATGGTGTAGAGAGCCTGAGCGATGGCATAGCCGCCTGCGTCATTATCGGCACTTAGCAGGTACGGGATGTCTGTCACAACTGAAGTCAGGGTCACCAGGTAAATCCACCCAAAGATGTTTGAGAGAACGACCGAAGTGACAATCCCAATCGGACCGCTCCTATCGGCGTTCTTCGTTTCTTCTGTCTGCATATATATCAATATACATAATTAAACAAGAACATCCCGATCATTAGATCTTTAGTTATATCGACATCGGGGATGGTGTAGTGCAATCGATGTCTAGAAATCAGGGCATGCTCTAATTGAACTCCATATGTGAGTACATGGACCAAGTAATCAACAAAAGTTTATGTGGGAATGAATTAACGTTTTGATGTACCATATGAGCAGATGTATCGTAGCCGATCATGCAGTAGTTGCTCATCAACAGCCCCACGCCTAGAATGTAAGCCTTGTTATGGATGCCCATGCCATTGTCCGTGTTGAGATGTGTAAAGATGAAGTCGGCACTCGACCTCTCCTTGGCAACAGACGGAATCAAGATCACCAGAACAAACACACCTACCATTGTTCAGAGAGTACAGGCACACCAACAATAAAGGACCAGCAAAAAGTTGATGTGCACACAACTACACCTGACATTGGTCGTATGAAATATGCATGCAAATATCAAAGTAAAACGCATGTTCAGCATAGCAATGATCAAAGAATATGAGTATACCTGCAGCGTTCCAGAAAGCGCCGAGCTGCCCGAACCAGGAGAGCCAGTGGATGGGGAGGCTGTTGATGAGGCCGTGGAGGATGAGAATGAAGCCGTAGATGGCCAAGACGACGTACTTGGATGCCACATAGCCGCCGCCGTTGGTGCCGCCGGTGGCCAGCAAGATGATCACCTGGATGAGCTGGGCCAGCGAGAAGTCCACGCTGGTGGCCGTCGCCCACTAGGCAGAGGCAGGCAGGACGGTCAAAAAAAGAGGCTGGACCGCGTCAGCAACGTACCAAAAATTTAGTTTTATCTATCTATACTTTGAAGTATGAGTCCACTGCGTTGAAGATCGACAGGGACGTGGAAGATCTCCCGTTCTGAGCACGCTGCTGTTATTTTATCCACGAATCCAACGGTCTTGCTGGACGGCCACATGCACTATAGTATTTCTTATTGATCGATTGCCGGCTTCAAGTTGTAGCGATGTAGAGTAATGAAGCACTACATATTATATTGCTTGTACAAACGGGAACCTACCCTCCTCCACAAAATTCAAAAATCATGTTCAAATTGTAAAGGAGCATAGGAGTCGAAGTACCTGTCCCACAATGTTGAACCTGGAAAAACAGAACATATCAAACTTGGGAAGAGAACTAGTTCTTCTAATTTTCGTTGTGAAAGGGATATACGGCTGAGTTTGTGGATATCCAAATTTTGAGCAAACTACTCATTCAATGACAGATCATATAAACCTACAGTCTATCCAACGCAATGAACAGAAAATTCCATTGGCAACAGCATATCAAATTCATCCATTTCTTGTCATGAAGCTCATTCATGAACAGACAAGCATGCTATGCCAACTAGAGTGCAAGAAATTGAGTAATCAAGTAGTACCAGCCGGTGACCCAGGAGGCGAGGGACGCCCACTTCTTGCCGGCGAGCTTGGCGCTCCAATAGTATAGCCCGCCGGAGGTCGGGTAGGCGGAGCAGATCTCGGCCATGGACAGGGCGACGCAGCCGTTGAACGCCGCCACCACCAGCCACCCCAGCGTCATGGACCCCGGCCCACCGTACCGGAGCCCCGTGTTGTAGGTGGAGGTCACGCCGGTGAGCACGGAGATGATGGAGAAGGAGAAGGCGAAGTTGGAGACCACGCTGAGCCCGCGCTTGAGCTCCTGCTTGTACCCCATCTGGTGCAGCCGGGCTCGGTCCGCGTCATCGCCGGCGCCAGGGTCGGCGACCGGCACGGCGACGGAGCGCGACGACGCGGCCATGTCGACCGCTTCTGCTTGCTCAGGTTGCTACTGCTGAGGCGCTAGTACTACTTGGGCAGTTGAGCTTGTGAGAAATGGTGTTTGGTTGGTGTACAGGGAGTCAAGGCAGGGGAGCCGGGAGTGGAAATGATCAACGGTTGCGGCGCCATTCCTGCATCAAGGCAGCCATGTAGGAACTCTTATTATACTGCTCCATATCCCAGGTTTATCCTGACAGTGAACGTGTGTACCATTTTCTCAGGGGTAACAAAGACCGTTCAAGTACCCTTCCGTCTCTCAAAATAAGTGTCGCTCATTTAGTACAAACTTAGAACGAAAGGAGTATATTTTATGTTTGATCTCAAACACCAAACTGCACTAGGTTGGCTTTTAGTACACTTGTATGCAGGTTCGTCTTGCATCTCTTAATAGCGCTTATGGATGTAGTAGATCATATTCCCTCTATTTCTTTCTACTCTGCATATAAAATTTGTTTAAAGTCAAACAACATAAATTTTAACCAAAGTTAAATTAAAAAATATCAACTTCTACAATACTAAACTTATACAATATGAAAATTAATTTCATGATGCATCTAATGATATTGATTTTGTATTGTGAATGTTGATTTTTTTCCTATGAAGTTGGTCAAACTTTTCGAAGTTTGACTTCAGACAAATTTTAAATGTAGCCTAAAAAGAAACAGAGGGGGTTTAGTCTTATCCTTACACTACCACAGAATCATTTACCACTGATGGGCACTTCACCCTCTCCATTGGTGGGCTTTTCACAGGTCGGTGATTAAAAATCAATAGTAACAAAAATTACCATGATGGGCCTCCTCCGCTCACCAGAAGCTTGATGGCTATTCTTCCCCAGAATCATGCCAACTCCTTCCTCCCTGATTGCCTTCAGGGCCTCATCCTATGTCTTCCCAAGGGCGGAGGCATCCGGCCGGGTGAAGTCAACAGTGGCAGAGGTGGGGGCACGAAGGAGTAAGAAGCGTGAGAACGAAGGGATTCATTGATGGAGGAGGGTAAGAACGCTATCATCATGGATGATCGAGGAGAATGAAGGAAAAAAACAGATATCATTTTGGTTTAGGAAGAAGAAATAAAGGTTTGGGGGTGGGGGCACTACCGGATCGCGGCCTATGCCTACGGCCAAGGACCGTCGGCATAGGTCATTTGCCGTCGGCATAGATCTATGCCTACCGCTGCCGTCGGCATAGCCCCGTCGGTGTAGATCACGTCAGCGTAGATGTGTCAGACCGTCGGCGTAGTATAGCCGTCGGCATAGGGGCCTATGCCGACGGCCGTGGGCCAGCCGTCGGCATAGTTTAGCCGTCGGCAGTGTTTTCTGCCTAACGGCAACGAACGGCGCCGTCAAAAGCGCTGACGAACCAGGGGACGACATGTGGCAGAGGTATGCCGACGGCTTTGCCATCGGCATAGATGGAAATCTATGCCGACGGCAAACCCTTTGCCACGTGTCGCTCCAGTGAGCATCCTGGTGGCAGGGCTACGCCTACGGCAAAGTCGTAGGCATAGTCCTCGGCCAGGAGCTACCACATGGCATTTATGCCGACGGCTTTGCTGTAGGCATAGATGCAACCATATATTCATGAATAAACAAGACAAGTGATATTGCAAAAACTGAATAAAAGAAACTATATTCATAATAAATGAAGCATTGCAATTAATTGGCCTGAATAATAAACAAGAGACTTTATTAATATGAATGTCAACTACAAGCATTCAGGAATTACACTTAGAGGAAAAGGAAATAAAAGAAGAAAGGAAAAGTCCTAAACTAAACCTATACTAAACTATCTACTTCATCTTCTGCTTCTTTCTTCTAGTACATCAACCTGCAAAACAAGAAACAACAAATAGGAAAAACTTGATTAAGGTTAAAATGTAGCATTCCCCTTAGGGAAATGCCTTTGCTGTAGGAGCTAGCACTTAGGAGTTTGGAAACATTAGTCAAACCCCAATCAGATTAAGTTGATAAAAGAAACATTAGAAGAGAGCCAACACTGCATGAATGGAGCCAATGGAACAATAACCAGCAAGGCCAAAAGGAACAGGTTCAATTGGCAGTAAGGAATAACCCAATAGAGAAGTAAAGCCAGCAAAGTATAGATCAAAGCTAAACCCAAAGATCAACTCAAATTAGCACTAACTCCATGATTGGGGGATCCCTCGATTAAGCTTGGGTTAGTTTTTAGATGAAATCCAACTAACCCACCACTAACCAACTAACCCAGAGGTAGGGTTTGAAGTAGGGAGTGTCCTCAGGCAACCTAGTAGTGCTAGGACTATTGCATCATTGGATCAAGTAGTGCAGCATCTGCTGTTAAGTAACGGTGAGAGCCTCAGGACACCATCATAGTAGGAAAACTATGCCTACGGCTTTGTCGTCGGCATAGCTCTGCCACGTGGCAGCTCCTAGTAAAAAATATAGATAATATCTATGATGACGGCCGCCGTCAGGGCCGTCGGCATAGATTTGACGGTGTCAGCCCGCCGTTTGTCCCTAGGCCACCAGGGCCACATCTATGCCGACGGCCTAACTATGCCTACGGCCACCGTAGGCATAGATCGATATATGCCGACGGCCTAACTATGCCTACGACCGCCGTAGGCATAGATGGAGGTATGCCGACGGCTTCTCTATGCCGACGACTTTTCCCAGACCGTCTGCGTAGCTCGAGTTATGCCGACGGCCCCGACAAAAAGCCGTCGGCATAGATAAGGCCGTAGGCATATAGGGTTATTCCGGTAGAGGGGGGGGGGGGGAGCGAGCAGGAAGAGTGGAGGCATCGAGGCCCATCACTAGTATTAGTGGCACAAGCCAAAACTAAAACGCACTAGTAATGACTTATCTTTGATGAACTGACTCATCTATCCAAGTCACCACTAGTGGTCACGACTCACGAGCGTCCCATCAATATTAAGTACCCCCTCTATCTCAAAATGTAAGACTTTTTAAACACTATCATAGTATCAAAAAACGTCTTATATTTTAAAACAGAGAGAATACTACAATAGATAGTTCTTCTCTTCCCTGTTAGTGATGGCCGGTCAACTATGAGCATTGTTTTCGTAACCGAATAGAATTTCGCTATCTCGCCCGGTTACCACGTTTATCCCCCCCCCCCCCCCCCCTCCCCTCGAGAAACACTCATACCGGGCAAAAAAAAATTGAAAATTTTGAATTCAAATGCTCAGAGTGTATTTAAATACAGGCCATCTCTTCTATTTTAACGAAAGTGGTCGTGGCCTAGTGGCAACGTCAGCCTTTCCTCAACAGTGTGTCGCGGGTTCAAATCTTGACACACGCTTTCTTTTTGATATGCAAAAGTTAAAAAAAGCTAGAAATTTGTTGGAGTGGCTAATTCGGCTTGAACAGCCACTACGCCAGGAGCAGATACGTGATAACTTCGGAAGTTAAACCTCTATCTATATCGACTTCAAAAAATTTGAATTCAAAATTTAATTTCAAATTTCGTCCGAATTTTTTCCGGTATTTCGCGGTTACCATGGTAACCGCAAATTCCGGTGGCCCTCGAGAAAAAATGTCCACTTGGGATCCAAAACCTTGACTATGAGTACTTTTCTAGTAGTGCATATAACTGTATATTGAGATTCATGCAATTACAAGGGGTCGAGACCACGGTTTTGATTACCGAATGAGGCAATTTTACCGAGGGGGGCGGGTAAACGTGGTTACCACAGTTACTGGGAAATACCGAGAATATTTCGAACGAATTTTATAGTTGAATTCTGAATTCAAAAAAATAAATGAACGAACATTCGAACCAGAGACCTGCCAAAACAGGAACTAGGTTGCTACGAACACATCAGAATCAACTCTCATGTCATTAATTCGATCCTACGCACTTTACTACAAATGGAGCATTTAAATTCAAAATTTTCAAAAAAATGGTATTTTTTTGCTCGGTATGAGGATTTATCGAGGGGCACGGAAATATGCGGTAACCATGGGAAATCTTGAAATTTCGACCGGTAACCAAATCCTTGGTCGAGACTAGAAATCTAGAATCGTCATCGAACCTATGAGGAACATCATCTTCTTAGACAATACTCGTAGTCAATATTCTAGCTTCACGACCAATCAACCTTACAAGAAACAAAATTCTAGTACGTGTCCTTTGAACCAGAACCGAGCATGGAACACCCATGAGCCAACGCTGAGCAGCAGCACGCCGCCAACAGCCACCGGAGTGTAGTTGAAGTCGTCCTTTGCGACGGGGTACGCAACCGGCAGCGAGAAGAGCACGGTAACGAAGGCCACCCATAACACGGCTGCCCAGCCCATAACGACTCCGTACCTGTCAAGATGAAACGGCCCCGGGATGAATGATTTCCGGGCCGTGGTCACCCAGAAGAAGATGGGCAGCGCATAGGAGATATACAACCCCAGCTTCGCGATCGACAACATAGCCTGGAACGCCACTTGACTCCCCAGCGACTGTACACATGCCAAACAACACAATGCAAAGAAGCAACAAATGATAGAACTATGATGCACCGCGTTCGTGGGATCATGGCATGGTCGATCAATATATGCACATACATACCGTGAGGGCCATGGTGGACGCCACGACGATGGAGAGCCAAACGATGTTCAGAGGCACCTCGTGCCCGATGACACACGTGCGAGTACGACATCGGCCCGTAACAGGAGAAGGCGTACCCCATCCTTGAGTTGCTTGTGACGCAGGCGACTCCACAGAGAAACATGGCGACGGCAAAGACGCCCAGGCAAGCGAGCCCCCCGACGGTGCTGCCATATCTCTGGTAGAAGGTGTTGTACAAGGCTTGAGCAATGGCGTAGCCACCGGCGTCATTGTCGGCACTCAACAAGTACGGGGTGTCCGTCATGATCGATGTCAGCACCACCAGGTAAACCCACCCAATGACCGTTGCGAGAGACACCGAAGTTATGATCCCGATCGGGCCGCTCCTGTCCGCGTTCTTCGTTTCTTCGGTCTACAAATTCAAGGACACCCATCAGATTGTCACATGTGTAACTGAACTAGTAAAGGAGAAGTCGGGTTTGGAACAAGAGAATTTATCTAGTTACCATGTGAGCAGACGTATCGATCGTAGTCGATGACAGAGTATTGGCTCATCAACAACCCCACCGCCAGAATGTAAGCCTTGCCATGGACACCCATGCCATATTGCCATGCATTGTCCTTGTTGAAGTGTGTAAAGATGAACTCAACACTTGCCCTTTCATTGGCAACTGCCGGAATCAATATCGCCAGCATGAACACAACTAGCATTGTTTCGAAGTTCAGACAGTTTCCAGAGTTCAGACATGCCAGGTTAAAGGACAGCAATGAAGTTGATGAAAGTTTGTAGTTTATTATATCATAGCATTTCGAAGTTCCACAAAAGACATGTTATCAAAACCTCAACTTGCAAGTATCGCTCTTAATATGAGATACATATTACAGACACAACAGATTTTGATCATGGACAGTTAGAACAAAATGGCAGTACCTGCGGCATTCCCGAAAGCACCGAACTGGTCAAACCAGCAAAGCCAGTGAATTGGGAGGCTGTTGATTAGGCCATGCATGCAGGACAAGGATGAAGCAATAGATGGCGAGGACGGCGTACTTGGAGAGGCCCCGTAGCCGCGGCCGTTGGCTCCGCCGGTGCCGAGGAGGATGATCTCACCTGGACCAGCTGCGCCAGCGAGAAGTCCACGCTCGTCGTAGACGCCCACTGCCAGAGTCAGTCAAAACAGGAGGCTAGACCATGTCAGCAACAGGCCATATACTTTACTAAAAAAATATTAACAAAAATTAATCAGGCAACGATTGTATCCTGTGAAGCTGGAGCTGGAAGAGCTGTACCTGTCCGACGATATTGAACCAGCCGGTGACCCAGGAGGCGAGGGACGCCCGCTTGCCACCGGCGAGCTTGGCGCTCCAGTAGTAGAGCCCGCCGGAGGTCGGGTATGCCGAGCAGATCTCGGCCATGGACAGCACCACGCAGCCGTTGAACGACGCCACGACCAGCCACCCAAGGGTCATGGACGACAGCCCGCCGTAGCGCAGCCCCGTGTTGTAGGTGGCTACGTTACACGGATACTTGAATATGTATCGGATACGCGATACGGGATACGTCCGATACGCCAATTTCTGAAAAACATGGATACAGGGATACGTTTATATATAGATGTTACATATATTAATTATTACAAATATGAAGAATAAATTTAAGGAGCTTCTGGGTCAAAGCATGCCTCAATACCATTACCTCTTTCTTTTCTTGCACTTAGTCCACTTCCATTACTTGGCAGTGGGATTTGCCTATGTTTGCTGCTTCAATCAATGCATCAACTCTCTTTTGCTCACCTTTCAATTAAAAAAAAATATTGACAGACATGTTTTCACATGAACTCACGCCCGTGTTGAGAATCTTCAAAAGGTGCGCCTTTATTATTGAGGGGATTTCACGTCGTACGACGGGTTTCAGGTATCCAAAATGTATCGCAGAAATATTCTAGGAGTATCAAATATTATTTTCTTTTAAAAAAATCAAATTAGCGAGGGATACTTACGGGATATGTATTGGGGCAGTATCCGGCTAGATACGCGGACTTTCTGATGTATCCATGCAATGTAGGTAGGTGGACGTGACGCCGGTGAGCACCGAGATGAGGGAGAAGGAGAAGGCGAAGTTGGACATCACGCTGAGCCCGCGCTTGAGCTCCTGCTTATACCCCAGCTGATGCAGCCGGGCCCGCCGGTCCGCCTCCGCGACGGACATGGCCGCCGCCCCGGATCGCGGCGGCGCGGTCATCGACCGATCTCCTCTGCTTCTGCTCTGCTTACTCTACCTTGGCTTAGCTAGTGTTCGGTAGTAGTAGTAGTAAGCTTGTAAAGCAGCTAGCTAGTCATGGTTGGTGTAGCAGGGGAGTGGAGTGGAGTGGAAACGATCCACGGCGGCGCCGTGCCGGCGTGCAGAAGAATATTGCTAAACCTACTCGGGAATCGGGATTTGGTTGCTGCGTGATTCGGCGTGTTTGACCCAACGGAGAAGACGGTTAGTGATGCGTCAGAGTAGATGGACTGGACTGGTTGGTTGGTCGCCTGTGGAACAGAGCTAGATCCTACTGACTAACTTAATTACAAGTGACAGTTTGTTTTTATCTTATCAAAAAAAGGTTCTTTTTTGAAGGGCAAAAAAAAAAGGTTTGTTTTATGACATTATGCATTATGGAAGATATTCTGTTGTAGGAAATCAGAAACTGTCAGGACCATGTCTGAATATCTGAAGATTGGACACTTGATCGGAGATCAGCTACAATCTAAACCAGCCAAATCGCATGCCTTAATGGAGTACAACAGTACACTTGATCGGCTGGTCAGGACCGTCAGAGTAGGTAAGCTTTGCTGTTTACCTGCTCCCTTGTTTTTCTTACTTTTCACTTATTATCTGCAAGGCTGTAAAGCAAGCAATCTAAAGACTTGTGGACTGCATTATTGATGTCCTAGGTTAAACCATAGCCGTCAGTGTTCCTGGTTGGCCTATAGGTGTAACTGAGATTGCACCAAGTTTTGATTTTTGACTCCCCAAAACTAGCTACTTGTTGTATGAATTCGTCGTTAGCTGTAGATGTTTGTCAGTTCAGTTCCCTGAACCTGACAGAAACACAAACTAAGTGAACATATCAAGTACTCTCATATATGCGTTTCCTTGGCACCCAATGCGGCACAGAAACCCTATATATGTGCTTCCAAGGCAAAATAACCATAACAAACATGAAACATCCCACTCAAGGTAGACATGAACTTACCAAGTTACAGTACAGCCTAGCACCTGAAAGTGTTACCATTTCTTTACACAACTCACCTAGCGATAAACTTGTTCTTCTTTCCATACGATTCGACACCACGGATTCCGCTATCAAAGGGTAATGGAACAGGGGTTTGTGAGGTTCACACCATGACACACCCAGGTTAGTTTGAAACGCCGACTATGACCCCCGGACCAACCAGCCAAGCAAGTTTAAAAGATGCAACATACACAGCTAGGAAAACACAGGACCACCCCAAGTTCACAATCAGTTGACTACCAGTACCAGTGAGATCATCGCCAAACAGGGACGCGTTTAACATCAACGAGACGAGCACGGGGAGGATCAGTAAGGTCGATGCCGACCATCCGTTCTTGATCTGCTGCCGCCTCCGCTGGGACCATATCCTCGCTGGAACATAGCAAACATTTGGTAAGAGAATTCCTGCTGCATATGTGTTCAAGAAACAACTGGCGGAAACTACAAAAGAACCGGTTTAAAGCCTAAGTTCTCTGTTTTGAAGGAACCTACTTGAGTAGATCAATTTATACATAAACCTACTATGTAACATGGAACAGATTTGTGTACTTACGTCATAACCCAGGTTGCCACAGAACATGCCAAAAGGCCGCATTGAGCCATACGATGGTGCAGGAAGTTCCATGCCAGGCATGGGGTCAGCGAAACGACCACTGGAATCACCCCTAGGAGGTGCAGCAATGTCTACTGTAACCTGAAATGATGGAACTTCAGTAATTTTTTCTGTCCAAATTAAAGCTGGGGCCAAGGCGATCATACTACCCTCCATCAGATGAAAGGGGGGCAAAGATAAAGGAAGCACCCACAGCCTTACCTTACATCCAAGAATTTCATGGCTTTTGTCAGCTACCTTATCTGCCACACCCTCATCAGAAAAGGTGACAAAACCAAAAGCTCGATGGCCACTTCCTTTAGGATCCTACAAGAGAAACATAGAAATTGAGAAAACAGAAGGGAAATGCCATACAGACACAGATGATGGAAGTCTTAGCCTCACCCTTGGAATAAACACATTTGCGACCCGGCCAAATCCGCCAAAGTAATTCCTTAGGTCATCTTTGTTTGCTTCTTGTGGAATCCCGCCAACAAATATCTTTTTGCCCGTTCCTTGAGGGGATCCAGTGTATCCTCCTTTTCAATGTAAGTCAAACAGAAATGGTACTCAATCCACAGATGAAGTTTCTTGTATGTCAAATATGGATTACACTTCATACAAAAGGACTTGCTTCCATAAGCTGATCCACGATGATCAAAGGACTTACTTCCGTAAGCTGATCCTGGATGATCATACTGTGTTGGTGGGCCCAAAGCTCCAAACATGGTAGCAGCTGCAATGTATACATAGTCGCCCCCATCCTGAGATGCCCTGCTTGGAGGGTGTCTGATATCTTCATCCTGATGCTGGGAGATTTTCAGGTGATAAGAAATGCATACTATAAGCAGTACGTGCCACAAGACATGGCCGAATAGAAAATTAAGTATATTCAACTCTATTCTGGAATAGGATAAGTACCTTCAGAGTTGCACGGTCAACATGTAGAGTTGTTCCATCCAACTCATGCGACTCTTGCATGATACTGTCTACAGATTCTGTTGAATTATGACCAAGATGAAAATAAGGCAATATAAACACAAACAGAGTGATCATATGAAATTCAGGAATAATCAAGACCAAATACGAATCATGACGAAGAAAGAACATGGGCATATAAGCTCAGGAGAAAGAGCGTATTAGCTACTGCGCAAAGAGCGAGCACAAGAGAACATTTCCAACCTAGCTTTCCCAACTGTAAATGAATGCTAAAAAGTGGATAAGGTGTCCTTGATTGCACACGATTTCACATTTCCAAATCTATCTTACTATAGAACATACATGTTTGTCTGCCACGAAACCACAACTAAAATGGTGAACAATAACGTGCATGAACATCATATCTCAGCCAGCGAACTGCAACATACAAATATAGAAAATAATTTAATGTTTATTACTGTACAGGGAACATTGTGCTGTAGTACTGCTCATGCCAAATACACAAGACAACTGAACCATAACATTCTCAATCATTCTACTTTCTCAAATTGATGTTTCCTCGCATGACCAATAAATTGCATGCCTAAAAGAATGCTGGAAGATTCATAGATATCAGTAAACATACCTGCACTCCGAAAAGTGATAAACCCAATTCCACGATGACCTTTTGATCCATGTTCCTAGATATGAAAAGAAAGATGGAATTCATTCCAGTGAAATCATACTGCCTCTAGCTGTGGTTTATTTCCATTCTTGCAACAGCACATTACATCGAATGCAACAATGATTATTATCACCACAGCAAGCACTTACACAGCTGGAACTTAATACAGTTTGTAGCCACAGGACAATATGGTTCAAAATTCTTATAATGTAAGAAGCATCTTATATGATACAAGAAGCATGCCTCATCTTCCCTGGCACTGTTCAATATAATATAAGAAGCATGCCTCTAGAGGGGTTCAGAAGATACTGAAAGTACGCAGCGCACCCACACAAGAGTGAGGGTCTAAGGTAGGACGTTGAAATGCCACTGGATGAATATAAGTGCTGATATACAAGTACACACCCACATCCAGTGGCACTTCAAGGACTATCTTAGGCCCTCACCCTTATGGCGACATACCCGTGCTCCAAATTGCATGACGATTTTTCTGAGTACACATATATGCAATAAATTATGACGGTACAGAATATCCCCTAATTCACATTTTCTTTCAAGAAATTCATCAACAGGGCAATGGACAACTAACACATACGCCTTAATAAACAAAAGTTTCTCCATGCAAGATACGGGCTGCAGGTAAATCAGTCCCCGATTTCCAAACCTTTGGCATGTAAAGATCGATAATTTCTCCAAATGCTTCAAAATGCCTGTCAAGCAGATGTTATAGTTCAGACGAGCGCTGATAGAGTCGCAAAGTAAATGAATCAGGAATGGAAAACAGATATGGCTACAGCTCACCTACGGAACATTGACTCATCTGCAGATTGCGGAATTCGACCAACAAATATCCTAGTAGCTGTTTTTGTTCCCTGTGGCTGTGGTTTCAGTTCTTCCTGTGTTAAGAGTAAAATGCACTATAATCATTAGTTCATTACTCAACTAAAGTTTGACACTGATCAATTGAAGAGCCAATGGATAATAAAAAAATGAAAAAGGAAAATATGTGTATATTGTTTACCCTGGGAGTTGCTATCTTCACTTCTAGAGCTCGGTTCCCAAGAAAATGCTCACACTCAAGAACATTCTGAAAGAATGATGAAAAATGATTCAGATGTAGGTCAACGGAAAGGTGTTAAGAAACTACTTTCCTAACATAAGTAAGGTGCTACTGTGCTACCTTGCAATGGCTTGAGAAAAAGAGTATAATCAATGAAGTCAAATAGAGAGAATGGGCAGATATTCATTTTACAACCTTGACGTCATCAGCTGATGAGAATGTTACGTAGCCAAACCCACGAGATCGACCGGAAAAGCGATCCTATTTTTCAAGAAGCAAGATATACTGGGGTAAATCGGTACAGCAATCAGTGTATAGATGAGCCAATCATGCTGTGAGCTGGTAAACACTGCATGATGATATATAATTTTTTATATTTTTGCAAGGAATGGTATAGATAGCTGTGGACTATGACTTCAGAAATTTAATCACCGTTGAATTGAGAGGATATGTTGGACATCTACGTTGGGAAATTAGGTCTTAATTATTCCTATAAAGGAAGATAACATAAAACAATTCAAAATCTCAAAGCGCATATCACAAAGAAAATTAGCACATAGTATAATATATATTCCAAAGCAAACTCGGTCTTAAAAGGAATAGAATGTGCAATATATTACCAAACAGACAAAGTATAAGAGGGGTGTATAATTTGTACTGTATAATCAATGAAAGAGGAAATTAATGAGCATTTGACATGAAATGTGAAATTGCTGGAAACCTTCATGACAACACAATCCTCCAGGGGTCCAAACTTGGCCATATGCTTTCGTAATCCTTCGCTGTCCACATCCCAGGGGAGCCCAAAAACCTAAGCACATTAACGTCACCTCCTCGTCACGCAGCAAGCGATGCATTTATGTTCAGAATGTTTTTCCTTGAGGAAACATGAGTTCAGAACCTTACCACAAGCTTTGTGGCCATTATTCTACTGGTTCCAGAGGAAAGCAACACAAACCCTTCAGCTCTGTTCTGCTGCTTCTGGGCCCAGGAACACTCTCAAGCAGCCTTCCCTGTTCCCAATAACCACCAAGCTATCATGAGGAGGCAGGTTGACAACTTTTAGTCTTGAAAAAATACACATTCACATGGATAAGCAAAAATCTGTCCATCTATGCTAAACGCTGGAAAGCAAACAAAATGGAGGCACGCCAGTGCTGAAACCTCTCGGGATGGCGAAAAAACAGGTGCTTTTTTCTCGAGATTGAAGAAAAAATAAACAGGCGCTTCAACACATGGCACATCATCATGCAGCAACTTGCCTAGTGCTAGTGTATAGACAAAAGACAGCCTGATTAGTGTCAGTGTCAAGGGGACAAGGGCGGGCCTGACGAGGGGCCGCCCCCAAATGATTGATTTTTGGAAAACAAGCCGCGATTTGCAGTGCCCCACCAGAGGGAGCCGCGACAAGCTGAGACCGGGGGGGGCATCCGTCCCAGAAGGAAACAAATTGTTTGGGGCGCGTTGCTCTGCCTCGGAGCAGAGCTAGGGTTCGTCGCCGGCCGACGGAGCAAAGAAATCGATCCAGGTCGGGGACGGGTGGGTGGATCTAGAACGAGGCCATTCCGGTGGAGCGCGGGAGAGGGGTGTACGAAGGGTCGAGAGGGGGAGTAGTGTACCTCCGAGGCGGCGCGCTCCGGTGGAAGGAGGGGCGTCCGCCGGAGCGGAGAGGGGATGGCTTCCGTCGGAGGACAGTCGCCGCTGGGTGTGCTGCTGGTCCTTTTTTATTCTCCTTATTTTTCTTTTTTAGATTTAGATAGACGACTGTTGCTGGACACTGCGCTTACCATTGTTTTTTTTGCAGAAAAGGGCTTCCGTTTTTTCCTTTATCGAAATTATGGCCTTTGCTTTGAATGCAGCGGCCAAGAGTCGACTGTTAACACCGAGAAGCGTTTTTTTTTTAACTTTTGATCTATTCATCTTCAATCATGGCAGTACAATGAACATCAAAAATAATGAAAATTATATTCAGATCCGTAGACCACCTAGTGACAAATACAAGCACTGAAGTGAGCCGAAGGCGCACCGCCGTCATTGCCCCTCCCTCGCTGGAGCCGGCAGAACTTGTTGTAGTAGACAGTTGGAAAGTCGTCGTGCTAAGGCCCCATAGGACCAACGCAACAGAGCAACAACCGTCGCCGATGAAGAGTAGTATAGATTGGAAGGATCCAACCTGAAAACACATGAACATAGACGAACTACGACCAGATCCGAGCAAATCCACCAAGAATAGATCCGCCGGAGACACACGCCCAGCGATGATACTAGACACGCCATCGGGGCAGGGACTAGACGGGAGAACCTTATTCCATTTTCAGGGAGCCGCCGCCGTCTCGTCTTCCTGAGCAGGACGCAAACCCTAACAAAACACGAAGAAACAACTAAAAACATAGCCCTCCCACCGGCAAGGGCCGAGATCCACTGCGTCGCTGGCCCTAAAGCCACCGGAGACAAGGAACGAGTTGACTGCTAATTTGATAACACCTCGGTGAAAAGTAAATATAAAGGGCACGAACCAACCCCTCCCTCAAGCGAGAAAATGACATCGAAGACGCGCGACCATACACGCTAGCACGGCAAGCAAATGCGGAAGAAGGAAAACTCATGTTGCATCGTACCCTCCACACAACCTCCGCCGAGCAATCAGCCCAATGAGGGATGGGAAAACCCCGACATTGCTCCCTAAGGAGCACAGAAGACGACTCACTAGAGCATCGAAGAGGAGAAAAACGAAACCCATTATGCAAGGAGCGGGTCTGGGCCACCCCAACATCAGTGGAGATGAAAGTGTGTCTCCTAAACCAAACAACGTATCACTAGCCAAAAAGTGCCTGTTCAGACGCCCCCCCCCCCTCTCGGCGCCATCCTCTAGTAAGGCCCAGTGGGCCTTTAAAAGGCACCACACTGGAGCCACTTATGAAACTCGGATCCCTGCCCAGCCACACCTGGTGCGCTCACCATGCTCCCTTACTCTTCATGATGCACACCTTACTCCAAATACCTCCTAAAGCCTCGAGGCGTGCTTGTCCATCTGGATGTGCATAAGCCTGACTCCCCCTTCTCCACTGCCAGCACCTATCGAAGACCGCGATGCTACCACCAAGGCTCCTAGGGCCACATCCCTTGCTCAGCAAACCTGAGAGGACCACCCCATCTTCATGGAACTATAAAGTTTTTTTTGTACTCTAGTTTTGTCTTTTTTTTGACAAACCCGACATGTGCATCACCTAAATATATGCTCACTCCATACCAAAATATAAGGTGCATTAGTTTTCGTGATAGTCAAAAGATTGTATGTTTGACCAAGATTATAGAAGAAAATATCAACATCTCCAATAATAGACAAAATATAAAAAAATACTTTTCATGATGGATCAAATGATATAAATTTAGTATTGTACATATTGATATATTTTTCTAGAAACTTGGTTAAACACGTACACGTTTGACTTAAAGAAACCTAATGCACCTTATATTTTGAAACGGAGGGAGTAGAAGAGAAGAGTTAACTATTAATTAATTTGATAACATCTTGGTGAAAAGAAGATATAAAGGGCACGAGGACAACCCCACCTTCCTCCAAACAAGAAAATGGTATATGAAACGCATGACCATACACGCCAACACATCATGCAAATGTGGAAGAGGAAAAACTATTGTTGCACCGTACCCTCCACACAAAAGTCACGGTGCAATCCGCCCAATGAGGGGCGGTAAGATCATGACATGCTCCCAAAGAAGCATAGAAGGCGATTCACTAGAGCATCGAGGAGAAGATAATCCAAACCCACTATACGAGGAGTGGGTTTGGGCCACCGGACATCGATGGAGGTGAAAGTGTGTCTCCTAAACACAATGAAATCATTCGCTTCCAAAGCTCCAATGACCACTACAACTTGGTGTTGTTGTCCCATTATATCCAGAATTCCTATTGCACCCCTTCTATACTGCCTTCACCAAGTTATGAGGCCACCACCTCAAATTCCATGTACCTCTTGTTCATGAAATACCCGCTCCCATGTAGCTAGATCTACTTAGATCTATACCCTGGCCAACCACGACCAGTCACAGGACCGCCATCCCCACATACTACAACTTTACCATATGTGTGATAAAGCCAAGCAAAATAGCATGGAACACGCCGGCCACACCATATCGGTAGCCAAGAAGCGCCTCTTGACACCACCCCCCCCCCCCCGCACCCCCGCGCCATCCTCCAGTAAGGCCCAGTGGGCCTTTGAATGGCACCACAATGGAGCCACTTATGAAACACGGATCCCTGCCCATCCACACCAGGTACGCTCGCCCTGCTTCCCTGCGCTTGATGATGGGCACCTTACTCCAAATACCTTCTAAAACCTCGAGTCATGCTTGTCCACCTGGATGTGCATAAGCCTGACTCCCTCCTTCTCCACCGCCACCACCTATCGAAGACCATGATGCTACCAGCAAGACTACTAGGGCAACATCCCTTACCCAGGAACCCGAGAGGACCACCCCATCTTCATGGAACTATAACGTGTTTTTTTGTACTCTAGTTTTGTCTTTTTTTTTGAGAAACCCGACATGTGCATCACCTAAATATATACTCATTCCGTACCAAAATATAAGGTGCATTGGTTTTTGCGAAAGTCAAAAGATTGCATGTTTGACCAAGATTATAGAAGAAAATATCAACATCTCCGGTACTTAATAGACAAAATATAAAAAAATACTTTTCATGATGGATCAAATGATATAAATTTGGTATTGCACATATTGATATGTTTTTCTAGGAACTTGGTCAAACACGCAGACGTTTGACTTAAAAAATAACTAATGCACCTTATATTTTGGAACGAAGAGAGTAGAAGAGAAGAGTTAACTATTAATTAATTTGATAACATATTGGTGAAAAGAAGATATAAAGGGCACGAAGACACCCCCCTTCCTCCAAGTGAGAAAATGATATTCGAAACGCATCACCATACATGCCAACACATCAAGTAAATGTGGAAGAGGGAAACCTATTGCTGCACCGTACCCTCCACACAAACATCACCGAGCAATCTGCCCAATCAGGGGCAGAAAGATCATGACATGCTCCCTAAGGAGCACAGAAGAGAATTCACTAGAGTATCGAGGAGAAGATAATCCAAACCCGCTATACAAGGAGTGGTTTTGGGCCACCATACATCGATGGAGGTGAATCTGTGTCTAGCCACCGCACATCGATGGAGGTGAAAGCGTGTCTCCTAAACACAACAAATCCTTCGCTTCCAAAGCTCCAATGACCACTACAACTTGGTGTTGTTATCTTGACATCCAGAATTCCTATTGCACCCCTTCTAGACTGCCTTCACTAGCTTATGAGGCCACCACCTCAAATTCCATGTAACTCTTGTTCATGAAATACCCGCTCCCGTGAAGCTAGATCTACTTAGATATATATGTAGGCTAGCCAACCACAACCACAACCCAGGACCACCATTTGGGGATACCACAAACTCGCCATGAAAAAACATGCATGTTGAATCTGAGCACAAGGGCAGGGAGCACACTAGCCACGCCATATCAGTAGCCAAAAAGTGCTTTATGGGACCCTTGTCCTCCTCTAGTAAGGCTTAATAGAGCTTTGAATGACACCCCCACACAACCACTTTAGAAACCCGGATCCTTGGCCCAGTCACGCCTAGTGCCATCACCGCTCCTCTGCCCTGCATATTGTGTGCCTTACTCCAAACACCTTTTAGAGCCTCAAGTCATGCCAAACCACTTGGATCAAGACTCTTGGTGCCCTGCCCTCACACATCTACCCGAGAGCACCAAACTGATACATCTCCGTCGTATCTACTTTTCCTAACGCTCTTACTCTTGTTTTGGACTCTAATTTGGATGATTTGGATGAATCTAACCCGGACTGACGCTGTTTTCAGCAGAACTACCATGGTGTTGTTTTTGTGCAGAAATGAAAGTTCTCGGAATGGAACGAAACTTTTTGGAGAATTTTCATACAATAAAAGGAAAATACTAGAGCCAAGAACCACCGTAGGGGGGGGGGGTCTCTGGATGAGCACAACCTACCAGGGCGCGGCCCCCTCCTAGCATGCCCAGGTGGGTTGTGCCCACATGGTGGCCCCGCAGACCCTAATTCCAACACTATAAAATCCTATTTTTGGAGAAAAAATCAGGGAGAAAGAATTATCGCGTTTCACGACACAAAGCCGCCGCCACCTCCTATTATTCATCAGGAGACCGGATCTGGAGTCTGTTTGGAGCTCCGAAGAGGGGAATATTCAATCTTCATCTTCACCAACCCTCTCCATCGCCAATTACATGATGCGCCCCACCGAGAGTGAGTAATTCCCTCGTAAGCTCGCCGGTCGGTGAGGGAGTTGGATGAGATTCATCATGTAATCAAGTTAGTTTTGTTAGGACTTGATCCCTAGTATCCACTATGTTCTGAGATTGATGTTGCTATGACTTTGCTATGCCTAATGCTTGTCACTAGGGCCCCGAGTGCCATGATTTCAGATCTGAACCGTTTATGTTTTCACCATTATATCTACGTTCTAGACCCGCTCTTGCAAGTTATATGCACCTCCTATGTGTTATGATCCGTAAACCCTGGAGTGACAGTATTCCGGATACTTTCCGGTGATGACCATAGTTTGAGGAGTTAATGTATTCACTATGTGTTAATGCTTTGTTCCGGTTCTCTATTTAAAGGAGGCCTTAATATCCCTTAGTTTCCTTATGGACCCCACTGCCATGGAAAGGTAGGACAAAAGATGGCATGCAAGTTCTTTCCATAAGCACGTATGACTATTTATGGAATACATGCCTATATTACATTTATGAACTGGAGCTAGTTTTGTATCGCCCTAGGTTATGACTGTTATATGATGAATATCATCCAATGAGAGTACCATGTGATCAGTCTGTAATGCTTATTGGAAAGTCCTCTCTATCGTCTGGGTCATGAAAACCCCATGTTCTGACTTCTCTTCTGATAAAATGGGGTGGATCATCTTCAAGAGCAACTCTGCAAGCAAAAGCCGCCTCACAAGCGCATAGCTTTATCCCTTGGGGCAGAAGTCGTCGTACTCCACTTCAAGATGTTCCTTGGTGGTCGCTCTCCAAAGCAACGTCGCTTGCCTACGAGTTTTTCACATATTATTCTTGCTAAGTTACTACTACTGCTGCTACTGTTACACTTGCTAAAAAACCATTGCTATCACTGTTATCGTTGCTATTACTGTTACCACTAGTATCAAAATTATCATATTACTATGCTACTAATCATATTGCTCCAGATAATTAATCTCCAGGTGTGGTTGAATTGACAACTCAACTGCTAATACTTGCAAATAGTCTTTGGCTCCCCTTGTGTCAAATCTATAAATTTGGGTTGAATACTCTACCCTCAAAAACTGTTGCGATCCCCTATACTTGTGGGTTATCAAGACATTTTTTCTGGCGCCGTTGCCGGGGAGTATAGCTATATTTGTTGAGTCACTTGAGATTATTATCAATCTATCACTATGAAGAATCTGAAGGATACCAAGACTAAGATTTTTCCCTCTAAGACGAGGGGAGGTAACGAACTGCCATCTAGCTCTGCACTTGATTCGCCTTCTATTTTGAGTAAACTTGCAACACCACCACGTGCACATGCTATTAATCATGATATGTCCCAAGTATTGGTGATGCTACTTCTGCTATGAATACTACTGATGATGATGCTAGTACCTTGCTTGATGATGATGTGCCACTAGGTGAATTTCTTGATGAACAAATTGCTAGAGTTAAAGAGAAAGAAATCATTGAGACTGATGAGATCACCGAACCTGATGAAGTGCTTGAAATTGAAA
The DNA here is from genome assembly GCA_963921465.1 of Triticum timopheevii. Lineage (NCBI taxonomy): Eukaryota > Viridiplantae > Streptophyta > Magnoliopsida > Poales > Poaceae > Triticum > Triticum timopheevii. Next base: position 619,636,326 of record OY997266.1, read on the forward strand.
ATCTTGAAACACCTGTTAGGCCTAGCGCTCGTAGAAATGAATTGCCTAAGGTACCTCAAGGTTATGTTATGGATGAGGAGACATCTAGAGACTTTCTTCCTTGCAATGATAGAGATGATCTAAAGAAAATACTATGCAAACTGAAAGAAAAATCCTTGAATGCTAGAATGAAATGTGATCCTCAGTTTGCTACCTCACCTATCATTGTTACTAAAAAGGATTATGAATTCTCTGTCGACCCAGAGTTAATTACTATGGTTGAATCTGATCCTTTCCATGGTTATGAAACTAAAACTGTTGTGGCACATCTTACTAAGTTAAACGATATAGCCACCCTTTTTTCCCATGATGAGAAAATTCGCTACTATTATATTCTCAAGTTATTTCCGTTCTTATTAAAGGGGTGATGCTAAGATATGGTACAATACTCTTGCTCCTGGTTGTGTGCGTAGTCTCAAGGATATGATTTATTACTTCTCTCAAAAAATATTTTCCTGCTCATAAGAAACAAGGTGCCTTACAGGAAATATTTAACTTTGTGCAAATTGAAGAAGAGAGTCTCCCACAAGCTTTGGGGAGGATTCTCCAATTACTTAGTGCTTTGCCTGATCATCCAGTTAAAAAACATGAAATACTTGATATCTTCTATAATGGAGTAACCGATGCTTCTATAATAGATAGTTGTTCTAGTTGTGTTTTCAGGGAATGAACTGTTGAACAAGCTGAGGAACTACTGAATAATATATTGAAAAATTATGATGACTGTACTCTTCCTGAACCACGGCCTAAACCCACTCCGAAGAAGAGGGGTATCTTATATCTCAGTCCTAAAGATATGCAAGAGGCAAAGAAAAGTATGAAGGAAAAAGGTATTAAAGCAAAGGAAGTTAAAAATTTACCTTCTATTGAAGAAATACATGGACTTGACACACCACCACCAAAGGTGGTAGAGGTAAATTCTTTAATGAAATTTGATGAAGGTGATATCCCTTACAATAAACATCCTAGTCAATGCCTTTATGAGTTTGACAACTACATTAGAAAGAAGATCACTTAAATGCCAATGTTATGAAACAATCGAAATATAATTCTGATATGATTGCTCACTTGAGTGACTTTCTATTTAGAATCTCCAATGACGTTAGAGGTGTACGAAAAGATGCTTATATGGTTCAAACTCATCTAGAACAAGTTGCTAAATCTTAAAGAGAATTGCTTGATGAAATGAATAATAATATAAATGACTTTGCTGTTAGAGTAGCAACTAGAGGAGGTAAAATGACTTAGGAACCACTTTATCCCGAGGGACACCCTAAAAGAATTGAACAAGATTCACAAAGAATTAATAATGATGCACCTAGTCCTTCTAAAAAGAAAAAGAAGAAGAAAAATGATAGGACTTTGCATACCTCTAGTGAACCTGAAATAGAAAAACCTCCTGAAGATAATGCTTTTATTTTTGATGATGAAACTCAATCTGGCAATGAACATTCACCTAGCGATAATGAAAAAGATAATGATGATGTTCATGAAGATACTCAATCAGACAATGATAAAGAACCAGATAATGAAGTTCAAATAGAACCAGCTGTTGATCTTGATAACCCACAACCCAAAAACCAAAGATATGATAAAAGAGACTTTGTTACTAGAAAACATGGGAGAGAGAGAGAACCATGGGTACAAAAACCCATGCCCTTTCCACCTAAATCAACTAAGAAAAAGGATGATGAAGAATTTGAACGCTTTGCTGAAATGCTCAGGCCAGTCTTTTTGCGCACTCGCTTGGCAGATATTTTAAAGATGGCTCCTTATGCTAAATATATGAAAGACATCACCACTAATAAAAGAAAATTACCTGAAGCTGAAATATCCACCATGCTTGCTAACTATTCTTTTAAGGATGGGGTACCTAAAAACATGGAGATTCGGGAATACCAACTATACCTTGCTCCATCAAAAGAAATTATGTTAAGACTGCTTTGTGTGATCTAGGGGCTGGTGTTAGTGTTATGCCTTTCCCCTTATATAAAAGGCTTGATTTGAATAAACTCACACTTACTAAAATATCTTTGCAAATGGCTGACAAATCAACTACCCATACCTATCGGCATTTGTGAGGATGTGCCCGTTGTTGTTGCAAATGTTACTATCTTAACTGACTTTGTTATACTTGAGATGCCCGAGGACAACAACTTGTCAATTATTCTCGGTAGACCCTTCTTTAATACTGCAGGGGCTGTTATTGATTGCAATAAAAGCAAGGCCACTTTTCACATCAATGGTAATGAGAATACGCTGCACTTTCCGAAGAAACGGTTCCAAGTGAATGGTATTATTGTTATTGAAAAATCTGTGACACTCACTATTGGATGTTTTCAACTACCTCTACCTTCTGCCAAAAAGAAATATGAAATGCTTATTGTTGGGGCCATGCATATCCCCGTTGAGGTAACTTAGTGTTTTACTAAAGTTCTTCGGTTTCATGCTAATCGGAAGTGGTTGTTAATAAGACTTGATCAACCTTATTAATGGATCATTTTTTAGAGGTATGAAGTTGATGAATCTAGTAGACACAACCTTTTGTCCCTACCTTTTATTTTTTGCTTTTATTAGTTAAATAAAATAAAATGCCATGTTTTTCCTGTTTTCTGAATTTCCCGTGCAATAAAAAAATGACCCAAAAATAAAAGTTCTCAGAACGCCATGAAAATTTGATACAAATTTTTCTAAATATTTCTGAAATTTTAGTGCCAATAACATCACAAGGGGGGTGCACCAGGTGGACACAACCCACCTGGGCGCGCCAGAAGCCTCAGGCACGCCCTGGTGTGTTGTGAGCCCCCTCACTTATCTCTTTAGCCCATACCTTCTCGCACCTCCAGAAAAAAATCACCGTTGCTCTCTCTCTCTCTCTCTCTCTCTCTCTCTCTCGCTCTCTCGTGTTCTTGCTCTCAGACCAGCAGATTTCGATCTCTTTGCTCGAAGCTCTGTTTCTGAAACTATTTTGGGGGATTGCTACTTGGTATGTGACTCCTCCATTACTCCAATTATTATTTTTGCTTTAGTGGGTTATATTTTGAATAATTACCTACTCTTGGTGCTACTGTAGATGAAATTGCATGTTGAATTCTTAGAGTTCTAAGTAGTTTGAATGCTTAATACGACCTCTATGCATCCCTATGACTAGTTGCTATCAGTCTTGTGAAGTTTTGTTGACAAAAAAAATTTGGACTAAAAATTTCAGAATTTTGTTCATAGAAATAACATGAGTTTCTTTTGAAGGAGTTTTTTGAGGAGGAGGTCCTCGGAGGCATCATCTAGTAGCTCAGTTCGACGGTCTTATGTTGTACCAAGCCCAAGTTCAATGCGGGACGCCACTATCAAATCATGCCTATGGCCGTGTAACAATTTCATGGTGAGTGCACACATTAAAGAAGAATTTGAGCATTATGTTCACAACGCCGAGCTCGGTCCCTACATTGAAGATAAGTGCACCCAACATCTCAGTCTCACTGGAACATTTACCAAAGAATTTAAATTTCATCCTCATGAGTCTAGAGTCTCGTTTAAACTTTACGATCGATCATGTACCATTCCTCTAGATGTGTTTAGTGGTATGTGCAAAATTCCATTTTGGGTTCTTTGGACAAGCCACCAAGGTCGGAGTATGAGTTAGTTTTGACTAGTCTTTGCTATGGTGAGGATAGAGGAGCAACACAAGGTAGAATAAAAAGTATTCATTTCCCATCAATTCAATACTTTGCATTGTTTAATGGAAAATGCATCGTAGGCAAACAAGACTGTAGTACATTATGTGCTCCTGACTTGAGCCTCATACGCACTGCTCACACCGGTAATAAATGTTATAACCTTGGAGCGATTGTTGCATGCAGATTCCAGCACAACGCTGGTAGTGGATATTTTTATGGTGGGATTTATGTTTCATGCTTAGCAAAGGAGTTGGGCGTGTCACTTTGGCCTAATGACCCCATCTTAACACTCGGTACTTAGACTTTGAGGCCATGAAACACCATAAATTCCTTAAGGGCGAGGTCACTGATTACACTTACAACTTGAGGTTTAGTAAAGAAACCATTGTGCATACCTTTTTGCCTGCGCCTTCTTTCTTTGATTTTCATAGAAAAGGAAGGTACTATGTTTTGAGAGCGAGGCTCGCGCACACAACACGGAGGTCGTGGCTACTCGGCGAGCTGAGGAGGCTGCACCAAGAGCCTCTGTGAGCTTTCACACTGATTATTACGCAGGCTGCGGTCTGTGACTACCAAGCTAGGCCAAGAGCCTAAGCTTGGGGGAGTACGTATTTCCACCGACATTACATTCATGATTCACACATTTCATTCCAGTTGTCGGTGTCCACATTGTTTCATTGTATCATCCATGCTAGATTCATTTTCTCGCTTTCTTCTTGTGTGTTTGAAAAACCTTGAGAAAAAAAAAATTCTTGCTTCTTTTCAGTTTTTCTTTCTAGTTTAATTGTAGTATTAAAAAGAAAATCCCAAAAGATTTCTTGATTATTCTTTTGTTTGTTGGGAGCTCTCCCGTGTAAATAGTTTTTCTCATTTTTGCTTTTCTTTCTCTTTTAATTTGCTTCCTTCAAGAGAAACTAAAAACTCCAAAAATATTTTAGTGTGTTTCTCTGAACTTTCTTTTCTTTTTATTGAGTCATACTAAGGAGAATACCACGATGAAAATGTTGAATGGCTCTCATATGCATTGATATTGATCTAACAAAAGAGCCATATTACCTTGTCTTCTCCTTTTTGAATAAAATGTTTGCATATTCTAGCTTAGTCTACGTCACTCTTGCACTATTATTATTTCCATATCATTCGGTCATGCAAGTGGAAGGCAATAATGACGATATTAGATGAACTGGTTATGGCAGAGAGAAACGGGTATGAACTCAACTTGTTCTATTTATGTAAATATGTTTAACCTAGTATCCATGATTCAGCATATTATGATCAAGCATGTCTTCAATGAAAATAAGAGATTATATTTTCTCATGCCATGCTTAAGTAGCTAGGAGTGGATAATGATTTATCTTGGATGTCAACATTGCGTTAAAATGATTGTGATGTAGTATGATGATATGATATCCTCCTCTGAATGTTCGAGTGGCTTGACTTGGTACATGTTCATGCATGTACTTGAATCAAAACCAACATATCCTCTATGCTATTTATGTTCATGGTGTTCATATCCTACTCATGCTAGTACTCAATGTTTATTATGCATAATGCATGTTCATATCCATTTTCGTTCTCTAGTTGGCCGCTTCTCAACCTATTTGCCTCACCTGTACTAAGCAGAAATACTGCTTGTGCATCAAAATCCCAAAACCCAAAGTTATCTCAGATGATATCTACCTATATGCGGTATTACCCTGCTGTTCTAAGTAAATTTGCATGTGCCACCTCTAAAATTTCAAATGAACATCTGTTTTTGTGTGCCTGGATTGTTCATAGAGCGACATGGGGTAGTCGATATCTTCCATGCTAAGTGGGTTATTCTCATGATAAGTGTTTATTCATTCATCCCTGCACGAGTGGGGCGGTAATCGGGATTCCCAGTCACAAAATAAGAATTGCAAATAATTAAACAAAACTCCCCCATGATTGTTGTTGGAATGGACCGTACCCGTGGATTCGGCTAGCCGTGGAGTGTGATTGTTGGTGGAGGGGGAGTAAACCTTTACTTTTATTGCTTGAGAACCTCCACTAATGTGTTTAGCATGGAAGATATTGATAACTTTTGGTCGTGATGTGAATAGGAAGGGTGCATTTCCCAAAATTTCATTTATCTCTGATTTAAGCTTCGAGCTCTAGCACCTCTGCAAATCCCTGTTTCCCTCTGAAGGGACTATCTATTTACTTTATGTTGAGTCGTCACCTTCTAAAATAAGCGCCAGATGTGAGAGCAATATTGTCATCCTCATGCATTGTGTATAGTTAATGTTGGGCACATCATGACTGGATCTTTTCTACCATGGATTTACAATGTTTGGTCACTGCTTGAACTTTGGAGGCGCTCTGTGTTTATGTTTTGCGGTCTCAGAAAGGGCTAGCGAGAAACCACTGTTGTCATATTATATCATGGTTGTTTTGACAAAGTGTTGTCATTTGAGATATTTTTTTATTGCTCACCAGTTGATTATGTCATTGATATGAATTAACATAATTTTTAAGAGTTATTGTTGACATGGTTAGTCATAATATTTGCTGAAAACCTGGGTGCTACTTAAGCTTATTTATGTAAACAAGAACAAAAGAGTTCATAAACATTTTTATTTTTCACTTTCAGTTTATCAATTGAATTGCTTAAGGACAATCAAAGGTTTAAGATTGGGGGAGTTGATACGTCTCCATCGTATCTACTTTTCCTAATGTCTTTTATTTTGTTTTGGACTCTAATTTGCATGATTTGGATGAAACTAACCCGGACTGACGCTGTTTTCAACAGAATTACCATGGTGTTGTTTATGTGCAGAAAAAAAAAGTTCTCGGGTTGAAACGAAATTTTGGAGAATGTCTATACAATAAAAGAAAAGTACTGGAACCAAGAACCACCGGAAGGGGGGTCCCTGGGTGAGCACAACCCACCAGGGCGCGCCCCCCTCCTAGCGCACCCAGGTGAGTTGTGCCCACCTGGTGGCCGTGCAGACCCTGATTCCAAGAAAAATCAAGGAGAAAGAATTATCACGTTTCACGAGACGGAGCTGCCGCCACCTCCTGTTCTTCAACGGGAGGACAGATCTGGAGTCCGTTTGGGGATCCGAAGAGGGGAATCTTCGATCTTCATCATCACCAAGCCTTCTCCATCGCCAATCCCATGATGCTCCCCACTGGGAGTGAGTAATTCCTTCGTAGGCTCGCTGGTCGGTGAGGGAGTTGGATAAGATTCATCATGTAATCGAGTTAGTTTTGTCAGGGCTTGATCCCTAGTATCCACTATGTTCTGAGATTGATGTTGCTATGACTTTGCTATGCCTAACGCTTGTCACTAGGGCCCGAGTGCCATGATTTCAGATTTGAACCATCTATGTTTTCACCATTATATCTATGTTCTAGATCCGATCTTGCAAGTTATATGCACCTGCTATGTGTTATGATCCGTAAACCCTGGTGTGACAGTATTCAGGATAGTTTTCGGTGATGATCGTAGTTTGAGGAGTTCATGTATTCACTATGTGTTAATGCTTTGTTCCGGTTCTCTATTAAAAGGAGGCCTTAATATCCCTTAGTTTCCTTATGGACCCTGCTGCCACGGGAGGGGAGGACAAAAGATGTCATGCAAGTTATTTATATGAACACGTATGACTATTTACGGAATACATGCCTACATTATATTTATGAACTGGAGCTAGTTTTGTATCGCCCTAGGTTGACTGTTATATGATGAATATCATCCAACGAATTCACCAATCCAATGCCTATGAGTTTTTTTTGCATATTGTTCTTGCTAAGTTACTACTGCTGCTGCTACTGTTACACTTGTGCTACAAAACCATTGCTATCACTGTTACCGTTGCTTTTACTGTTACCACTACTATCAAAATTATCATATTACTGTGCTACTAATCATATTGCTGCAGATAATTATTCTCCATGTGTGGTTGAATTGACAACTCAACTGCTAATACTTGCAAATATTCTTTGGCTCCCCTTGTTCCGAATCTATAAATTTGGGTTGAATACTCTACTATCGAAAAATGTTGCGATCCCCTATACTTGTGGTTTATCACAACCCATCTAGGAAAACCCATCACCCTTCGCGAGAGGGAGTAAGGCAGGTAAGGCATTCCACCCTTCCACAAAGGCCTATGGTTAAGGAAAACATGAGGAGTGGTGGTGGAGTATTGAGTAATGGCCACTAAAGAGTTGCCCTTCTACCACCCTCAGCAATAATAATGACAAGCACAATCATTGATACTCTAGTTGTATCAGAAGTTTTAGAGTTGTTGTTCATGTGCGTAGAGATTGTTCTCTTTGTCTGCAAACCGAGGTCGTATGGCAGAAAGCACGGAGCCAAATCCAGGCTCGCTCAAGCTTGGTAGTAAATCACTGCTACCTGTGAGTGGCATGGTAGCGCCATTTGAAATTGTAAGGTACATCAATCAACCAATCCTAGAGGCATTTCAAACAGAAGTTGCTATTTAAACAGACTTATTTCCTCGTCACATGCGCCCATTACATCAAAGTTTGGACTGTTTGATTTGTAGGTTTGGAATCCTTAGGGGAAATTCCAAATGATTGCTTTGCAGTCTATTTTGAAGGAAAATTTTCATCCACTCAAACCTCATTTTACGATTCCTTTATTTTTTCTGTGGCATCAAAGTCTCTCTTTTCCAAACTCCTATGATTTGCGAATCCTATATATTCAAATGGGTATGCCACCCCAATCATGTATTTTTCCTATTCCCGCGTTTTGAATTTCTCATGAATCAAGTCCCTTAAAATCATAAATATAATTATATAATTAAGGTGCGGTGGATCAATCTCTCATGGATCGATCCAACTTGAGGCGTGTAAGTAATTAAACTAATGTGCACTTATACGAGACAAGAACTCCCTTTTATTGATTATCCATAAAAAATTTCTTTCCAAACCAATCGAACATGGAAGCTCAGTTTAAATTAGATACGGTACTATAATTTTTGCCTAAAGTTATATAAAAATGCTCCGAAGCTTTTGAAACTTGTTCTTAAAAATACTTGGAAGGTGTAGTAACTTAGTCCGCTTTCAATCTTGATCTTCTCTTCATACAAAGGTTAGTTTATTCAAAAATAAAATGAAATTATGGTTTATCATCATGTACACCTAACACCTCCCCTTTTTGGAAAAACAATCTTCCTTTACGCGGTATACATTAAATGTATTAAACAAATTAATACTCACCTGAACATGCGCAATGTGGGACACTACTAATTGTCTAGGAACATGTGCTGAAAGTAAAGAAACACAAGAACTCACCTGCTAAATAAAAAGGCAAGTAGTGAGGTGCCCGTCACACTCACAATTCCCTAACCATACATGTAGATCCTTAATTTCATAGCCTCTGAGTTTCTCTTCCTTTGGATATTATGTACATACATCATTCATGCATTGAGGGGGTGTTGATTGCACCACATCTGGATTTGTTGCATAGGCTTGGAAGGCATTGGGATTTACTCTTTCGCATCAAGTGTTTTTTCTACACGTAACTTGGTTCCTTCAACTTTGTTCAAAATGACCAATTTGGTGTTGAAGAGACCTTTTATGTGAAGTCTCAAGGGACACGTGATATTAGTGGGTACATAGCATTCTACGGGGACATAAACGCCAACGACCTTGTGGTAACTGCTATCGCAGAGATTATCATGGAGTGGAATAAACCACAATCAGGGCTTTCCCATGTATAACTCTGGGAGCGCAATAAAGAAGATACGATAGCAAAAATAAAAATGCCATCAATACTACATATATCCGTGCGTGAACATAGACTTAGCACAACATATTTATCAATACTACGGTCCTCTGAATTGAATAATTTTCATCAGAAGGAAATTTTTTGTACGGAAGTTATTTGGATATAAAAGAAAGGAGATGATCAAAGTTAGTATGAATACTTTCCTACACTTCCTTTGTAAGGTTCTTTCCGATGAAAATAATTCACACTGATCCAATGACATGGTCAAAGTAATTGTCAACCACCCTTATTCTCAGGGCCTGAAAAACGGAGGAAAACCATAGAAATATGAATCGTTTCGATGGTGACACAGCATTTTGTTCAAAGAAACGGAGCAAACATTCACTTGGACCTCAGCAAATATAATGAGAATGTTATTGTGCCCCTAAGGATCCTAGTGTCATTCTTGGAACGAGGAAATTGACAAAGTGAATGTTTGCTCCATTTCTTTGAACCAAATTTATGCAAGTTAAACACTAAAGTCTACAAATCTCATGTGTTTTTAGCTGGCTGTTTCACGCATGTATTCCTATTGTGTTCCTACGTTTTCCACGTTCCCGCGTATTTAGAATACCTCATATAATTATATAATCAAGGTGGGGTGGATTAGTCGCTCATGCATTGATCAAACTTGATGCGTACAATTAGTTAAACGATAGTGCACTTCTACGAACACATGACCTCCCTTTTCGACCGTCCATAAAAAGCTGCTTTCCAACCATTGGCCGGAGGTTCATTTATTCGTGAGCTAACTTCCAGCATTGGAGCTCAAATTATAACCAGATACTATACTCATTGCGACTTTTGCTTGGAAGACATATATAAAAATGCTCCGAAAGTTTTGAAACCCACCGCATTAGCCTAAAACGCTGGGCCTAACCTCTCTCGTTACGCGTGCGTGTGCGTCAAACCCAACTAAGCACCGTGATGATAGTATATTATGGGAAGCCTTTTGACGAACTCGGTGGATTATGTTTATGGTCCCTACCGTCATCACACCAAGGAAAAGCTACGTTGTCGCGTGTGTTTTGTTCAAATTTGCGGCCATTTAACACGTGATATACACGACTAAATCCTGTTAAACTAGAAGCTATTTGCTTTTGAAGGGCAGGTTTCCCCGATTCATCGGAAGCAACTTGCTCAAGACACATGAAAACATCTATGTATGCAAGTACATGGCTTCTTGACATGAATATGACACGTACATTTACATGCAAGCATGTTCTCTTCACGCCAAGCTACCATGCCATGCATGCATAGATCATAGATGTATACCACTAGCTATCTATTTCTCCCTCTGTTCCATATTACTCCCTCCGTCCCATAATATAAGAGCGTTTTTGACATTACACAAATGACAAAAATGCTCTTATACTATACATTAGGACGGAGGGAGTAGTTGTTTAGAACTCCCAAGAGTGTTTAGATCACTATTTTAGTGATCTAAATGCTCTTATAAAAGTTTACAGAGGGAGTACTAATATGGAACGAAGGGAGTAGTAAGTGGACACGTCTATGTATTGTGTTCTCTCTTGCGGGTTTTGGTCGGTGGAGAAATAGTTTTCGTAGCATGGTAGGTGTAGGAGTACCGGCCGGCCGGCCTGCAGACTTGTTCAGTTCAGTATACAACACACGACAGTCTACCGGTATAAGAGAAGCAGTACTATTCTTCAAGGGAGCTCCAGCTGCATACGCACGTCATGCAGCTGTGTGTAAAGGTGACATCGGGCGGGTCGTCCCGCCGGAACGACGACATGCGTGCATGCAGCTCATGCATGCAACGCAAAGTCACCGCAAGATTGCTTGGTTACGGGTGCATCATATATTCCTGGGTCCAAAGAAGCCGGCCAAATGTCCGAACGGCAACAAAAGGTGTGTTAATGTATGTAGTACGGCTTGATTAACTACTCGGAACGGGTAGTGCATGCATGTGACCTCTAGGTACCATATTGTGGCTGTACCGCACGGATCTTAATAACACGGCCGGCGATCACAATCATCAGTGTCATGGCACGATACTACATGTAATTGTTGATCAAAATAATTTGCCTTAGCCAACCAAAATATGGCCCGATAGAAGAAGGCTAGCGGTAGGCGCTAGTCGGTTTGAACGGGAGGAAAAGTCAGCCGCCTCCCTTGTTGGATCTACCTTAAGTGGTAAAATTTGGGACCTTTGACCGCGGCAGCAATATGTATATGCGCAACTTTTTTCCACACGTATGCAACATCATTTGCAGCATGTACCCTCCTTTCTACTTTCATAAGAGGCCAGATAAAAGTTTGGCATGTATTTTGCAACATCATTTGCAACATGTACCCTCCTTTCTACTTTACATCCGAGACCATGTATTTTGTGCACCTGTATTTTAATTAGGGTTAGCGATTCATCGTCTACATGTGAGCCCTAAACTCTGGCTAACACCGCGCCACACTAACCAGCCGCCGCCCTCACTCGCCATCGGGGTTCAAGTCCTAGACCTGGCGAATGTGCTAGCATTTTCCTGGATTTATATCAAGTTTTTCGGTGATGTTCGTTTTGTGGGAACCTTGGAGGAGACGTTTATGTTGACTACGAAGGCGGGGTTGACTTCGTCAATCTACTTCTAACACCTCCCCCTTGTGGAAAAAACAATCTTCATGTACACTGTATATGCTAAATGTATATTTTTCCAAGCAAACATGCTAAATGTATATAACGAATTTAATATCCACCCAAACATGCACAATGTGGGCCACTACTAATTGACTAGTAACATGTGCAGAAATTAAAGAAACACATGGACTCACCAGCTGATAAAGAAGGCAAGTAGTGAGACACCCTCACACTCACAATGCCCAATCCATACATGCATTGATGCATATACTTAATTTCATAGCCTTTGGGTTTTGACTACTTTGGAGATTATGTACATACAACATTCATGCACTGAGTGAGTGTTGGTTGCAACATATCCATATCGGTTATTCCCTAAACTCTGGCTAACACCGCGCCGCCCTCACAAGCCGCCGCCCTCACTAGCCACCGCCCTCACTCGCCATCGGGGTTCAAGTCCTAGACCTGGCGAATGTGCTAGCATTTGCCTATATTTATATCAAGTTTTTCGGTGATGTTCGTTTTGTGGGAACCTTGGAGGAGACGTTTATGTTGACTACGAAGGCGGGGTTGACTTCGTCAATCTAAAGATGTTCTGTCATTTCAGTATCTTGGAGGTGCTCATAACGGTAGGGTGTGCCTGTGTCCATATATGGATGAGTGTATGTGCGCATCTGCATTTGTACTGTCATAAAAAAGGAAACCAAAGAAAGTCACAGACTCACAAGTAGAGAAAAATGCAAGTAGTGAGGGTTCCTCAGACTCACTATGCCCAAACTATACATATACATGTAGCTCCTTAATTTCGTAGCCTCTAAGTTTTGATTCCTTTAGAGATCACATGAGATTGCACCACATCTAGATTTGTTCTTAGGCTTGGAAGGCATTGATTCACTCTTTGGTATCATGTAAATGTCCCATGAGCGACTTGGCAACCAGTTGGGTGTTGGAAAGACCATCATTTCTAGTGTCAAGGAACAGATGATGTTGGTAGGTACATTGTACTCATTACACCCACGATCTTGAAGAACAAATGTTAACAACATTATCGCAGTTGTTTTCCAAGATACTACCAAAAACGTGGCGCGAAAAATCCCATGAAGAGTGAATTCCTTTGTAAATTCCAGGAATCTAGGATCACCATGTTAACGTTGAAAAAACAAATAAATAAGTTGAAAGATTTCCATGGTGCATGGAAGGAAGGTACCACATATTTGAACCCCATAATTTCAATTTATTTTTCATTTTTACTACAACAATTGAAAATGTTGATCTAGCCATTTTGGAGAAAGTTCTACCACAAGTTACTGATGCTATGAATGAAAATCTCCAACCTCCTTTTAAGGTGGATGATGTTCAAAACGCTCTATTTTCTATTGCCGATTTGAAGGCTCATGGTACTGATAGGTTATATTCTATTATTTTTGAGAAGTGTTGCCGCATTCTTGGTGAATCCATTACAGAGGAGGATCTGAATGCTATTAATCATAAGGTGATCTCGATAGGCTGGAGTGATGTAGTTATTATTCTTACCCCGAAAGTGGATATTCCCGAGAATGTAACCAAATATAGGCCCATTAGCTTATGCATTGTTCTACACAAAATTATCTCCAAGATGATTGTAGTGATGCCAAAACATATGCTAGACGATGTTACCTCACTTGTACAAAGTGCTTTCATACTGGGTCCACTAATTACTCATCCTGGTTGCCTATAAAAGCCTACATACCATTAAAAAGGAAGAAAGGGAAACATGGATACTGTGCAGTTAAGTTGTACATGCACAAGGCTTAAGACATAGTTCAATGGGGTTTTCTAAAGAAGATGGAGATTTGATTGGTTTTCCAGAAGGACCTTATTGACCTTCTTATGGCTTGTGTTTCATCATTTAAATTCGTGATACTATTAATTGACCAGGAGATAGAGCAGTTTGTTACTAGAAAGGGTCTCCTCAAAGGCATACCTATTTTCTAAGCAGAAGGTTTATTAAGTTTATTAGTAAGAGTATCCAGAAAGTACCCATTAGTTCCACACTAATTATTTAGTGATAATCTTTAATTCCAATGAAACCTAATCTGACTAATGTGATCTTATTGAGACAAACCCTTGGTCTATATTGTGCTAGCTCTGGACAAATGGTCAGTGGTCCTATATGTAGTATCTTCCTCAGTCCAAATGTTAATGTCCAATTGAAAGATGAGATATGTTGTGAACTCAATATTATGGCTGAAGCTTTGTCTGATAATAATTTGGCCTATCAGCCATGGTAGGTGCTGATAAAAGTGATAGCTTCAGTTATTTATTAGAAAGGGTGATTAAAAATTCGAAGGGTTGGAAGGAGAAGTTTTTGTCTATGGGGTGGGGGTAGGAAATTCTCCTTAAAGCCATCATCCAATATCTGCTCATTTTTTGCCATGTCATGTCCATGATTCCTAAGAATTTTATATGGAGATTAATGGTGATGATTGGGTTTTGGTGGGGATAAACCAATGAGAAAAAAAGATGCACTAGTGTGAATGGTGAAAAATGTGTATCATGAAGGAAGATGGGGGCATCAGGTTCAAAGAACTCTATGCTTTTAATCGATCTATGTTGGCCAAGTAGAGTTGGACATTGTTAATTAACCCTGACACGTTGTGCGCGATGGGTGTTGGGAAACGTAGTACAGAAAATTCCTCTATTTATAAAAATCAAGATCACTTTGAAGATGCAAATAGGTTAGACCAGATATCTACCAACTAATAAGTAGTGGAGAGAAGAGTTGGTGCAGATTCCCAAACTAGGATTAAACCTCTAAAACACAAGATTTTTCTCCCTCAAATCTATTCAAAGAGATAGTCCTTGTGCCGGTGTCCATGTGTATGAGAACACCAATTCAGTTAGCCTTCACCGTCCAGAACGAGAGCCTACAGGAGAACTACAGGTGGCGGTGGAGCATCTTAATGGCATATAGAGAAACTTTTTCGAGAGAGAGAGAGACGGGGTAACCTTTACACAAGATGAGATGCGTTTGAGGGGCTACCCCCTCACATATAAATAGGAGGAGGGGAGGGAAGCCACCTTGGAGGAGGGGCTCCCTCTCTCATAGGGTTGGCTACACCAAGGGGTCGCCCCCCCAGACCCTAGCAGCGACAAGGTGTCTTGCCACCCAACTGAAGGGGTGGTGCCCAACACTTGGGTCTATGGGAACATGCGACTACGCCTACATGGGCCAATCCAAGTGGACAGCCCACAACACCCTCTAGAATATTTTGGGAGGTTCCGAAAAAATTCAGGATCTTCCTGAACCTTTCGGTGGTTTTGGGTGTCCTCCGGGACTTTCATGATTTACTGAAATATTTTCGGTTTTCTTTGAAACATATCAATTTTTGTCTATGAAACTTTTTCGATCTTCCCAAAACTTTTTTGGTGAATTTATCTGATGCTCCTAACACTTTTGGTACTCAACAAAATGGTGAACCTTAAGCGTGTGACCCCACAGATTCGGTAATGTGCAGACATGACCTGGAAGTCCATTCGCTCTATAACCAATAGAGAATCTGGGCATCAATATCGACTCCTATACATGCATGAATCATTATCAAGCAAAGGTTAATTTGTTCAAAAATAAAATAAAATTATGATTTATAATCATGTACTTCTAACACCTCCCCGCTATGGAAAAAACAATCTTCATGTACACCGTATATGCCAAATGTATATTTTTCCAAGCAAATATGCTAAATGTATGTAACGAATTTAATATCCACCCAAACATGCACAATGTGGGCCACTACTAATTGACTAGTAACATGTGCAGAAATTAAAGAAACACATGGACTCACCAGCAGATAAAGAAGGAAAGTAGTGAGACACCCTCACACTCACAATGCCAAATCCATACATGCATATACTTAATTTCATAGCCTTTGGGTTTTGACTACTTTGGAGATTGTGTACATACAACATTCATGCATTGAGTGAGTGTTGATTTCACCATATCCATATTTGTTGCTTAGGCTTGGAGAGCATTGGGATTTATTCTTCCACCTCTGTTGTCTTTCCACGAGTAATTTGGTTCCTTTAACCTTGATCAAAATTAAGAAATGGGTGTTGGTCTCAAGGGACATGTAATGTTGGTGTTTATGTAGCATTTTATCCAACACTACTTGTGGGTAACAAATGCCAACGACCCTGTGGCAATTACTATCCTAGATAATAAACCATAACTAGGGCATTCCTATCTATAACTCTGGGAAAGTAGGGTCACAAGATCGGTGTATAAAAATTTGGAAATGCCATCAATACTATAGAGGTAAGTGCGCGAAGCCGGACTTAGCACAAGATATGATACTTAGACCGTCACAATTGAATGATTTTCATCAGAATGAAATGCTTTATACAAAAATTGTGTCGATCAAAAGAAAGAATCACAAATTTTATTTTGAACATACAAATTATACAATTCACTTGGACCTCTTTTTCAATTTCGTGGGATAAAGAACGAAGCTAGGATCCTTAGGGGCACAATATCATTATCATTATGTCTTTTTCGAGTGGTTTGACTTGATTCATGTTCATTAGGATTCCTGTGATTTTTCTATTGATGTAAATTAAACACTAGGTTACAAAATTCATGTGTTTTTAGTACATTGTTTCGCGGATGTATTCCTATCATATTGCCACCTTTTTTTCTTTATAATACGACTTATAATTATATAATTACATTTTGGGGGGATCAGTCGCTTATGCATCAAACAAATTAAACTTGATGCATGTATTATTTTTTTGAACCGGGCTTTCCACCACTTTCCATCACTTGCATAACTGAAATATAGTGTTTGGACAACAAGAAGAATAGGAGGAGGGAAAGGAGGGGAGGAATTTTGATGCATTACTAGGAAGCCTGTTGCACATGCCCAGTATCGGATCGTGCACCACAGGGCAAAAGCCCGGCATCACTAAACCAATAGCCTAACCAAGTTCAAACCACATATAAGAACAACAACATAAAAGGGCGTGTTTGGTTCCTCGCATATAGGCCAACTAGACCCGCGCGGGATAATTGGGCTATTAGGTTTCCTGGCCCACATCTGCTTCTCAGTCCGTATGGAACTTAAAGTAATTAACTCTAGGCCTGTCCACGAGGGAGCACCTGAATCGGATGTTTTTCGTGAGCCAGGCTCGATCGAGCCACACGTGCCCATCTGCTGCATGCATTGGGAACTGCGGGAGACGGACAAGACATCTCATGCATAACTCCCCTCCCTCTCTCCGGTCACCTCCCACTCTCATTTGCAGCACTCTCTCTCCATCTCCCTCAACGCCCCCTCGTGCTCTCGTCTTACGGAACGCCCACCGCCGCGCCGCCCCCACCCCCATCATCGCCGCTAGTAGCCCAATCCAAAACCTGTGGATGGCCGGCCTCTTGATACATCTCCAATGTATCTATAATTTTTTATTGTTCCATGCTATTATATTATCAACCTTGGATACTTTGTATGCATTTTTATGCCATTTTATATCATTTTGGGAACTAACCTATTAATCGGTGCATAGTGCAGTTGTTGTTTTCTGCTTGTTTTTGGTTTTCCCTAAAGTCAGTAACAAACGGAGTCCAAGCGCTACAAAACTTTTTCAAAAAATTTTGGGGCAAAAGAGACCCTAGAAGCTTTGGGAGGAGACTAGAGGACAAACGAGGAGACAACAAGGCGTCAGGGTGCGCCTAGGGGGTAGGGCGCACCCTGTTACTATGTGGGCCCCAAGTGGCTCTGTCTGACCTAATACCGCTTCTATAAATTCTCAAATATTGGGAAACCCCTGGAGAGCCACCCGAAACACTTTTTCCTCAGTCGCAAGCTTCTGTTCTTCCGTGATCCCATCTAGAGGCCTTTTCTGGTACTCTCCCGGAGGGAGAATCGATCATGGAGGGCTTCTACATAATCCTTACTGCCTTCTGATGATGCATGTGTAGTTCACCACAGACCTATGGGTCCATAGCTAGTAGCTATATGGCTTCTTCTCTATCCTTGATCTTTAATACAATGTTCTCCTCAATGTTCTTGGATTTCTATATGATGTAATCTTCTTTTGCGGTGTGTTTATTGGGATACGATGAATTGTGGGTTTATGATCAGATTATTCATTAAAGGTAATTAAGTCTTTTCTGAACTTTATTATGGATGATTTCTCTCCCATCTATCCACTTGGTTTGGCCAACTAGATTGATTTATCTTCAGTGGGAGAGGTGCTTTGTAATGGGTTCAATCTTGTGGAGTCCTCACCCAGTGATAGAAGGGGTAGTGATGCAGGTATTGTATTGTTTCCATTAAGGTAAAATGACGAGGTTTATTCATATTGATTGGGTTTACTTTGTAGGTCCATCTATGCTAAACGCTGGAAAGCAAACAAAATGGAGGCACGCCAGTGCTGAAACCTCTCGGGATGGCGAAAAAACAGGTGCTTTTTTCTCGAGATTGAAGAAAAAATAAACAGGCGCTTCAACACATGGCACATCATCATGCAGCAACTTGCCTAGTGCTAGTGTATAGACAAAAGACAGCCTGATTAGTGTCAGTGTCAAGGGGACAAGGGCGGGCCTGACGAGGGGCCGCCCCCAAATGATTGATTTTTGGAAAACAAGCCGCGATTTGCAGTGCCCCACCAGAGGGAGCCGCGACAAGCTGAGACCGGGGGGGGCATCCGTCCCAGAAGGAAACAAATTGTTTGGGGCGCGTTGCTCTGCCTCGGAGCAGAGCTAGGGTTCGTCGCCGGCCGACGGAGCAAAGAAATCGATCCAGGTCGGGGACGGGTGGGTGGATCTAGAACGAGGCCATTCCGGTGGAGCGCGGGAGAGGGGTGTACGAAGGGTCGAGAGGGGGAGTAGTGTACCTCCGAGGCGGCGCGCTCCGGTGGAAGGAGGGGCGTCCGCCGGAGCGGAGAGGGGATGGCTTCCGTCGGAGGACAGTCGCCGCTGGGTGTGCTGCTGGTCCTTTTTTATTCTCCTTATTTTTCTTTTTTAGATTTAGATAGACGACTGTTGCTGGACACTGCGCTTACCATTGTTTTTTTTGCAGAAAAGGGCTTCCGTTTTTTCCTTTATCGAAATTATGGCCTTTGCTTTGAATGCAGCGGCCAAGAGTCGACTGTTAACACCGAGAAGCGTTTTTTTTTTAACTTTTGATCTATTCATCTTCAATCATGGCAGTACAATGAACATCAAAAATAATGAAAATTATATTCAGATCCGTAGACCACCTAGTGACAAATACAAGCACTGAAGTGAGCCGAAGGCGCACCGCCGTCATTGCCCCTCCCTCGCTGGAGCCGGCAGAACTTGTTGTAGTAGACAGTTGGAAAGTCGTCGTGCTAAGGCCCCATAGGACCAACGCAACAGAGCAACAACCGTCGCCGATGAAGAGTAGTATAGATTGGAAGGATCCAACCTGAAAACACATGAACATAGACGAACTACGACCAGATCCGAGCAAATCCACCAAGAATAGATCCGCCGGAGACACACGCCCAGCGATGATACTAGACACGCCATCGGGGCAGGGACTAGACGGGAGAACCTTATTCCATTTTCAGGGAGCCGCCGCCGTCTCGTCTTCCTGAGCAGGACGCAAACCCTAACAAAACACGAAGAAACAACTAAAAACATAGCCCTCCCACCGGCAAGGGCCGAGATCCACTGCGTCGCTGGCCCTAAAGCCACCGGAGACAAGGAACGAGTTGACTGCTAATTTGATAACACCTCGGTGAAAAGTAAATATAAAGGGCACGAACCAACCCCTCCCTCAAGCGAGAAAATGACATCGAAGACGCGCGACCATACACGCTAGCACGGCAAGCAAATGCGGAAGAAGGAAAACTCATGTTGCATCGTACCCTCCACACAACCTCCGCCGAGCAATCAGCCCAATGAGGGATGGGAAAACCCCGACATTGCTCCCTAAGGAGCACAGAAGACGACTCACTAGAGCATCGAAGAGGAGAAAAACGAAACCCATTATGCAAGGAGCGGGTCTGGGCCACCCCAACATCAGTGGAGATGAAAGTGTGTCTCCTAAACCAAACAACGTATCACTAGCCAAAAAGTGCCTGTTCAGACACCCCCCCCCCTCTCGGCGCCATCCTCTAGTAAGGCCCAGTGGGCCTTTAAAAGGCACCACACTGGAGCCACTTATGAAACTCGGATCCCTGCCCAGCCACACCTGGTGCGCTCACCATGCTCCCTTACTCTTCATGATGCACACCTTACTCCAAATACCTCCTAAAGCCTCGAGGCGTGCTTGTCCATCTGGATGTGCATAAGCCTGACTCCCCCTTCTCCACTGCCAGCACCTATCGAAGACCGCGATGCTACCACCAAGGCTCCTAGGGCCACATCCCTTGCTCAGCAAACCTGAGAGGACCACCCCATCTTCATGGAACTATAAAGTTTTTTTTGTACTCTAGTTTTGTCTTTTTTTTGACAAACCCGACATGTGCATCACCTAAATATATGCTCACTCCATACCAAAATATAAGGTGCATTAGTTTTCGTGATAGTCAAAAGATTGTATGTTTGACCAAGATTATAGAAGAAAATATCAACATCTCCAATAATAGACAAAATATAAAAAAATACTTTTCATGATGGATCAAATGATATAAATTTAGTATTGTACATATTGATATATTTTTCTAGAAACTTGGTTAAACACGTACACGTTTGACTTAAAGAAACCTAATGCACCTTATATTTTGAAACGGAGGGAGTAGAAGAGAAGAGTTAACTATTAATTAATTTGATAACATCTTGGTGAAAAGAAGATATAAAGGGCACGAGGACAACCCCACCTTCCTCCAAACAAGAAAATGGTATATGAAACGCATGACCATACACGCCAACACATCATGCAAATGTGGAAGAGGAAAAACTATTGTTGCACCGTACCCTCCACACAAAAGTCACGGTGCAATCCGCCCAATGAGGGGCGGTAAGATCATGACATGCTCCCAAAGAAGCATAGAAGGCGATTCACTAGAGCATCGAGGAGAAGATAATCCAAACCCACTATACGAGGAGTGGGTTTGGGCCACCGGACATCGATGGAGGTGAAAGTGTGTCTCCTAAACACAATGAAATCATTCGCTTCCAAAGCTCCAATGACCACTACAACTTGGTGTTGTTGTCCCATTATATCCAGAATTCCTATTGCACCCCTTCTATACTGCCTTCACCAAGTTATGAGGCCACCACCTCAAATTCCATGTACCTCTTGTTCATGAAATACCCGCTCCCATGTAGCTAGATCTACTTAGATCTATACCCTGGCCAACCACGACCAGTCACAGGACCGCCATCCCCACATACTACAACTTTACCATATGTGTGATAAAGCCAAGCAAAATAGCATGGAACACGCCGGCCACACCATATCGGTAGCCAAGAAGCGCCTCTTGACACCCCCCCCCCCCCCGCACCCCCGCGCCATCCTCCAGTAAGGCCCAGTGGGCCTTTGAATGGCACCACAATGGAGCCACTTATGAAACACGGATCCCTGCCCATCCACACCAGGTACGCTCGCCCTGCTTCCCTGCGCTTGATGATGGGCACCTTACTCCAAATACCTTCTAAAACCTCGAGTCATGCTTGTCCACCTGGATGTGCATAAGCCTGACTCCCTCCTTCTCCACCGCCACCACCTATCGAAGACCATGATGCTACCAGCAAGACTACTAGGGCAACATCCCTTACCCAGGAACCCGAGAGGACCACCCCATCTTCATGGAACTATAACGTGTTTTTTTGTACTCTAGTTTTGTCTTTTTTTTTGAGAAACCCGACATGTGCATCACCTAAATATATACTCATTCCGTACCAAAATATAAGGTGCATTGGTTTTTGCGAAAGTCAAAAGATTGCATGTTTGACCAACATTATAGAAGAAAATATCAACATCTCCGGTACTTAATAGACAAAATATAAAAAAATACTTTTCATGATGGATCAAATGATATAAATTTGGTATTGCACATATTGATATGTTTTTCTAGGAACTTGGTCAAACACGCAGACGTTTGACTTAAAAAATAACTAATGCACCTTATATTTTGGAATGAAGAGAGTAGAAGAGAAGAGTTAACTATTAATTAATTTGATAACATATTGGTGAAAAGAAGATATAAAGGGCACGAAGACACCCCCCTTCCTCCAAGTGAGAAAATGATATTCGAAACGCATCACCATACACGCCAACACATCAAGTAAATGTGGAAGAGGGAAACCTATTGCTGCAC
The DNA here is from genome assembly GCA_963921465.1 of Triticum timopheevii. Lineage (NCBI taxonomy): Eukaryota > Viridiplantae > Streptophyta > Magnoliopsida > Poales > Poaceae > Triticum > Triticum timopheevii. The sequence continues at coordinate 619,658,656 of OY997266.1, forward strand.
CGTACCCTCCACACAAACATCACCGAGCAATCTGCCCAATCAGGGGCAGAAAGATCATGACATGCTCCCTAAGGAGCACAGAAGAGAATTCACTAGAGTATCGAGGAGAAGATAATCCAAACCCGCTATACAAGGAGTGGTTTTGGGCCACCATACATCGATGGAGGTGAATCTGTGTCTAGCCACCGCACATCGATGGAGGTGAAAGCGTGTCTCCTAAACACAACAAATCCTTCGCTTCCAAAGCTCCAATGACCACTACAACTTGGTGTTGTTATCTTGACATCCAGAATTCCTATTGCACCCCTTCTAGACTGCCTTCACTAGCTTATGAGGCCACCACCTCAAATTCCATGTAACTCTTGTTCATGAAATACCCGCTCCCGTGAAGCTAGATCTACTTAGATATATATGTAGGCTAGCCAACCACAACCACAACCCAGGACCACCATTTGGGGATACCACAAACTCGCCATGAAAAAACATGCATGTTGAATCTGAGCACAAGGGCAGGGAGCACACTAGCCACGCCATATCAGTAGCCAAAAAGTGCTTTATGGGACCCTTGTCCTCCTCTAGTAAGGCTTAATAGAGCTTTGAATGACACCCCCACACAACCACTTTAGAAACCCGGATCCTTGGCCCAGTCACGCCTAGTGCCATCACCGCTCCTCTGCCCTGCATATTGTGTGCCTTACTCCAAACACCTTTTAGAGCCTCAAGTCATGCCAAACCACTTGGATCAAGACTCTTGGTGCCCTGCCCTCACACATCTACCCGAGAGCACCAAACTGATACATCTCCGTCGTATCTACTTTTCCTAACGCTCTTACTCTTGTTTTGGACTCTAATTTGGATGATTTGGATGAATCTAACCCGGACTGACGCTGTTTTCAGCAGAACTACCATGGTGTTGTTTTTGTGCAGAAATGAAAGTTCTCGGAATGGAACGAAACTTTTTGGAGAATTTTCATACAATAAAAGGAAAATACTAGAGCCAAGAACCACCGTAGGGGGGGGGGTCTCTGGATGAGCACAACCTACCAGGGCGCGGCCCCCTCCTAGCATGCCCAGGTGGGTTGTGCCCACATGGTGGCCCCGCAGACCCTGATTCCAACACTATAAAATCCTATTTTTGGAGAAAAAATCAGGGAGAAAGAATTATCGCGTTTCACGACACAAAGCCGCCGCCACCTCCTATTATTCATCAGGAGACCGGATCTGGAGTCTGTTTGGAGCTCCGAAGAGGGGAATATTCAATCTTCATCTTCACCAACCCTCTCCATCGCCAATTACATGATGCGCCCCACCGAGAGTGAGTAATTCCCTCGTAAGCTCGCCGGTCGGTGAGGGAGTTGGATGAGATTCATCATGTAATCAAGTTAGTTTTGTTAGGACTTGATCCCTAGTATCCACTATGTTCTGAGATTGATGTTGCTATGACTTTGCTATGCCTAATGCTTGTCACTAGGGCCCCGAGTGCCATGATTTCAGATCTGAACCGTTTATGTTTTCACCATTATATCTACGTTCTAGACCCGCTCTTGCAAGTTATATGCACCTCCTATGTGTTATGATCCGTAAACCCTGGAGTGACAGTATTCCGGATACTTTCCGGTGATGACCATAGTTTGAGGAGTTAATGTATTCACTATGTGTTAATGCTTTGTTCCGGTTCTCTATTTAAAGGAGGCCTTAATATCCCTTAGTTTCCTTATGGACCCCACTGCCATGGAAAGGTAGGACAAAAGATGGCATGCAAGTTCTTTCCATAAGCACGTATGACTATTTATGGAATACATGCCTATATTACATTTATGAACTGGAGCTAGTTTTGTATCGCCCTAGGTTATGACTGTTATATGATGAATATCATCCAATGAGAGTACCATGTGATCAGTCTGTAATGCTTATTGGAAAGTCCTCTCTATCGTCTGGGTCATGAAAACCCCATGTTCTGACTTCTCTTCTGATAAAATGGGGTGGATCATCTTCAAGAGCAACTCTGCAAGCAAAAGCCGCCTCACAAGCGCATAGCTTTATCCCTTGGGGCAGAAGTCGTCGTACTCCACTTCAAGATGTTCCTTGGTGGTCGCTCTCCAAAGCAACGTCGCTTGCCTACGAGTTTTTCACATATTATTCTTGCTAAGTTACTACTACTGCTGCTACTGTTACACTTGCTAAAAAACCATTGCTATCACTGTTATCGTTGCTATTACTGTTACCACTAGTATCAAAATTATCATATTACTATGCTACTAATCATATTGCTCCAGATAATTAATCTCCAGGTGTGGTTGAATTGACAACTCAACTGCTAATACTTGCAAATAGTCTTTGGCTCCCCTTGTGTCAAATCTATAAATTTGGGTTGAATACTCTACCCTCAAAAACTGTTGCGATCCCCTATACTTGTGGGTTATCAAGACATTTTTTCTGGCGCCGTTGCCGGGGAGTATAGCTATATTTGTTGAGTCACTTGAGATTATTATCAATCTATCACTATGAAGAATCTGAAGGATACCAAGACTAAGATTTTTCCCTCTAAGACGAGGGGAGGTAACGAACTGCCATCTAGCTCTGCACTTGATTCGCCTTCTATTTTGAGTAAACTTGCAACACCACCACGTGCACATGCTATTAATCATGATATGTCCCAAGTATTGGTGATGCTACTTCTGCTATGAATACTACTGATGATGATGCTAGTACCTTGCTTGATGATGATGTGCCACTAGGTGAATTTCTTGATGAACAAATTGCTAGAGTTAAAGAGAAAGAAATCATTGAGACTGATGAGATCACCGAACCTGATGAAGTGCTTGAAATTGAAAATCTTGAAACACCTGTTAGGCCTAGCGCTCGTAGAAATGAATTGCCTAAGGTACCTCAAGGTTATGTTATGGATGAGGAGACATCTAGAGACTTTCTTCCTTGCAATGATAGAGATGATCTAAAGAAAATACTATGCAAACTGAAAGAAAAATCCTTGAATGCTAGAATGAAATGTGATCCTCAGTTTGCTACCTCACCTATCATTGTTACTAAAAAGGATTATGAATTCTCTGTCGACCCAGAGTTAATTACTATGGTTGAATCTGATCCTTTCCATGGTTATGAAACTAAAACTGTTGTGGCACATCTTACTAAGTTAAACGATATAGCCACCCTTTTTTCCCATGATGAGAAAATTCGCTACTATTATATTCTCAAGTTATTTCCGTTCTCATTAAAGGGGTGATGCTAAGATATGGTACAATACTCTTGCTCCTGGTTGTGTGCGTAGTCTCAAGGATATGATTTATTACTTCTCTCAAAAAATATTTTCCTGCTCATAAGAAACAAGGTGCCTTACAGGAAATATTTAACTTTGTGCAAATTGAAGAAGAGAGTCTCCCACAAGCTTTGGGGAGGATTCTCCAATTACTTAGTGCTTTGCCTGATCATCCAGTTAAAAAACATGAAATACTTGATATCTTCTATAATGGAGTAACCGATGCTTCTATAATAGATAGTTGTTCTAGTTGTGTTTTCAGGGAATGAACTGTTGAACAAGCTGAGGAACTACTGAATAATATATTGAAAAATTATGATGACTGTACTCTTCCTGAACCACGGCCTAAACCCACTCCGAAGAAGAGGGGTATCTTATATCTCAGTCCTAAAGATATGCAAGAGGCAAAGAAAAGTATGAAGGAAAAAGGTATTAAAGCAAAGGAAGTTAAAAATTTACCTTCTATTGAAGAAATACATGGACTTGACACACCACCACCAAAGGTGGTAGAGGTAAATTCTTTAATGAAATTTGATGAAGGTGATATCCCTTACAATAAACATCCTAGTCAATGCCTTTATGAGTTTGACAACTACATTAGAAAGAAGATCACTTAAATGCCAATGTTATGAAACAATCGAAATATAATTCTGATATGATTGCTCACTTGAGTGACTTTCTATTTAGAATCTCCAATGACGTTAGAGGTGTACGAAAAGATGCTTATATGGTTCAAACTCATCTAGAACAAGTTGCTAAATCTTAAAGAGAATTGCTTGATGAAATGAATAATAATATAAATGACTTTGCTGTTAGAGTAGCAACTAGAGGAGGTAAAATGACTTAGGAACCACTTTATCCCGAGGGACACCCTAAAAGAATTGAACAAGATTCACAAAGAATTAATAATGATGCACCTAGTCCTTCTAAAAAGAAAAAGAAGAAGAAAAATGATAGGACTTTGCATACCTCTAGTGAACCTGAAATAGAAAAACCTCCTGAAGATAATGCTTTTATTTTTGATGATGAAACTCAATCTGGCAATGAACATTCACCTAGCGATAATGAAAAAGATAATGATGATGTTCATGAAGATACTCAATCAGACAATGATAAAGAACCAGATAATGAAGTTCAAATAGAACCAGCTGTTGATCTTGATAACCCACAACCCAAAAACCAAAGATATGATAAAAGAGACTTTGTTACTAGAAAACATGGGAGAGAGAGAGAACCATGGGTACAAAAACCCATGCCCTTTCCACCTAAATCAACTAAGAAAAAGGATGATGAAGAATTTGAACGCTTTGCTGAAATGCTCAGGCCAGTCTTTTTGCGCACTCGCTTGGCAGATATTTTAAAGATGGCTCCTTATGCTAAATATATGAAAGACATCACCACTAATAAAAGAAAATTACCTGAAGCTGAAATATCCACCATGCTTGCTAACTATTCTTTTAAGGATGGGGTACCTAAAAACATGGAGATTCGGGAATACCAACTATACCTTGCTCCATCAAAAGAAATTATGTTAAGACTGCTTTGTGTGATCTAGGGGCTGGTGTTAGTGTTATGCCTTTCCCCTTATATAAAAGGCTTGATTTGAATAAACTCACACTTACTAAAATATCTTTGCAAATGGCTGACAAATCAACTACCCATACCTATCGGCATTTGTGAGGATGTGCCCGTTGTTGTTGCAAATGTTACTATCTTAACTGACTTTGTTATACTTGAGATGCCCGAGGACAACAACTTGTCAATTATTCTCGGTAGACCCTTCTTTAATACTGCAGGGGCTGTTATTGATTGCAATAAAAGCAAGGCCACTTTTCACATCAATGGTAATGAGAATACGCTGCACTTTCCGAAGAAACGGTTCCAAGTGAATGGTATTATTGTTATTGAAAAATCTGTGACACTCACTATTGGATGTTTTCAACTACCTCTACCTTCTGCCAAAAAGAAATATGAAATGCTTATTGTTGGGGCCATGCATATCCCCGTTGAGGTAACTTAGTGTTTTACTAAAGTTCTTCGGTTTCATGCTAATCGGAAGTGGTTGTTAATAAGACTTGATCAACCTTATTAATGGATCATTTTTTAGAGGTATGAAGTTGATGAATCTAGTAGACACAACCTTTTGTCCCTACCTTTTATTTTTTGCTTTTATTAGTTAAATAAAATAAAATGCCATGTTTTTCCTGTTTTCTGAATTTCCCGTGCAATAAAAAAATGACCCAAAAATAAAAGTTCTCAGAACGCCATGAAAATTTGATACAAATTTTTCTAAATATTTCTGAAATTTTAGTGCCAATAACATCACAAGGGGGGTGCACCAGGTGGACACAACCCACCTGGGCGCGCCAGAAGCCTCAGGCACGCCCTGGTGTGTTGTGAGCCCCCTCACTTATCTCTTTAGCCCATACCTTCTCGCACCTCCAGAAAAAAATCACCGTTGCTCTCTCTCTCTCTCTCTCTCTCTCTCTCTCGCTCTCTCGTGTTCTTGCTCTCAGACCAGCAGATTTCGATCTCTTTGCTCGAAGCTCTGTTTCTGAAACTATTTTGGGGGATTGCTACTTGGTATGTGACTCCTCCATTACTCCAATTATTATTTTTGCTTTAGTGGGTTATATTTTGAATAATTACCTACTCTTGGTGCTACTGTAGATGAAATTGCATGTTGAATTCTTAGAGTTCTAAGTAGTTTGAATGCTTAATACGACCTCTATGCATCCCTATGACTAGTTGCTATCAGTCTTGTGAAGTTTTGTTGACAAAAAAAATTTGGACTAAAAATTTCAGAATTTTGTTCATAGAAATAACATGAGTTTCTTTTGAAGGAGTTTTTTGAGGAGGAGGTCCTCGGAGGCATCATCTAGTAGCTCAGTTCGACGGTCTTATGTTGTACCAAGCCCAAGTTCAATGCGGGACGCCACTATCAAATCATGCCTATGGCCGTGTAACAATTTCATGGTGAGTGCACACATTAAAGAAGAATTTGAGCAGTATGTTCACAACGCCGAGCTCGGTCCCTACATTGAAGATAAGTGCACCCAACATCTCAGTCTCACTGGAACATTTACCAAAGAATTTAAATTTCATCCTCATGAGTCTAGAGTCTCGTTTAAACTTTACGATCGATCATGTACCATTCCTCTAGATGTGTTTAGTGGTATGTGCAAAATTCCATTTTGGGTTCTTTGGACAAGCCACCAAGGTCGGAGTATGAGTTAGTTTTGACTAGTCTTTGCTATGGTGAGGATAGAGGAGCAACACAAGGTAGAATAAAAAGTATTCATTTCCCATCAATTCAATACTTTGCATTGTTTAATGGAAAATGCATCGTAGGCAAACAAGACTTTAGTACATTATGTGCTCCTGACTTGAGCCTCATACGCACTGCTCACACCGGTAATAAATGTTATAACCTTGGAGCGATTGTTGCATGCAGATTCCAGCACAACGCTGGTAGTGGATATTTTTATGGTGGGATTTATGTTTCATGCTTAGCAAAGGAGTTGGGCGTGTCACTTTGGCCTAATGACCCCATCTTAACACTCGGTACTTAGACTTTGAGGCCATGAAACACCATAAATTCCTTAAGGGCGAGGTCACTGATTACACTTACAACTTGAGGTTTAGTAAAGAAACCATTGTGCATACCTTTTTGCCTGCGCCTTCTTTCTTTGATTTTCATAGAAAAGGAAGGTACTATGTTTTGAGAGCGAGGCTCGCGCACACAACACGGAGGTCGTGGCTACTCGGCGAGCTGAGGAGGCTGCACCAAGAGCCTCTGTGAGCTTTCACACTGATTATTACGCAGGCTGCGGTCTGTGACTACCAAGCTAGGCCAAGAGCCTAAGCTTGGGGGAGTACGTATTTCCACCGACATTACATTCATGATTCACACATTTCATTCCAGTTGTCGGTGTCCACATTGTTTCATTGTATCATCCATGCTAGATTCATTTTCTCGCTTTCTTCTTGTGTGTTTGAAAAACCTTGAGAAAAAAAAAATTCTTGCTTCTTTTCAGTTTTTCTTTCTAGTTTAATTGTAGTATTAAAAAGAAAATCCCAAAAGATTTCTTGATTATTCTTTTGTTTGTTGGGAGCTCTCCCGTGTAAATAGTTTTTCTCATTTTTGCTTTTCTTTCTCTTTTAATTTGCTTCCTTCAAGAGAAACTAAAAACTCCAAAAATATTTTAGTGTGTTTCTCTGAACTTTCTTTTCTTTTTATTGAGTCATACTAAGGAGAATACCACGATGAAAATGTTGAATGGCTCTCATATGCATTGATATTGATCTAACAAAAGAGCCATATTACCTTGTCTTCTCCTTTTTGAATAAAATGTTTGCATATTCTAGCTTAGTCTACGTCACTCTTGCACTATTATTATTTCCATATCATTCGGTCATGCAAGTGGAAGGCAATAATGACGATATTAGATGAACTGGTTATGGCAGAGAGAAACGGGTATGAACTCAACTTGTTCTATTTATGTAAATATGTTTAACCTAGTATCCATGATTCAGCATATTATGATCAAGCATGTCTTCAATGAAAATAAGAGATTATATTTTCTCATGCCATGCTTAAGTAGCTAGGAGTGGATAATGATTTATCTTGGATGTCAACATTGCGTTAAAATGATTGTGATGTAGTATGATGATATGATATCCTCCTCTGAATGTTCGAGTGGCTTGACTTGGTACATGTTCATGCATGTACTTGAATCAAAACCAACATATCCTCTATGCTATTTATGTTCATGGTGTTCATATCCTACTCATGCTAGTACTCAATGTTTATTATGCATAATGCATGTTCATATCCATTTTCGTTCTCTAGTTGGCCGCTTCTCAACCTATTTGCCTCACCTGTACTAAGCAGAAATACTGCTTGTGCATCAAAATCCCAAAACCCAAAGTTATCTCAGATGATATCTACCTATATGCGGTATTACCCTGCTGTTCTAAGTAAATTTGCATGTGCCACCTCTAAAATTTCAAATGAACATCTGTTTTTGTGTGCCTGGATTGTTCATAGAGCGACATGGGGTAGTCGATATCTTCCATGCTAAGTGGGTTATTCTCATGATAAGTGTTTATTCATTCATCCCTGCACGAGTGGGGCGGTAATCGGGATTCCCAGTCACAAAATAAGAATTGCAAATAATTAAACAAAACTCCCCCATGATTGTTGTTGGAATGGACCGTACCCGTGGATTCGGCTAGCCGTGGAGTGTGATTGTTGGTGGAGGGGGAGTAAACCTTTACTTTTATTGCTTGAGAACCTCCACTAATGTGTTTAGCATGGAAGATATTGATAACTTTTGGTCGTGATGTGAATAGGAAGGGTGCATTTCCCAAAATTTCATTTATCTCTGATTTAAGCTTCGAGCTCTAGCACCTCTGCAAATCCCTGTTTCCCTCTGAAGGGACTATCTATTTACTTTATGTTGAGTCGTCACCTTCTAAAATAAGCGCCAGATGTGAGAGCAATATTGTCATCCTCATGCATTGTGTATAGTTAATGTTGGGCACATCATGACTGGATCTTTTCTACCATGGATTTACAATGTTTGGTCACTGCTTGAACTTTGGAGGCGCTCTGTGTTTATGTTTTGCGGTCTCAGAAAGGGCTAGCGAGAAACCACTGTTGTCATATTATATCATGGTTGTTTTGACAAAGTGTTGTCATTTGAGATATTTTTTTATTGCTCACCAGTTGATTATGTCATTGATATGAATTAACATAATTTTTAAGAGTTATTGTTGACATGGTTAGTCATAATATTTGCTGAAAACCTGGGTGCTACTTAAGCTTATTTATGTAAACAAGAACAAAAGAGTTCATAAACATTTTTATTTTTCACTTTCAGTTTATCAATTGAATTGCTTAAGGACAATCAAAGGTTTAAGATTGGGGGAGTTGATACGTCTCCATCGTATCTACTTTTCCTAATGTCTTTTATTTTGTTTTGGACTCTAATTTGCATGATTTGGATGAAACTAACCCGGACTGACGCTGTTTTCAACAGAATTACCATGGTGTTGTTTATGTGCAGAAAAAAAAAGTTCTCGGGTTGAAACGAAATTTTGGAGAATGTCTATACAATAAAAGAAAAGTACTGGAACCAAGAACCACCGGAAGGGGGGTCCCTGGGTGAGCACAACCCACCAGGGCGCGCCCCCCTCCTAGCGCACCCAGGTGAGTTGTGCCCACCTGGTGGCCGTGCAGACCCTGATTCCAAGAAAAATCAAGGAGAAAGAATTATCACGTTTCACGAGACGGAGCTGCCGCCACCTCCTGTTCTTCAACGGGAGGACAGATCTGGAGTCCGTTTGGGGATCCGAAGAGGGGAATCTTCGATCTTCATCATCACCAAGCCTTCTCCATCGCCAATCCCATGATGCTCCCCACTGGGAGTGAGTAATTCCTTCGTAGGCTCGCTGGTCGGTGAGGGAGTTGGATAAGATTCATCATGTAATCGAGTTAGTTTTGTCAGGGCTTGATCCCTAGTATCCACTATGTTCTGAGATTGATGTTGCTATGACTTTGCTATGCCTAACGCTTGTCACTAGGGCCCGAGTGCCATGATTTCAGATTTGAACCATCTATGTTTTCACCATTATATCTATGTTCTAGATCCGATCTTGCAAGTTATATGCACCTGCTATGTGTTATGATCCGTAAACCCTGGTGTGACAGTATTCAGGATAGTTTTCGGTGATGATCGTAGTTTGAGGAGTTCATGTATTCACTATGTGTTAATGCTTTGTTCCGGTTCTCTATTAAAAGGAGGCCTTAATATCCCTTAGTTTCCTTATGGACCCTGCTGCCACGGGAGGGGAGGACAAAAGATGTCATGCAAGTTATTTATATGAACACGTATGACTATTTACGGAATACATGCCTACATTATATTTATGAACTGGAGCTAGTTTTGTATCGCCCTAGGTTGACTGTTATATGATGAATATCATCCAACGAATTCACCAATCCAATGCCTATGAGTTTTTTTTGCATATTGTTCTTGCTAAGTTACTACTGCTGCTGCTACTGTTACACTTGTGCTACAAAACCATTGCTATCACTGTTACCGTTGCTTTTACTGTTACCACTACTATCAAAATTATCATATTACTGTGCTACTAATCATATTGCTGCAGATAATTATTCTCCATGTGTGGTTGAATTGACAACTCAACTGCTAATACTTGCAAATATTCTTTGGCTCCCCTTGTTCCGAATCTATAAATTTGGGTTGAATACTCTACTATCGAAAAATGTTGCGATCCCCTATACTTGTGGTTTATCACAACCCATCTAGGAAAACCCATCACCCTTCGCGAGAGGGAGTAAGGCAGGTAAGGCATTCCACCCTTCCACAAAGGCCTATGGTTAAGGAAAACATGAGGAGTGGTGGTGGAGTATTGAGTAATGGCCACTAAAGAGTTGCCCTTCTACCACCCTCAGCAATAATAATGACAAGCACAATCATTGATACTCTAGTTGTATCAGAAGTTTTAGAGTTGTTGTTCATGTGCGTAGAGATTGTTCTCTTTGTCTGCAAACCGAGGTCGTATGGCAGAAAGCACGGAGCCAAATCCAGGCTCGCTCAAGCTTGGTAGTAAATCACTGCTACCTGTGAGTGGCATGGTAGCGCCATTTGAAATTGTAAGGTACATCAATCAACCAATCCTAGAGGCATTTCAAACAGAAGTTGCTATTTAAACAGACTTATTTCCTCGTCACATGCGCCCATTACATCAAAGTTTGGACTGTTTGATTTGTAGGTTTGGAATCCTTAGGGGAAATTCCAAATGATTGCTTTGCAGTCTATTTTGAAGGAAAATTTTCATCCACTCAAACCTCATTTTACGATTCCTTTATTTTTTCTGTGGCATCAAAGTCTCTCTTTTCCAAACTCCTATGATTTGCGAATCCTATATATTCAAATGGGTATGCCACCCCAATCATGTATTTTTCCTATTCCCGCGTTTTGAATTTCTCATGAATCAAGTCCCTTAAAATCATAAATATAATTATATAATTAAGGTGCGGTGGATCAATCTCTCATGGATCGATCCAACTTGAGGCGTGTAAGTAATTAAACTAATGTGCACTTATACGAGACAAGAACTCCCTTTTATTGATTATCCATAAAAAATTTCTTTCCAAACCAATCGAACATGGAAGCTCAGTTTAAATTAGATACGGTACTATAATTTTTGCCTAAAGTTATATAAAAATGCTCCGAAGCTTTTGAAACTTGTTCTTAAAAATACTTGGAAGGTGTAGTAACTTAGTCCGCTTTCAATCTTGATCTTCTCTTCATACAAAGGTTAGTTTATTCAAAAATAAAATGAAATTATGGTTTATCATCATGTACACCTAACACCTCCCCTTTTTGGAAAAACAATCTTCCTTTACGCGGTATACATTAAATGTATTAAACAAATTAATACTCACCTGAACATGCGCAATGTGGGACACTACTAATTGTCTAGGAACATGTGCTGAAAGTAAAGAAACACAAGAACTCACCTGCTAAATAAAAAGGCAAGTAGTGAGGTGCCCGTCACACTCACAATTCCCTAACCATACATGTAGATCCTTAATTTCATAGCCTCTGAGTTTCTCTTCCTTTGGATATTATGTACATACATCATTCATGCATTGAGGGGGTGTTGATTGCACCACATCTGGATTTGTTGCATAGGCTTGGAAGGCATTGGGATTTACTCTTTCGCATCAAGTGTTTTTTCTACACGTAACTTGGTTCCTTCAACTTTGTTCAAAATGACCAATTTGGTGTTGAAGAGACCTTTTATGTGAAGTCTCAAGGGACACGTGATATTAGTGGGTACATAGCATTCTACGGGGACATAAACGCCAACGACCTTGTGGTAACTGCTATCGCAGAGATTATCATGGAGTGGAATAAACCACAATCAGGGCTTTCCCATGTATAACTCTGGGAGCGCAATAAAGAAGATACGATAGCAAAAATAAAAATGCCATCAATACTACATATATCCGTGCGTGAACATAGACTTAGCACAACATATTTATCAATACTACGGTCCTCTGAATTGAATAATTTTCATCAGAAGGAAATTTTTTGTACGGAAGTTATTTGGATATAAAAGAAAGGAGATGATCAAAGTTAGTATGAATACTTTCCTACACTTCCTTTGTAAGGTTCTTTCCGATGAAAATAATTCACACTGATCCAATGACATGGTCAAAGTAATTGTCAACCACCCTTATTCTCAGGGCCTGAAAAACGGAGGAAAACCATAGAAATATGAATCGTTTCGATGGTGACACAGCATTTTGTTCAAAGAAACGGAGCAAACATTCACTTGGACCTCAGCAAATATAATGAGAATGTTATTGTGCCCCTAAGGATCCTAGTGTCATTCTTGGAACGAGGAAATTGACAAAGTGAATGTTTGCTCCATTTCTTTGAACCAAATTTATGCAAGTTAAACACTAAAGTCTACAAATCTCATGTGTTTTTAGCTGGCTGTTTCACGCATGTATTCCTATTGTGTTCCTACGTTTTCCACGTTCCCGCGTATTTAGAATACCTCATATAATTATATAATCAAGGTGGGGTGGATTAGTCGCTCATGCATTGATCAAACTTGATGCGTACAATTAGTTAAACGATAGTGCACTTCTACGAACACATGACCTCCCTTTTCGACCGTCCATAAAAAGCTGCTTTCCAACCATTGGCCGGAGGTTCATTTATTCGTGAGCTAACTTCCAGCATTGGAGCTCAAATTATAACCAGATACTATACTCATTGCGACTTTTGCTTGGAAGACATATATAAAAATGCTCCGAAAGTTTTGAAACCCACCGCATTAGCCTAAAACGCTGGGCCTAACCTCTCTCGTTACGCGTGCGTGTGCGTCAAACCCAACTAAGCACCGTGATGATAGTATATTATGGGAAGCCTTTTGACGAACTCGGTGGATTATGTTTATGGTCCCTACCGTCATCACACCAAGGAAAAGCTACGTTGTCGCGTGTGTTTTGTTCAAATTTGCGGCCATTTAACACGTGATATACACGACTAAATCCTGTTAAACTAGAAGCTATTTGCTTTTGAAGGGCAGGTTTCCCCGATTCATCGGAAGCAACTTGCTCAAGACACATGAAAACATCTATGTATGCAAGTACATGGCTTCTTGACATGAATATGACACGTACATTTACATGCAAGCATGTTCTCTTCACGCCAAGCTACCATGCCATGCATGCATAGATCATAGATGTATACCACTAGCTATCTATTTCTCCCTCTGTTCCATATTACTCCCTCCGTCCCATAATATAAGAGCGTTTTTGACATTACACAAATGACAAAAATGCTCTTATACTATACATTAGGACGGAGGGAGTAGTTGTTTAGAACTCCCAAGAGTGTTTAGATCACTATTTTAGTGATCTAAATGCTCTTATAAAAGTTTACAGAGGGAGTACTAATATGGAACGAAGGGAGTAGTAAGTGGACACGTCTATGTATTGTGTTCTCTCTTGCGGGTTTTGGTCGGTGGAGAAATAGTTTTCGTAGCATGGTAGGTGTAGGAGTACCGGCCGGCCGGCCTGCAGACTTGTTCAGTTCAGTATACAACACACGACAGTCTACCGGTATAAGAGAAGCAGTACTATTCTTCAAGGGAGCTCCAGCTGCATACGCACGTCATGCAGCTGTGTGTAAAGGTGACATCGGGCGGGTCGTCCCGCCGGAACGACGACATGCGTGCATGCAGCTCATGCATGCAACGCAAAGTCACCGCAAGATTGCTTGGTTACGGGTGCATCATATATTCCTGGGTCCAAAGAAGCCGGCCAAATGTCCGAACGGCAACAAAAGGTGTGTTAATGTATGTAGTACGGCTTGATTAACTACTCGGAACGGGTAGTGCATGCATGTGACCTCTAGGTACCATATTGTGGCTGTACCGCACGGATCTTAATAACACGGCCGGCGATCACAATCATCAGTGTCATGGCACGATACTACATGTAATTGTTGATCAAAATAATTTGCCTTAGCCAACCAAAATATGGCCCGATAGAAGAAGGCTAGCGGTAGGCGCTAGTCGGTTTGAACGGGAGGAAAAGTCAGCCGCCTCCCTTGTTGGATCTACCTTAAGTGGTAAAATTTGGGACCTTTGACCGCGGCAGCAATATGTATATGCGCAACTTTTTTCCACACGTATGCAACATCATTTGCAGCATGTACCCTCCTTTCTACTTTCATAAGAGGCCAGATAAAAGTTTGGCATGTATTTTGCAACATCATTTGCAACATGTACCCTCCTTTCTACTTTACATCCGAGACCATGTATTTTGTGCACCTGTATTTTAATTAGGGTTAGCGATTCATCGTCTACATGTGAGCCCTAAACTCTGGCTAACACCGCGCCACACTAACCAGCCGCCGCCCTCACTCGCCATCGGGGTTCAAGTCCTAGACCTGGCGAATGTGCTAGCATTTTCCTGGATTTATATCAAGTTTTTCGGTGATGTTCGTTTTGTGGGAACCTTGGAGGAGACGTTTATGTTGACTACGAAGGCGGGGTTGACTTCGTCAATCTACTTCTAACACCTCCCCCTTGTGGAAAAAACAATCTTCATGTACACTGTATATGCTAAATGTATATTTTTCCAAGCAAACATGCTAAATGTATATAACGAATTTAATATCCACCCAAACATGCACAATGTGGGCCACTACTAATTGACTAGTAACATGTGCAGAAATTAAAGAAACACATGGACTCACCAGCTGATAAAGAAGGCAAGTAGTGAGACACCCTCACACTCACAATGCCCAATCCATACATGCATTGATGCATATACTTAATTTCATAGCCTTTGGGTTTTGACTACTTTGGAGATTATGTACATACAACATTCATGCACTGAGTGAGTGTTGGTTGCAACATATCCATATCGGTTATTCCCTAAACTCTGGCTAACACCGCGCCGCCCTCACAAGCCGCCGCCCTCACTAGCCACCGCCCTCACTCGCCATCGGGGTTCAAGTCCTAGACCTGGCGAATGTGCTAGCATTTGCCTATATTTATATCAAGTTTTTCGGTGATGTTCGTTTTGTGGGAACCTTGGAGGAGACGTTTATGTTGACTACGAAGGCGGGGTTGACTTCGTCAATCTAAAGATGTTCTGTCATTTCAGTATCTTGGAGGTGCTCATAACGGTAGGGTGTGCCTGTGTCCATATATGGATGAGTGTATGTGCGCATCTGCATTTGTACTGTCATAAAAAAGGAAACCAAAGAAAGTCACAGACTCACAAGTAGAGAAAAATGCAAGTAGTGAGGGTTCCTCAGACTCACTATGCCCAAACTATACATATACATGTAGCTCCTTAATTTCGTAGCCTCTAAGTTTTGATTCCTTTAGAGATCACATGAGATTGCACCACATCTAGATTTGTTCTTAGGCTTGGAAGGCATTGATTCACTCTTTGGTATCATGTAAATGTCCCATGAGCGACTTGGCAACCAGTTGGGTGTTGGAAAGACCATCATTTCTAGTGTCAAGGAACAGATGATGTTGGTAGGTACATTGTACTCATTACACCCACGATCTTGAAGAACAAATGTTAACAACATTATCGCAGTTGTTTTCCAAGATACTACCAAAAACGTGGCGCGAAAAATCCCATGAAGAGTGAATTCCTTTGTAAATTCCAGGAATCTAGGATCACCATGTTAACGTTGAAAAAACAAATAAATAAGTTGAAAGATTTCCATGGTGCATGGAAGGAAGGTACCACATATTTGAACCCCATAATTTCAATTTATTTTTCATTTTTACTACAACAATTGAAAATGTTGATCTAGCCATTTTGGAGAAAGTTCTACCACAAGTTACTGATGCTATGAATGAAAATCTCCAACCTCCTTTTAAGGTGGATGATGTTCAAAACGCTCTATTTTCTATTGCCGATTTGAAGGCTCATGGTACTGATAGGTTATATTCTATTATTTTTGAGAAGTGTTGCCGCATTCTTGGTGAATCCATTACAGAGGAGGATCTGAATGCTATTAATCATAAGGTGATCTCGATAGGCTGGAGTGATGTAGTTATTATTCTTACCCCGAAAGTGGATATTCCCGAGAATGTAACCAAATATAGGCCCATTAGCTTATGCATTGTTCTACACAAAATTATCTCCAAGATGATTGTAGTGATGCCAAAACATATGCTAGACGATGTTACCTCACTTGTACAAAGTGCTTTCATACTGGGTCCACTAATTACTCATCCTGGTTGCCTATAAAAGCCTACATACCATTAAAAAGGAAGAAAGGGAAACATGGATACTGTGCAGTTAAGTTGTACATGCACAAGGCTTAAGACATAGTTCAATGGGGTTTTCTAAAGAAGATGGAGATTTGATTGGTTTTCCAGAAGGACCTTATTGACCTTCTTATGGCTTGTGTTTCATCATTTAAATTCGTGATACTATTAATTGACCAGGAGATAGAGCAGTTTGTTACTAGAAAGGGTCTCCTCAAAGGCATACCTATTTTCTAAGCAGAAGGTTTATTAAGTTTATTAGTAAGAGTATCCAGAAAGTACCCATTAGTTCCACACTAATTATTTAGTGATAATCTTTAATTCCAATGAAACCTAATCTGACTAATGTGATCTTATTGAGACAAACCCTTGGTCTATATTGTGCTAGCTCTGGACAAATGGTCAGTGGTCCTATATGTAGTATCTTCCTCAGTCCAAATGTTAATGTCCAATTGAAAGATGAGATATGTTGTGAACTCAATATTATGGCTGAAGCTTTGTCTGATAATAATTTGGCCTATCAGCCATGGTAGGTGCTGATAAAAGTGATAGCTTCAGTTATTTATTAGAAAGGGTGATTAAAAATTCGAAGGGTTGGAAGGAGAAGTTTTTGTCTATGGGGTGGGGGTAGGAAATTCTCCTTAAAGCCATCATCCAATATCTGCTCATTTTTTGCCATGTCATGTCCATGATTCCTAAGAATTTTATATGGAGATTAATGGTGATGATTGGGTTTTGGTGGGGATAAACCAATGAGAAAAAAAGATGCACTAGTGTGAATGGTGAAAAATGTGTATCATGAAGGAAGATGGGGGCATCAGGTTCAAAGAACTCTATGCTTTTAATCGATCTATGTTGGCCAAGTAGAGTTGGACATTGTTAATTAACCCTGACACGTTGTGCGCGATGGGTGTTGGGAAACGTAGTACAGAAAATTCCTCTATTTATAAAAATCAAGATCACTTTGAAGATGCAAATAGGTTAGACCAGATATCTACCAACTAATAAGTAGTGGAGAGAAGAGTTGGTGCAGATTCCCAAACTAGGATTAAACCTCTAAAACACAAGATTTTTCTCCCTCAAATCTATTCAAAGAGATAGTCCTTGTGCCGGTGTCCATGTGTATGAGAACACCAATTCAGTTAGCCTTCACCGTCCAGAACGAGAGCCTACAGGAGAACTACAGGTGGCGGTGGAGCATCTTAATGGCATATAGAGAAACTTTTTCGAGAGAGAGAGAGACGGGGTAACCTTTACACAAGATGAGATGCGTTTGAGGGGCTACCCCCTCACATATAAATAGGAGGAGGGGAGGGAAGCCACCTTGGAGGAGGGGCTCCCTCTCTCATAGGGTTGGCTACACCAAGGGGTCGCCCCCCCAGACCCTAGCAGCGACAAGGTGTCTTGCCACCCAACTGAAGGGGTGGTGCCCAACACTTGGGTCTATGGGAACATGCGACTACGCCTACATGGGCCAATCCAAGTGGACAGCCCACAACACCCTCTAGAATATTTTGGGAGGTTCCGAAAAAATTCAGGATCTTCCTGAACCTTTCGGTGGTTTTGGGTGTCCTCCGGGACTTTCATGATTTACTGAAATATTTTCGGTTTTCTTTGAAACATATCAATTTTTGTCTATGAAACTTTTTCGATCTTCCCAAAACTTTTTTGGTGAATTTATCTGATGCTCCTAACACTTTTGGTACTCAACAAAATGGTGAACCTTAAGCGTGTGACCCCACAGATTCGGTAATGTGCAGACATGACCTGGAAGTCCATTCGCTCTATAACCAATAGAGAATCTGGGCATCAATATCGACTCCTATACATGCATGAATCATTATCAAGCAAAGGTTAATTTGTTCAAAAATAAAATAAAATTATGATTTATAATCATGTACTTCTAACACCTCCCCGCTATGGAAAAAACAATCTTCATGTACACCGTATATGCCAAATGTATATTTTTCCAAGCAAATATGCTAAATGTATGTAACGAATTTAATATCCACCCAAACATGCACAATGTGGGCCACTACTAATTGACTAGTAACATGTGCAGAAATTAAAGAAACACATGGACTCACCAGCAGATAAAGAAGGAAAGTAGTGAGACACCCTCACACTCACAATGCCAAATCCATACATGCATATACTTAATTTCATAGCCTTTGGGTTTTGACTACTTTGGAGATTGTGTACATACAACATTCATGCATTGAGTGAGTGTTGATTTCACCATATCCATATTTGTTGCTTAGGCTTGGAGAGCATTGGGATTTATTCTTCCACCTCTGTTGTCTTTCCACGAGTAATTTGGTTCCTTTAACCTTGATCAAAATTAAGAAATGGGTGTTGGTCTCAAGGGACATGTAATGTTGGTGTTTATGTAGCATTTTATCCAACACTACTTGTGGGTAACAAATGCCAACGACCCTGTGGCAATTACTATCCTAGATAATAAACCATAACTAGGGCATTCCTATCTATAACTCTGGGAAAGTAGGGTCACAAGATCGGTGTATAAAAATTTGGAAATGCCATCAATACTATAGAGGTAAGTGCGCGAAGCCGGACTTAGCACAAGATATGATACTTAGACCGTCACAATTGAATGATTTTCATCAGAATGAAATGCTTTATACAAAAATTGTGTCGATCAAAAGAAAGAATCACAAATTTTATTTTGAACATACAAATTATACAATTCACTTGGACCTCTTTTTCAATTTCGTGGGATAAAGAACGAAGCTAGGATCCTTAGGGGCACAATATCATTATCATTATGTCTTTTTCGAGTGGTTTGACTTGATTCATGTTCATTAGGATTCCTGTGATTTTTCTATTGATGTAAATTAAACACTAGGTTACAAAATTCATGTGTTTTTAGTACATTGTTTCGCGGATGTATTCCTATCATATTGCCACCTTTTTTTCTTTATAATACGACTTATAATTATATAATTACATTTTGGGGGGATCAGTCGCTTATGCATCAAACAAATTAAACTTGATGCATGTATTATTTTTTTGAACCGGGCTTTCCACCACTTTCCATCACTTGCATAACTGAAATATAGTGTTTGGACAACAAGAAGAATAGGAGGAGGGAAAGGAGGGGAGGAATTTTGATGCATTACTAGGAAGCCTGTTGCACATGCCCAGTATCGGATCGTGCACCACAGGGCAAAAGCCCGGCATCACTAAACCAATAGCCTAACCAAGTTCAAACCACATATAAGAACAACAACATAAAAGGGCGTGTTTGGTTCCTCGCATATAGGCCAACTAGACCCGCGCGGGATAATTGGGCTATTAGGTTTCCTGGCCCACATCTGCTTCTCAGTCCGTATGGAACTTAAAGTAATTAACTCTAGGCCTGTCCACGAGGGAGCACCTGAATCGGATGTTTTTCGTGAGCCAGGCTCGATCGAGCCACACGTGCCCATCTGCTGCATGCATTGGGAACTGCGGGAGACGGACAAGACATCTCATGCATAACTCCCCTCCCTCTCTCCGGTCACCTCCCACTCTCATTTGCAGCACTCTCTCTCCATCTCCCTCAACGCCCCCTCGTGCTCTCGTCTTACGGAACGCCCACCGCCGCGCCGCCCCCACCCCCATCATCGCCGCTAGTAGCCCAATCCAAAACCTGTGGATGGCCGGCCTCTTGATACATCTCCAATGTATCTATAATTTTTTATTGTTCCATGCTATTATATTATCAACCTTGGATACTTTGTATGCATTTTTATGCCATTTTATATCATTTTGGGAACTAACCTATTAATCGGTGCATAGTGCAGTTGTTGTTTTCTGCTTGTTTTTGGTTTTCCCTAAAGTCAGTAACAAACGGAGTCCAAGCGCTACAAAACTTTTTCAAAAAATTTTGGGGCAAAAGAGACCCTAGAAGCTTTGGGAGGAGACTAGAGGACAAACGAGGAGACAACAAGGCGTCAGGGTGCGCCTAGGGGGTAGGGCGCACCCTGTTACTATGTGGGCCCCAAGTGGCTCTGTCTGACCTAATACCGCTTCTATAAATTCTCAAATATTGGGAAACCCCTGGAGAGCCACCCGAAACACTTTTTCCTCAGTCGCAAGCTTCTGTTCTTCCGTGATCCCATCTAGAGGCCTTTTCTGGTACTCTCCCGGAGGGAGAATCGATCATGGAGGGCTTCTACATAATCCTTACTGCCTTCTGATGATGCATGTGTAGTTCACCACAGACCTATGGGTCCATAGCTAGTAGCTATATGGCTTCTTCTCTATCCTTGATCTTTAATACAATGTTCTCCTCAATGTTCTTGGATTTCTATATGATGTAATCTTCTTTTGCGGTGTGTTTATTGGGATACGATGAATTGTGGGTTTATGATCAGATTATTCATTAAAGGTAATTAAGTCTTTTCTGAACTTTATTATGGATGATTTCTCTCCCATCTATCCACTTGGTTTGGCCAACTAGATTGATTTATCTTCAGTGGGAGAGGTGCTTTGTAATGGGTTCAATCTTGTGGAGTCCTCACCCAGTGATAGAAGGGGTAGTGATGCAGGTATTGTATTGTTTCCATTAAGGTAAAATGACGAGGTTTATTCATATTGATTGGGTTTACTTTGTAGGTCCATCTATGCTAAACGCTGGAAAGCAAACAAAATGGAGGCACGCCAGTGCTGAAACCTCTCGGGATGGCGAAAAAACAGGTGCTTTTTTCTCGAGATTGAAGAAAAAATAAACAGGCGCTTCAACACATGGCACATCATCATGCAGCAACTTGCCTAGTGCTAGTGTATAGACAAAAGACAGCCTGATTAGTGTCAGTGTCAAGGGGACAAGGGCGGGCCTGACGAGGGGCCGCCCCCAAATGATTGATTTTTGGAAAACAAGCCGCGATTTGCAGTGCCCCACCAGAGGGAGCCGCGACAAGCTGAGACCGGGGGGGGCATCCGTCCCAGAAGGAAACAAATTGTTTGGGGCGCGTTGCTCTGCCTCGGAGCAGAGCTAGGGTTCGTCGCCGGCCGACGGAGCAAAGAAATCGATCCAGGTCGGGGACGGGTGGGTGGATCTAGAACGAGGCCATTCCGGTGGAGCGCGGGAGAGGGGTGTACGAAGGGTCGAGAGGGGGAGTAGTGTACCTCCGAGGCGGCGCGCTCCGGTGGAAGGAGGGGCGTCCGCCGGAGCGGAGAGGGGATGGCTTCCGTCGGAGGACAGTCGCCGCTGGGTGTGCTGCTGGTCCTTTTTTATTCTCCTTATTTTTCTTTTTTAGATTTAGATAGACGACTGTTGCTGGACACTGCGCTTACCATTGTTTTTTTTGCAGAAAAGGGCTTCCGTTTTTTCCTTTATCGAAATTATGGCCTTTGCTTTGAATGCAGCGGCCAAGAGTCGACTGTTAACACCGAGAAGCGTTTTTTTTTTAACTTTTGATCTATTCATCTTCAATCATGGCAGTACAATGAACATCAAAAATAATGAAAATTATATTCAGATCCGTAGACCACCTAGTGACAAATACAAGCACTGAAGTGAGCCGAAGGCGCACCGCCGTCATTGCCCCTCCCTCGCTGGAGCCGGCAGAACTTGTTGTAGTAGACAGTTGGAAAGTCGTCGTGCTAAGGCCCCATAGGACCAACGCAACAGAGCAACAACCGTCGCCGATGAAGAGTAGTATAGATTGGAAGGATCCAACCTGAAAACACATGAACATAGACGAACTACGACCAGATCCGAGCAAATCCACCAAGAATAGATCCGCCGGAGACACACGCCCAGCGATGATACTAGACACGCCATCGGGGCAGGGACTAGACGGGAGAACCTTATTCCATTTTCAGGGAGCCGCCGCCGTCTCGTCTTCCTGAGCAGGACGCAAACCCTAACAAAACACGAAGAAACAACTAAAAACATAGCCCTCCCACCGGCAAGGGCCGAGATCCACTGCGTCGCTGGCCCTAAAGCCACCGGAGACAAGGAACGAGTTGACTGCTAATTTGATAACACCTCGGTGAAAAGTAAATATAAAGGGCACGAACCAACCCCTCCCTCAAGCGAGAAAATGACATCGAAGACGCGCGACCATACACGCTAGCACGGCAAGCAAATGCGGAAGAAGGAAAACTCATGTTGCATCGTACCCTCCACACAACCTCCGCCGAGCAATCAGCCCAATGAGGGATGGGAAAACCCCGACATTGCTCCCTAAGGAGCACAGAAGACGACTCACTAGAGCATCGAAGAGGAGAAAAACGAAACCCATTATGCAAGGAGCGGGTCTGGGCCACCCCAACATCAGTGGAGATGAAAGTGTGTCTCCTAAACCAAACAACGTATCACTAGCCAAAAAGTGCCTGTTCAGACACCCCCCCCCCCTCTCGGCGCCATCCTCTAGTAAGGCCCAGTGGGCCTTTAAAAGGCACCACACTGGAGCCACTTATGAAACTCGGATCCCTGCCCAGCCACACCTGGTGCGCTCACCATGCTCCCTTACTCTTCATGATGCACACCTTACTCCAAATACCTCCTAAAGCCTCGAGGCGTGCTTGTCCATCTGGATGTGCATAAGCCTGACTCCCCCTTCTCCACTGCCAGCACCTATCGAAGACCGCGATGCTACCACCAAGGCTCCTAGGGCCACATCCCTTGCTCAGCAAACCTGAGAGGACCACCCCATCTTCATGGAACTATAAAGTTTTTTTTGTACTCTAGTTTTGTCTTTTTTTTGACAAACCCGACATGTGCATCACCTAAATATATGCTCACTCCATACCAAAATATAAGGTGCATTAGTTTTCGTGATAGTCAAAAGATTGTATGTTTGACCAAGATTATAGAAGAAAATATCAACATCTCCAATAATAGACAAAATATAAAAAAATACTTTTCATGATGGATCAAATGATATAAATTTAGTATTGTACATATTGATATATTTTTCTAGAAACTTGGTTAAACACGTACACGTTTGACTTAAAGAAACCTAATGCACCTTATATTTTGAAACGGAGGGAGTAGAAGAGAAGAGTTAACTATTAATTAATTTGATAACATCTTGGTGAAAAGAAGATATAAAGGGCACGAGGACAACCCCACCTTCCTCCAAACAAGAAAATGGTATATGAAACGCATGACCATACACGCCAACACATCATGCAAATGTGGAAGAGGAAAAACTATTGTTGCACCGTACCCTCCACACAAAAGTCACGGTGCAATCCGCCCAATGAGGGGCGGTAAGATCATGACATGCTCCCAAAGAAGCATAGAAGGCGATTCACTAGAGCATCGAGGAGAAGATAATCCAAACCCACTATACGAGGAGTGGGTTTGGGCCACCGGACATCGATGGAGGTGAAAGTGTGTCTCCTAAACACAATGAAATCATTCGCTTCCAAAGCTCCAATGACCACTACAACTTGGTGTTGTTGTCCCATTATATCCAGAATTCCTATTGCACCCCTTCTATACTGCCTTCACCAAGTTATGAGGCCACCACCTCAAATTCCATGTACCTCTTGTTCATGAAATACCCGCTCCCATGTAGCTAGATCTACTTAGATCTATACCCTGGCCAACCACGACCAGTCACAGGACCGCCATCCCCACATACTACAACTTTACCATATGTGTGATAAAGCCAAGCAAAATAGCATGGAACACGCCGGCCACACCATATCGGTAGCCAAGAAGCGCCTCTTGACACCCCCCCCCCCCCCGCACCCCCGCGCCATCCTCCAGTAAGGCCCAGTGGGCCTTTGAATGGCACCACAATGGAGCCACTTATGAAACACGGATCCCTGCCCATCCACACCAGGTACGCTCGCCCTGCTTCCCTGCGCTTGATGATGGGCACCTTACTCCAAATACCTTCTAAAACCTCGAGTCATGCTTGTCCACCTGGATGTGCATAAGCCTGACTCCCTCCTTCTCCACCGCCACCACCTATCGAAGACCATGATGCTACCAGCAAGACTACTAGGGCAACATCCCTTACCCAGGAACCCGAGAGGACCACCCCATCTTCATGGAACTATAACGTGTTTTTTTGTACTCTAGTTTTGTCTTTTTTTTTGAGAAACCCGACATGTGCATCACCTAAATATATACTCATTCCGTACCAAAATATAAGGTGCATTGGTTTTTGCGAAAGTCAAAAGATTGCATGTTTGACCAAGATTATAGAAGAAAATATCAACATCTCCGGTACTTAATAGACAAAATATAAAAAAATACTTTTCATGATGGATCAAATGATATAAATTTGGTATTGCACATATTGATATGTTTTTCTAGGAACTTGGTCAAACACGCAGACGTTTGACTTAAAAAATAACTAATGCACCTTATATTTTGGAATGAAGAGAGTAGAAGAGAAGAGTTAACTATTAATTAATTTGATAACATATTGGTGAAAAGAAGATATAAAGGGCACGAAGACACCCCCCTTCCTCCAAGTGAGAAAATGATATTCGAAACGCATCACCATACACGCCAACACATCAAGTAAATGTGGAAGAGGGAAACCTATTGCTGCACCGTACCCTCCACACAAACATCACCGAGCAATCTGCCCAATCAGGGGCAGAAAGATCATGACATGCTCCCTAAGGAGCACAGAAGAGAATTCACTAGAGTATCGAGGAGAAGATAATCCAAACCCGCTATACAAGGAGTGGTTTTGGGCCACCATACATCGATGGAGGTGAATCTGTGTCTAGCCACCGCACATCGATGGAGGTGAAAGCGTGTCTCCTAAACACAACAAATCCTTCGCTTCCAAAGCTCCAATGACCACTACAACTTGGTGTTGTTATCTTGACATCCAGAATTCCTATTGCACCCCTTCTAGACTGCCTTCACTAGCTTATGAGGCCACCACCTCAAATTCCATGTAACTCTTGTTCATGAAATACCCGCTCCCGTGAAGCTAGATCTACTTAGATATATATGTAGGCTAGCCAACCACAACCACAACCCAGGACCACCATTTGGGGATACCACAAACTCGCCATGAAAAAACATGCATGTTGAATCTGAGCACAAGGGCAGGGAGCACACTAGCCACGCCATATCAGTAGCCAAAAAGTGCTTTATGGGACCCTTGTCCTCCTCTAGTAAGGCTTAATAGAGCTTTGAATGACACCCCCACACAACCACTTTAGAAACCCGGATCCTTGGCCCAGTCACGCCTAGTGCCATCACCGCTCCTCTGCCCTGCATATTGTGTGCCTTACTCCAAACACCTTTTAGAGCCTCAAGTCATGCCAAACCACTTGGATCAAGACTCTTGGTGCCCTGCCCTCACACATCTACCCGAGAGCACCAAACTGATACATCTCCGTCGTATCTACTTTTCCTAACGCTCTTACTCTTGTTTTGGACTCTAATTTGGATGATTTGGATGAATCTAACCCGGACTGACGCTGTTTTCAGCAGAACTACCATGGTGTTGTTTTTGTGCAGAAATGAAAGTTCTCGGAATGGAACGAAACTTTTTGGAGAATTTTCATACAATAAAAGGAAAATACTAGAGCCAAGAACCACCGTAGGGGGGGGGGTCTCTGGATGAGCACAACCTACCAGGGCGCGGCCCCCTCCTAGCATGCCCAGGTGGGTTGTGCCCACATGGTGGCCCCGCAGACCCTGATTCCAACACTATAAAATCCTATTTTTGGAGAAAAAATCAGGGAGAAAGAATTATCGCGTTTCACGACACAAAGCCGCCGCCACCTCCTATTATTCATCAGGAGACCGGATCTGGAGTCTGTTTGGAGCTCCGAAGAGGGGAATATTCAATCTTCATCTTCACCAACCCTCTCCATCGCCAATTACATGATGCGCCCCACCGAGAGTGAGTAATTCCCTCGTAAGCTCGCCGGTCGGTGAGGGAGTTGGATGAGATTCATCATGTAATCAAGTTAGTTTTGTTAGGACTTGATCCCTAGTATCCACTATGTTCTGAGATTGATGTTGCTATGACTTTGCTATGCCTAATGCTTGTCACTAGGGCCCCGAGTGCCATGATTTCAGATCTGAACCGTTTATGTTTTCACCATTATATCTACGTTCTAGACCCGCTCTTGCAAGTTATATGCACCTCCTATGTGTTATGATCCGTAAACCCTGGAGTGACAGTATTCCGGATACTTTCCGGTGATGACCATAGTTTGAGGAGTTAATGTATTCACTATGTGTTAATGCTTTGTTCCGGTTCTCTATTTAAAGGAGGCCTTAATATCCCTTAGTTTCCTTATGGACCCCACTGCCATGGAAAGGTAGGACAAAAGATGGCATGCAAGTTCTTTCCATAAGCACGTATGACTATTTATGGAATACATGCCTATATTACATTTATGAACTGGAGCTAGTTTTGTATCGCCCTAGGTTATGACTGTTATATGATGAATATCATCCAATGAGAGTACCATGTGATCAGTCTGTAATGCTTATTGGAAAGTCCTCTCTATCGTCTGGGTCATGAAAACCCCATGTTCTGACTTCTCTTCTGATAAAATGGGGTGGATCATCTTCAAGAGCAACTCTGCAAGCAAAAGCCGCCTCACAAGCGCATAGCTTTATCCCTTGGGGCAGAAGTCGTCGTACTCCACTTCAAGATGTTCCTTGGTGGTCGCTCTCCAAAGCAACGTCGCTTGCCTACGAGTTTTTCACATATTATTCTTGCTAAGTTACTACTACTGCTGCTACTGTTACACTTGCTAAAAAACCATTGCTATCACTGTTATCGTTGCTATTACTGTTACCACTAGTATCAAAATTATCATATTACTATGCTACTAATCATATTGCTCCAGATAATTAATCTCCAGGTGTGGTTGAATTGACAACTCAACTGCTAATACTTGCAAATAGTCTTTGGCTCCCCTTGTGTCAAATCTATAAATTTGGGTTGAATACTCTACCCTCAAAAACTGTTGCGATCCCCTATACTTGTGGGTTATCAAGACATTTTTTCTGGCGCCGTTGCCGGGGAGTATAGCTATATTTGTTGAGTCACTTGAGATTATTATCAATCTATCACTATGAAGAATCTGAAGGATACCAAGACTAAGATTTTTCCCTCTAAGACGAGGGGAGGTAACGAACTGCCATCTAGCTCTGCACTTGATTCGCCTTCTATTTTGAGTAAACTTGCAACACCACCACGTGCACATGCTATTAATCATGATATGTCCCAAGTATTGGTGATGCTACTTCTGCTATGAATACTACTGATGATGATGCTAGTACCTTGCTTGATGATGATGTGCCACTAGGTGAATTTCTTGATGAACAAATTGCTAGAGTTAAAGAGAAAGAAATCATTGAGACTGATGAGATCACCGAACCTGATGAAGTGCTTGAAATTGAAAATCTTGAAACACCTGTTAGGCCTAGCGCTCGTAGAAATGAATTGCCTAAGGTACCTCAAGGTTATGTTATGGATGAGGAGACATCTAGAGACTTTCTTCCTTGCAATGATAGAGATGATCTAAAGAAAATACTATGCAAACTGAAAGAAAAATCCTTGAATGCTAGAATGAAATGTGATCCTCAGTTTGCTACCTCACCTATCATTGTTACTAAAAAGGATTATGAATTCTCTGTCGACCCAGAGTTAATTACTATGGTTGAATCTGATCCTTTCCATGGTTATGAAACTAAAACTGTTGTGGCACATCTTACTAAGTTAAACGATATAGCCACCCTTTTTTCCCATGATGAGAAAATTCGCTACTATTATATTCTCAAGTTATTTCCGTTCTCATTAAAGGGGTGATGCTAAGATATGGTACAATACTCTTGCTCCTGGTTGTGTGCGTAGTCTCAAGGATATGATTTATTACTTCTCTCAAAAAATATTTTCCTGCTCATAAGAAACAAGGTGCCTTACAGGAAATATTTAACTTTGTGCAAATTGAAGAAGAGAGTCTCCCACAAGCTTTGGGGAGGATTCTCCAATTACTTAGTGCTTTGCCTGATCATCCAGTTAAAAAACATGAAATACTTGATATCTTCTATAATGGAGTAACCGATGCTTCTATAATAGATAGTTGTTCTAGTTGTGTTTTCAGGGAATGAACTGTTGAACAAGCTGAGGAACTACTGAATAATATATTGAAAAATTATGATGACTGTACTCTTCCTGAACCACGGCCTAAACCCACTCCGAAGAAGAGGGGTATCTTATATCTCAGTCCTAAAGATATGCAAGAGGCAAAGAAAAGTATGAAGGAAAAAGGTATTAAAGCAAAGGAAGTTAAAAATTTACCTTCTATTGAAGAAATACATGGACTTGACACACCACCACCAAAGGTGGTAGAGGTAAATTCTTTAATGAAATTTGATGAAGGTGATATCCCTTACAATAAACATCCTAGTCAATGCCTTTATGAGTTTGACAACTACATTAGAAAGAAGATCACTTAAATGCCAATGTTATGAAACAATCGAAATATAATTCTGATATGATTGCTCACTTGAGTGACTTTCTATTTAGAATCTCCAATGACGTTAGAGGTGTACGAAAAGATGCTTATATGGTTCAAACTCATCTAGAACAAGTTGCTAAATCTTAAAGAGAATTGCTTGATGAAATGAATAATAATATAAATGACTTTGCTGTTAGAGTAGCAACTAGAGGAGGTAAAATGACTTAGGAACCACTTTATCCCGAGGGACACCCTAAAAGAATTGAACAAGATTCACAAAGAATTAATAATGATGCACCTAGTCCTTCTAAAAAGAAAAAGAAGAAGAAAAATGATAGGACTTTGCATACCTCTAGTGAACCTGAAATAGAAAAACCTCCTGAAGATAATGCTTTTATTTTTGATGATGAAACTCAATCTGGCAATGAACATTCACCTAGAGATAATGAAAAAGATAATGATGATGTTCATGAAGATACTCAATCAGACAATGATAAAGAACCAGATAATGAAGTTCAAATAGAACCAGCTGTTGATCTTGATAACCCACAACCCAAAAACCAAAGATATGATAAAAGAGACTTTGTTACTAGAAAACATGGGAGAGAGAGAGAACCATGGGTACAAAAACCCATGCCCTTTCCACCTAAATCAACTAAGAAAAAGGATGATGAAGAATTTGAACGCTTTGCTGAAATGCTCAGGCCAGTCTTTTTGCGCACTCGCTTGGCAGATATTTTAAAGATGGCTCCTTATGCTAAATATATGAAAGACATCACCACTAATAAAAGAAAATTACCTGAAGCTGAAATATCCACCATGCTTGCTAACTATTCTTTTAAGGATGGGGTACCTAAAAACATGGAGATTCGGGAATACCAACTATACCTTGCTCCATCAAAAGAAATTATGTTAAGACTGCTTTGTGTGATCTAGGGGCTGGTGTTAGTGTTATGCCTTTCCCCTTATATAAAAGGCTTGATTTGAATAAACTCACACTTACTAAAATATCTTTGCAAATGGCTGACAAATCAACTACCCATACCTATCGGCATTTGTGAGGATGTGCCCGTTGTTGTTGCAAATGTTACTATCTTAACTGACTTTGTTATACTTGAGATGCCCGAGGACAACAACTTGTCAATTATTCTCGGTAGACCCTTCTTTAATACTGCAGGGGCTGTTATTGATTGCAATAAAAGCAAGGCCACTTTTCACATCAATGGTAATGAGAATACGCTGCACTTTCCGAAGAAACGGTTCCAAGTGAATGGTATTATTGTTATTGAAAAATCTGTGACACTCACTATTGGATGTTTTCAACTACCTCTACCTTCTGCCAAAAAGAAATATGAAATGCTTATTGTTGGGGCCATGCATATCCCCGTTGAGGTAACTTAGTGTTTTACTAAAGTTCTTCGGTTTCATGCTAATCGGAAGTGGTTGTTAATAAGACTTGATCAACCTTATTAATGGATCATTTTTTAGAGGTATGAAGTTGATGAATCTAGTAGACACAACCTTTTGTCCCTACCTTTTATTTTTTGCTTTTATTAGTTAAATAAAATAAAATGCCATGTTTTTCCTGTTTTCTGAATTTCCCGTGCAATAAAAAAATGACCCAAAAATAAAAGTTCTCAGAACGCCATGAAAATTTGATACAAATTTTTCTAAATATTTCTGAAATTTTAGTGCCAATAACATCACAAGGGGGGTGCACCAGGTGGACACAACCCACCTGGGCGCGCCAGAAGCCTCAGGCACGCCCTGGTGTGTTGTGAGCCCCCTCACTTATCTCTTTAGCCCATACCTTCTCGCACCTCCAGAAAAAAATCACCGTTGCTCTCTCTCTCTCTCTCTCTCTCTCTCTCTCTCGCTCTCTCGTGTTCTTGCTCTCAGACCAGCAGATTTCGATCTCTTTGCTCGAAGCTCTGTTTCTGAAACTATTTTGGGGGATTGCTACTTGGTATGTGACTCCTCCATTACTCCAATTATTATTTTTGCTTTAGTGGGTTATATTTTGAATAATTACCTACTCTTGGTGCTACTGTAGATGAAATTGCATGTTGAATTCTTAGAGTTCTAAGTAGTTTGAATGCTTAATACGACCTCTATGCATCCCTATGACTAGTTGCTATCAGTCTTGTGAAGTTTTGTTGACAAAAAAAATTTGGACTAAAAATTTCAGAATTTTGTTCATAGAAATAACATGAGTTTCTTTTGAAGGAGTTTTTTGAGGAGGAGGTCCTCGGAGGCATCATCTAGTAGCTCAGTTCGACGGTCTTATGTTGTACCAAGCCCAAGTTCAATGCGGGACGCCACTATCAAATCATGCCTATGGCCGTGTAACAATTTCATGGTGAGTGCACACATTAAAGAAGAATTTGAGCAGTATGTTCACAACGCCGAGCTCGGTCCCTACATTGAAGATAAGTGCACCCAACATCTCAGTCTCACTGGAACATTTACCAAAGAATTTAAATTTCATCCTCATGAGTCTAGAGTCTCGTTTAAACTTTACGATCGATCATGTACCATTCCTCTAGATGTGTTTAGTGGTATGTGCAAAATTCCATTTTGGGTTCTTTGGACAAGCCACCAAGGTCGGAGTATGAGTTAGTTTTGACTAGTCTTTGCTATGGTGAGGATAGAGGAGCAACACAAGGTAGAATAAAAAGTATTCATTTCCCATCAATTCAATACTTTGCATTGTTTAATGGAAAATGCATCGTAGGCAAACAAGACTTTAGTACATTATGTGCTCCTGACTTGAGCCTCATACGCACTGCTCACACCGGTAATAAATGTTATAACCTTGGAGCGATTGTTGCATGCAGATTCCAGCACAACGCTGGTAGTGGATATTTTTATGGTGGGATTTATGTTTCATGCTTAGCAAAGGAGTTGGGCGTGTCACTTTGGCCTAATGACCCCATCTTAACACTCGGTACTTAGACTTTGAGGCCATGAAACACCATAAATTCCTTAAGGGCGAGGTCACTGATTACACTTACAACTTGAGGTTTAGTAAAGAAACCATTGTGCATACCTTTTTGCCTGCGCCTTCTTTCTTTGATTTTCATAGAAAAGGAAGGTACTATGTTTTGAGAGCGAGGCTCGCGCACACAACACGGAGGTCGTGGCTACTCGGCGAGCTGAGGAGGCTGCACCAAGAGCCTCTGTGAGCTTTCACACTGATTATTACGCAGGCTGCGGTCTGTGACTACCAAGCTAGGCCAAGAGCCTAAGCTTGGGGGAGTACGTATTTCCACCGACATTACATTCATGATTCACACATTTCATTCCAGTTGTCGGTGTCCACATTGTTTCATTGTATCATCCATGCTAGATTCATTTTCTCGCTTTCTTCTTGTGTGTTTGAAAAACCTTGAGAAAAAAAAAATTCTTGCTTCTTTTCAGTTTTTCTTTCTAGTTTAATTGTAGTATTAAAAAGAAAATCCCAAAAGATTTCTTGATTATTCTTTTGTTTGTTGGGAGCTCTCCCGTGTAAATAGTTTTTCTCATTTTTGCTTTTCTTTCTCTTTTAATTTGCTTCCTTCAAGAGAAACTAAAAACTCCAAAAATATTTTAGTGTGTTTCTCTGAACTTTCTTTTCTTTTTATTGAGTCATACTAAGGAGAATACCACGATGAAAATGTTGAATGGCTCTCATATGCATTGATATTGATCTAACAAAAGAGCCATATTACCTTGTCTTCTCCTTTTTGAATAAAATGTTTGCATATTCTAGCTTAGTCTACGTCACTCTTGCACTATTATTATTTCCATATCATTCGGTCATGCAAGTGGAAGGCAATAATGACGATATTAGATGAACTGGTTATGGCAGAGAGAAACGGGTATGAACTCAACTTGTTCTATTTATGTAAATATGTTTAACCTAGTATCCATGATTCAGCATATTATGATCAAGCATGTCTTCAATGAAAATAAGAGATTATAT
Source organism: Triticum timopheevii (assembly GCA_963921465.1). Taxonomy (NCBI): domain Eukaryota; kingdom Viridiplantae; phylum Streptophyta; class Magnoliopsida; order Poales; family Poaceae; genus Triticum; species Triticum timopheevii. Next base: position 619,691,676 of record OY997266.1, read on the forward strand.
TTTCTCATGCCATGCTTAAGTAGCTAGGAGTGGATAATGATTTATCTTGGATGTCAACATTGCGTTAAAATGATTGTGATGTAGTATGATGATATGATATCCTCCTCTGAATGTTCGAGTGGCTTGACTTGGTACATGTTCATGCATGTACTTGAATCAAAACCAACATATCCTCTATGCTATTTATGTTCATGGTGTTCATATCCTACTCATGCTAGTACTCAATGTTTATTATGCATAATGCATGTTCATATCCATTTTCGTTCTCTAGTTGGCCGCTTCTCAACCTATTTGCCTCACCTGTACTAAGCAGAAATACTGCTTGTGCATCAAAATCCCAAAACCCAAAGTTATCTCAGATGATATCTACCTATATGCGGTATTACCCTGCTGTTCTAAGTAAATTTGCATGTGCCACCTCTAAAATTTCAAATGAACATCTGTTTTTGTGTGCCTGGATTGTTCATAGAGCGACATGGGGTAGTCGATATCTTCCATGCTAAGTGGGTTATTCTCATGATAAGTGTTTATTCATTCATCCCTGCACGAGTGGGGCGGTAATCGGGATTCCCAGTCACAAAATAAGAATTGCAAATAATTAAACAAAACTCCCCCATGATTGTTGTTGGAATGGACCGTACCCGTGGATTCGGCTAGCCGTGGAGTGTGATTGTTGGTGGAGGGGGAGTAAACCTTTACTTTTATTGCTTGAGAACCTCCACTAATGTGTTTAGCATGGAAGATATTGATAACTTTTGGTCGTGATGTGAATAGGAAGGGTGCATTTCCCAAAATTTCATTTATCTCTGATTTAAGCTTCGAGCTCTAGCACCTCTGCAAATCCCTGTTTCCCTCTGAAGGGACTATCTATTTACTTTATGTTGAGTCGTCACCTTCTAAAATAAGCGCCAGATGTGAGAGCAATATTGTCATCCTCATGCATTGTGTATAGTTAATGTTGGGCACATCATGACTGGATCTTTTCTACCATGGATTTACAATGTTTGGTCACTGCTTGAACTTTGGAGGCGCTCTGTGTTTATGTTTTGCGGTCTCAGAAAGGGCTAGCGAGAAACCACTGTTGTCATATTATATCATGGTTGTTTTGACAAAGTGTTGTCATTTGAGATATTTTTTTATTGCTCACCAGTTGATTATGTCATTGATATGAATTAACATAATTTTTAAGAGTTATTGTTGACATGGTTAGTCATAATATTTGCTGAAAACCTGGGTGCTACTTAAGCTTATTTATGTAAACAAGAACAAAAGAGTTCATAAACATTTTTATTTTTCACTTTCAGTTTATCAATTGAATTGCTTAAGGACAATCAAAGGTTTAAGATTGGGGGAGTTGATACGTCTCCATCGTATCTACTTTTCCTAATGTCTTTTATTTTGTTTTGGACTCTAATTTGCATGATTTGGATGAAACTAACCCGGACTGACGCTGTTTTCAACAGAATTACCATGGTGTTGTTTATGTGCAGAAAAAAAAAGTTCTCGGGTTGAAACGAAATTTTGGAGAATGTCTATACAATAAAAGAAAAGTACTGGAACCAAGAACCACCGGAAGGGGGGTCCCTGGGTGAGCACAACCCACCAGGGCGCGCCCCCCTCCTAGCGCACCCAGGTGAGTTGTGCCCACCTGGTGGCCGTGCAGACCCTGATTCCAAGAAAAATCAAGGAGAAAGAATTATCACGTTTCACGAGACGGAGCTGCCGCCACCTCCTGTTCTTCAACGGGAGGACAGATCTGGAGTCCGTTTGGGGATCCGAAGAGGGGAATCTTCGATCTTCATCATCACCAAGCCTTCTCCATCGCCAATCCCATGATGCTCCCCACTGGGAGTGAGTAATTCCTTCGTAGGCTCGCTGGTCGGTGAGGGAGTTGGATAAGATTCATCATGTAATCGAGTTAGTTTTGTCAGGGCTTGATCCCTAGTATCCACTATGTTCTGAGATTGATGTTGCTATGACTTTGCTATGCCTAACGCTTGTCACTAGGGCCCGAGTGCCATGATTTCAGATTTGAACCATCTATGTTTTCACCATTATATCTATGTTCTAGATCCGATCTTGCAAGTTATATGCACCTGCTATGTGTTATGATCCGTAAACCCTGGTGTGACAGTATTCAGGATAGTTTTCGGTGATGATCGTAGTTTGAGGAGTTCATGTATTCACTATGTGTTAATGCTTTGTTCCGGTTCTCTATTAAAAGGAGGCCTTAATATCCCTTAGTTTCCTTATGGACCCTGCTGCCACGGGAGGGGAGGACAAAAGATGTCATGCAAGTTATTTATATGAACACGTATGACTATTTACGGAATACATGCCTACATTATATTTATGAACTGGAGCTAGTTTTGTATCGCCCTAGGTTGACTGTTATATGATGAATATCATCCAACGAATTCACCAATCCAATGCCTATGAGTTTTTTTTGCATATTGTTCTTGCTAAGTTACTACTGCTGCTGCTACTGTTACACTTGTGCTACAAAACCATTGCTATCACTGTTACCGTTGCTTTTACTGTTACCACTACTATCAAAATTATCATATTACTGTGCTACTAATCATATTGCTGCAGATAATTATTCTCCATGTGTGGTTGAATTGACAACTCAACTGCTAATACTTGCAAATATTCTTTGGCTCCCCTTGTTCCGAATCTATAAATTTGGGTTGAATACTCTACTATCGAAAAATGTTGCGATCCCCTATACTTGTGGTTTATCACAACCCATCTAGGAAAACCCATCACCCTTCGCGAGAGGGAGTAAGGCAGGTAAGGCATTCCACCCTTCCACAAAGGCCTATGGTTAAGGAAAACATGAGGAGTGGTGGTGGAGTATTGAGTAATGGCCACTAAAGAGTTGCCCTTCTACCACCCTCAGCAATAATAATGACAAGCACAATCATTGATACTCTAGTTGTATCAGAAGTTTTAGAGTTGTTGTTCATGTGCGTAGAGATTGTTCTCTTTGTCTGCAAACCGAGGTCGTATGGCAGAAAGCACGGAGCCAAATCCAGGCTCGCTCAAGCTTGGTAGTAAATCACTGCTACCTGTGAGTGGCATGGTAGCGCCATTTGAAATTGTAAGGTACATCAATCAACCAATCCTAGAGGCATTTCAAACAGAAGTTGCTATTTAAACAGACTTATTTCCTCGTCACATGCGCCCATTACATCAAAGTTTGGACTGTTTGATTTGTAGGTTTGGAATCCTTAGGGGAAATTCCAAATGATTGCTTTGCAGTCTATTTTGAAGGAAAATTTTCATCCACTCAAACCTCATTTTACGATTCCTTTATTTTTTCTGTGGCATCAAAGTCTCTCTTTTCCAAACTCCTATGATTTGCGAATCCTATATATTCAAATGGGTATGCCACCCCAATCATGTATTTTTCCTATTCCCGCGTTTTGAATTTCTCATGAATCAAGTCCCTTAAAATCATAAATATAATTATATAATTAAGGTGCGGTGGATCAATCTCTCATGGATCGATCCAACTTGAGGCGTGTAAGTAATTAAACTAATGTGCACTTATACGAGACAAGAACTCCCTTTTATTGATTATCCATAAAAAATTTCTTTCCAAACCAATCGAACATGGAAGCTCAGTTTAAATTAGATACGGTACTATAATTTTTGCCTAAAGTTATATAAAAATGCTCCGAAGCTTTTGAAACTTGTTCTTAAAAATACTTGGAAGGTGTAGTAACTTAGTCCGCTTTCAATCTTGATCTTCTCTTCATACAAAGGTTAGTTTATTCAAAAATAAAATGAAATTATGGTTTATCATCATGTACACCTAACACCTCCCCTTTTTGGAAAAACAATCTTCCTTTACGCGGTATACATTAAATGTATTAAACAAATTAATACTCACCTGAACATGCGCAATGTGGGACACTACTAATTGTCTAGGAACATGTGCTGAAAGTAAAGAAACACAAGAACTCACCTGCTAAATAAAAAGGCAAGTAGTGAGGTGCCCGTCACACTCACAATTCCCTAACCATACATGTAGATCCTTAATTTCATAGCCTCTGAGTTTCTCTTCCTTTGGATATTATGTACATACATCATTCATGCATTGAGGGGGTGTTGATTGCACCACATCTGGATTTGTTGCATAGGCTTGGAAGGCATTGGGATTTACTCTTTCGCATCAAGTGTTTTTTCTACACGTAACTTGGTTCCTTCAACTTTGTTCAAAATGACCAATTTGGTGTTGAAGAGACCTTTTATGTGAAGTCTCAAGGGACACGTGATATTAGTGGGTACATAGCATTCTACGGGGACATAAACGCCAACGACCTTGTGGTAACTGCTATCGCAGAGATTATCATGGAGTGGAATAAACCACAATCAGGGCTTTCCCATGTATAACTCTGGGAGCGCAATAAAGAAGATACGATAGCAAAAATAAAAATGCCATCAATACTACATATATCCGTGCGTGAACATAGACTTAGCACAACATATTTATCAATACTACGGTCCTCTGAATTGAATAATTTTCATCAGAAGGAAATTTTTTGTACGGAAGTTATTTGGATATAAAAGAAAGGAGATGATCAAAGTTAGTATGAATACTTTCCTACACTTCCTTTGTAAGGTTCTTTCCGATGAAAATAATTCACACTGATCCAATGACATGGTCAAAGTAATTGTCAACCACCCTTATTCTCAGGGCCTGAAAAACGGAGGAAAACCATAGAAATATGAATCGTTTCGATGGTGACACAGCATTTTGTTCAAAGAAACGGAGCAAACATTCACTTGGACCTCAGCAAATATAATGAGAATGTTATTGTGCCCCTAAGGATCCTAGTGTCATTCTTGGAACGAGGAAATTGACAAAGTGAATGTTTGCTCCATTTCTTTGAACCAAATTTATGCAAGTTAAACACTAAAGTCTACAAATCTCATGTGTTTTTAGCTGGCTGTTTCACGCATGTATTCCTATTGTGTTCCTACGTTTTCCACGTTCCCGCGTATTTAGAATACCTCATATAATTATATAATCAAGGTGGGGTGGATTAGTCGCTCATGCATTGATCAAACTTGATGCGTACAATTAGTTAAACGATAGTGCACTTCTACGAACACATGACCTCCCTTTTCGACCGTCCATAAAAAGCTGCTTTCCAACCATTGGCCGGAGGTTCATTTATTCGTGAGCTAACTTCCAGCATTGGAGCTCAAATTATAACCAGATACTATACTCATTGCGACTTTTGCTTGGAAGACATATATAAAAATGCTCCGAAAGTTTTGAAACCCACCGCATTAGCCTAAAACGCTGGGCCTAACCTCTCTCGTTACGCGTGCGTGTGCGTCAAACCCAACTAAGCACCGTGATGATAGTATATTATGGGAAGCCTTTTGACGAACTCGGTGGATTATGTTTATGGTCCCTACCGTCATCACACCAAGGAAAAGCTACGTTGTCGCGTGTGTTTTGTTCAAATTTGCGGCCATTTAACACGTGATATACACGACTAAATCCTGTTAAACTAGAAGCTATTTGCTTTTGAAGGGCAGGTTTCCCCGATTCATCGGAAGCAACTTGCTCAAGACACATGAAAACATCTATGTATGCAAGTACATGGCTTCTTGACATGAATATGACACGTACATTTACATGCAAGCATGTTCTCTTCACGCCAAGCTACCATGCCATGCATGCATAGATCATAGATGTATACCACTAGCTATCTATTTCTCCCTCTGTTCCATATTACTCCCTCCGTCCCATAATATAAGAGCGTTTTTGACATTACACAAATGACAAAAATGCTCTTATACTATACATTAGGACGGAGGGAGTAGTTGTTTAGAACTCCCAAGAGTGTTTAGATCACTATTTTAGTGATCTAAATGCTCTTATAAAAGTTTACAGAGGGAGTACTAATATGGAACGAAGGGAGTAGTAAGTGGACACGTCTATGTATTGTGTTCTCTCTTGCGGGTTTTGGTCGGTGGAGAAATAGTTTTCGTAGCATGGTAGGTGTAGGAGTACCGGCCGGCCGGCCTGCAGACTTGTTCAGTTCAGTATACAACACACGACAGTCTACCGGTATAAGAGAAGCAGTACTATTCTTCAAGGGAGCTCCAGCTGCATACGCACGTCATGCAGCTGTGTGTAAAGGTGACATCGGGCGGGTCGTCCCGCCGGAACGACGACATGCGTGCATGCAGCTCATGCATGCAACGCAAAGTCACCGCAAGATTGCTTGGTTACGGGTGCATCATATATTCCTGGGTCCAAAGAAGCCGGCCAAATGTCCGAACGGCAACAAAAGGTGTGTTAATGTATGTAGTACGGCTTGATTAACTACTCGGAACGGGTAGTGCATGCATGTGACCTCTAGGTACCATATTGTGGCTGTACCGCACGGATCTTAATAACACGGCCGGCGATCACAATCATCAGTGTCATGGCACGATACTACATGTAATTGTTGATCAAAATAATTTGCCTTAGCCAACCAAAATATGGCCCGATAGAAGAAGGCTAGCGGTAGGCGCTAGTCGGTTTGAACGGGAGGAAAAGTCAGCCGCCTCCCTTGTTGGATCTACCTTAAGTGGTAAAATTTGGGACCTTTGACCGCGGCAGCAATATGTATATGCGCAACTTTTTTCCACACGTATGCAACATCATTTGCAGCATGTACCCTCCTTTCTACTTTCATAAGAGGCCAGATAAAAGTTTGGCATGTATTTTGCAACATCATTTGCAACATGTACCCTCCTTTCTACTTTACATCCGAGACCATGTATTTTGTGCACCTGTATTTTAATTAGGGTTAGCGATTCATCGTCTACATGTGAGCCCTAAACTCTGGCTAACACCGCGCCACACTAACCAGCCGCCGCCCTCACTCGCCATCGGGGTTCAAGTCCTAGACCTGGCGAATGTGCTAGCATTTTCCTGGATTTATATCAAGTTTTTCGGTGATGTTCGTTTTGTGGGAACCTTGGAGGAGACGTTTATGTTGACTACGAAGGCGGGGTTGACTTCGTCAATCTACTTCTAACACCTCCCCCTTGTGGAAAAAACAATCTTCATGTACACTGTATATGCTAAATGTATATTTTTCCAAGCAAACATGCTAAATGTATATAACGAATTTAATATCCACCCAAACATGCACAATGTGGGCCACTACTAATTGACTAGTAACATGTGCAGAAATTAAAGAAACACATGGACTCACCAGCTGATAAAGAAGGCAAGTAGTGAGACACCCTCACACTCACAATGCCCAATCCATACATGCATTGATGCATATACTTAATTTCATAGCCTTTGGGTTTTGACTACTTTGGAGATTATGTACATACAACATTCATGCACTGAGTGAGTGTTGGTTGCAACATATCCATATCGGTTATTCCCTAAACTCTGGCTAACACCGCGCCGCCCTCACAAGCCGCCGCCCTCACTAGCCACCGCCCTCACTCGCCATCGGGGTTCAAGTCCTAGACCTGGCGAATGTGCTAGCATTTGCCTATATTTATATCAAGTTTTTCGGTGATGTTCGTTTTGTGGGAACCTTGGAGGAGACGTTTATGTTGACTACGAAGGCGGGGTTGACTTCGTCAATCTAAAGATGTTCTGTCATTTCAGTATCTTGGAGGTGCTCATAACGGTAGGGTGTGCCTGTGTCCATATATGGATGAGTGTATGTGCGCATCTGCATTTGTACTGTCATAAAAAAGGAAACCAAAGAAAGTCACAGACTCACAAGTAGAGAAAAATGCAAGTAGTGAGGGTTCCTCAGACTCACTATGCCCAAACTATACATATACATGTAGCTCCTTAATTTCGTAGCCTCTAAGTTTTGATTCCTTTAGAGATCACATGAGATTGCACCACATCTAGATTTGTTCTTAGGCTTGGAAGGCATTGATTCACTCTTTGGTATCATGTAAATGTCCCATGAGCGACTTGGCAACCAGTTGGGTGTTGGAAAGACCATCATTTCTAGTGTCAAGGAACAGATGATGTTGGTAGGTACATTGTACTCATTACACCCACGATCTTGAAGAACAAATGTTAACAACATTATCGCAGTTGTTTTCCAAGATACTACCAAAAACGTGGCGCGAAAAATCCCATGAAGAGTGAATTCCTTTGTAAATTCCAGGAATCTAGGATCACCATGTTAACGTTGAAAAAACAAATAAATAAGTTGAAAGATTTCCATGGTGCATGGAAGGAAGGTACCACATATTTGAACCCCATAATTTCAATTTATTTTTCATTTTTACTACAACAATTGAAAATGTTGATCTAGCCATTTTGGAGAAAGTTCTACCACAAGTTACTGATGCTATGAATGAAAATCTCCAACCTCCTTTTAAGGTGGATGATGTTCAAAACGCTCTATTTTCTATTGCCGATTTGAAGGCTCATGGTACTGATAGGTTATATTCTATTATTTTTGAGAAGTGTTGCCGCATTCTTGGTGAATCCATTACAGAGGAGGATCTGAATGCTATTAATCATAAGGTGATCTCGATAGGCTGGAGTGATGTAGTTATTATTCTTACCCCGAAAGTGGATATTCCCGAGAATGTAACCAAATATAGGCCCATTAGCTTATGCATTGTTCTACACAAAATTATCTCCAAGATGATTGTAGTGATGCCAAAACATATGCTAGACGATGTTACCTCACTTGTACAAAGTGCTTTCATACTGGGTCCACTAATTACTCATCCTGGTTGCCTATAAAAGCCTACATACCATTAAAAAGGAAGAAAGGGAAACATGGATACTGTGCAGTTAAGTTGTACATGCACAAGGCTTAAGACATAGTTCAATGGGGTTTTCTAAAGAAGATGGAGATTTGATTGGTTTTCCAGAAGGACCTTATTGACCTTCTTATGGCTTGTGTTTCATCATTTAAATTCGTGATACTATTAATTGACCAGGAGATAGAGCAGTTTGTTACTAGAAAGGGTCTCCTCAAAGGCATACCTATTTTCTAAGCAGAAGGTTTATTAAGTTTATTAGTAAGAGTATCCAGAAAGTACCCATTAGTTCCACACTAATTATTTAGTGATAATCTTTAATTCCAATGAAACCTAATCTGACTAATGTGATCTTATTGAGACAAACCCTTGGTCTATATTGTGCTAGCTCTGGACAAATGGTCAGTGGTCCTATATGTAGTATCTTCCTCAGTCCAAATGTTAATGTCCAATTGAAAGATGAGATATGTTGTGAACTCAATATTATGGCTGAAGCTTTGTCTGATAATAATTTGGCCTATCAGCCATGGTAGGTGCTGATAAAAGTGATAGCTTCAGTTATTTATTAGAAAGGGTGATTAAAAATTCGAAGGGTTGGAAGGAGAAGTTTTTGTCTATGGGGTGGGGGTAGGAAATTCTCCTTAAAGCCATCATCCAATATCTGCTCATTTTTTGCCATGTCATGTCCATGATTCCTAAGAATTTTATATGGAGATTAATGGTGATGATTGGGTTTTGGTGGGGATAAACCAATGAGAAAAAAAGATGCACTAGTGTGAATGGTGAAAAATGTGTATCATGAAGGAAGATGGGGGCATCAGGTTCAAAGAACTCTATGCTTTTAATCGATCTATGTTGGCCAAGTAGAGTTGGACATTGTTAATTAACCCTGACACGTTGTGCGCGATGGGTGTTGGGAAACGTAGTACAGAAAATTCCTCTATTTATAAAAATCAAGATCACTTTGAAGATGCAAATAGGTTAGACCAGATATCTACCAACTAATAAGTAGTGGAGAGAAGAGTTGGTGCAGATTCCCAAACTAGGATTAAACCTCTAAAACACAAGATTTTTCTCCCTCAAATCTATTCAAAGAGATAGTCCTTGTGCCGGTGTCCATGTGTATGAGAACACCAATTCAGTTAGCCTTCACCGTCCAGAACGAGAGCCTACAGGAGAACTACAGGTGGCGGTGGAGCATCTTAATGGCATATAGAGAAACTTTTTCGAGAGAGAGAGAGACGGGGTAACCTTTACACAAGATGAGATGCGTTTGAGGGGCTACCCCCTCACATATAAATAGGAGGAGGGGAGGGAAGCCACCTTGGAGGAGGGGCTCCCTCTCTCATAGGGTTGGCTACACCAAGGGGTCGCCCCCCCAGACCCTAGCAGCGACAAGGTGTCTTGCCACCCAACTGAAGGGGTGGTGCCCAACACTTGGGTCTATGGGAACATGCGACTACGCCTACATGGGCCAATCCAAGTGGACAGCCCACAACACCCTCTAGAATATTTTGGGAGGTTCCGAAAAAATTCAGGATCTTCCTGAACCTTTCGGTGGTTTTGGGTGTCCTCCGGGACTTTCATGATTTACTGAAATATTTTCGGTTTTCTTTGAAACATATCAATTTTTGTCTATGAAACTTTTTCGATCTTCCCAAAACTTTTTTGGTGAATTTATCTGATGCTCCTAACACTTTTGGTACTCAACAAAATGGTGAACCTTAAGCGTGTGACCCCACAGATTCGGTAATGTGCAGACATGACCTGGAAGTCCATTCGCTCTATAACCAATAGAGAATCTGGGCATCAATATCGACTCCTATACATGCATGAATCATTATCAAGCAAAGGTTAATTTGTTCAAAAATAAAATAAAATTATGATTTATAATCATGTACTTCTAACACCTCCCCGCTATGGAAAAAACAATCTTCATGTACACCGTATATGCCAAATGTATATTTTTCCAAGCAAATATGCTAAATGTATGTAACGAATTTAATATCCACCCAAACATGCACAATGTGGGCCACTACTAATTGACTAGTAACATGTGCAGAAATTAAAGAAACACATGGACTCACCAGCAGATAAAGAAGGAAAGTAGTGAGACACCCTCACACTCACAATGCCAAATCCATACATGCATATACTTAATTTCATAGCCTTTGGGTTTTGACTACTTTGGAGATTGTGTACATACAACATTCATGCATTGAGTGAGTGTTGATTTCACCATATCCATATTTGTTGCTTAGGCTTGGAGAGCATTGGGATTTATTCTTCCACCTCTGTTGTCTTTCCACGAGTAATTTGGTTCCTTTAACCTTGATCAAAATTAAGAAATGGGTGTTGGTCTCAAGGGACATGTAATGTTGGTGTTTATGTAGCATTTTATCCAACACTACTTGTGGGTAACAAATGCCAACGACCCTGTGGCAATTACTATCCTAGATAATAAACCATAACTAGGGCATTCCTATCTATAACTCTGGGAAAGTAGGGTCACAAGATCGGTGTATAAAAATTTGGAAATGCCATCAATACTATAGAGGTAAGTGCGCGAAGCCGGACTTAGCACAAGATATGATACTTAGACCGTCACAATTGAATGATTTTCATCAGAATGAAATGCTTTATACAAAAATTGTGTCGATCAAAAGAAAGAATCACAAATTTTATTTTGAACATACAAATTATACAATTCACTTGGACCTCTTTTTCAATTTCGTGGGATAAAGAACGAAGCTAGGATCCTTAGGGGCACAATATCATTATCATTATGTCTTTTTCGAGTGGTTTGACTTGATTCATGTTCATTAGGATTCCTGTGATTTTTCTATTGATGTAAATTAAACACTAGGTTACAAAATTCATGTGTTTTTAGTACATTGTTTCGCGGATGTATTCCTATCATATTGCCACCTTTTTTTCTTTATAATACGACTTATAATTATATAATTACATTTTGGGGGGATCAGTCGCTTATGCATCAAACAAATTAAACTTGATGCATGTATTATTTTTTTGAACCGGGCTTTCCACCACTTTCCATCACTTGCATAACTGAAATATAGTGTTTGGACAACAAGAAGAATAGGAGGAGGGAAAGGAGGGGAGGAATTTTGATGCATTACTAGGAAGCCTGTTGCACATGCCCAGTATCGGATCGTGCACCACAGGGCAAAAGCCCGGCATCACTAAACCAATAGCCTAACCAAGTTCAAACCACATATAAGAACAACAACATAAAAGGGCGTGTTTGGTTCCTCGCATATAGGCCAACTAGACCCGCGCGGGATAATTGGGCTATTAGGTTTCCTGGCCCACATCTGCTTCTCAGTCCGTATGGAACTTAAAGTAATTAACTCTAGGCCTGTCCACGAGGGAGCACCTGAATCGGATGTTTTTCGTGAGCCAGGCTCGATCGAGCCACACGTGCCCATCTGCTGCATGCATTGGGAACTGCGGGAGACGGACAAGACATCTCATGCATAACTCCCCTCCCTCTCTCCGGTCACCTCCCACTCTCATTTGCAGCACTCTCTCTCCATCTCCCTCAACGCCCCCTCGTGCTCTCGTCTTACGGAACGCCCACCGCCGCGCCGCCCCCACCCCCATCATCGCCGCTAGTAGCCCAATCCAAAACCTGTGGATGGCCGGCCTCTTGATACATCTCCAATGTATCTATAATTTTTTATTGTTCCATGCTATTATATTATCAACCTTGGATACTTTGTATGCATTTTTATGCCATTTTATATCATTTTGGGAACTAACCTATTAATCGGTGCATAGTGCAGTTGTTGTTTTCTGCTTGTTTTTGGTTTTCCCTAAAGTCAGTAACAAACGGAGTCCAAGCGCTACAAAACTTTTTCAAAAATTTTTGGGGCAAAAGAGACCCTAGAAGCTTTGGGAGGAGACTAGAGGACAAACGAGGAGACAACAAGGCGTCAGGGTGCGCCTAGGGGGTAGGGTGCACCCTGTTACTATGTGGGCCCCAAGTGGCTCTGTCTGACCTAATACCGCTTCTATAAATTCTCAAATATTGGGAAACCCCTGGAGAGCCACCCGAAACACTTTTTCCTCAGTCGCAAGCTTCTGTTCTTCCGTGATCCCATCTAGAGGCCTTTTCTGGTACTCTCCCGGAGGGAGAATCGATCATGGAGGGCTTCTACATAATCCTTACTGCCTTCTGATGATGCATGTGTAGTTCACCACAGACCTATGGGTCCATAGCTAGTAGCTATATGGCTTCTTCTCTATCCTTGATCTTTAATACAATGTTCTCCTCAATGTTCTTGGATTTCTATATGATGTAATCTTCTTTTGCGGTGTGTTTATTGGGATACGATGAATTGTGGGTTTATGATCAGATTATTCATTAAAGGTAATTAAGTCTTTTCTGAACTTTATTATGGATGATTTCTCTCCCATCTATCCACTTGGTTTGGCCAACTAGATTGATTTATCTTCAGTGGGAGAGGTGCTTTGTAATGGGTTCAATCTTGTGGAGTCCTCACCCAGTGATAGAAGGGGTAGTGATGCAGGTATTGTATTGTTTCCATTAAGGTAAAATGACGAGGTTTATTCATATTGATTGGGTTTACTTTGTCTACATCATATCATCTTGCTTAAGGTGTTATTCAATTTGACATGAACTTAATACCATAGATGCAGGCTGGATAGCGGTCGATGTGTGGAGTAATATTAGTAGATGTACGCAGGAGTCGGCCTACTTGTCATGAACGTGATGCTTATATACATGATCATTGCCATGAATAACGTCATAACTATGCGCTTTTCTATCAATTGCCCAATAGTAATTTGTTTACCCATCTTATGCTTTATGTTCGAGAGGCCTCTAGTGAAAACTATGGCCCTCTGGTATACTTTAATCATATTATAACAACCAAAAATACTTTGCTGCATTGTATTTCCTTTTATTTTGTTGAGAAATTTATCTACCTTCCTATACAAGATTTGATCCTTGCAAGTAACGAGTTCAAGGGGATTGGCAACCCTCTTGCCCGCACTGGGTGCAAGTATTTGCTTTTGTGTGTGCAGGTGCTGCTCACGAGGCTTGGTGTGATTCTCCTATTGGTTCGATTAACCTTGGTTCTCACTGAGGGAAATTTTTATCTCTACTGTACAGGTCCACCCTTCCTCTTCCGGGAAAATCCCAACATAGCTCACAAGTAGCAGAAAGAATTTCTAGCGCCGTTGCCGGGGAGCATCATCCAAATGTATCAAGCACCTTCACTCAAACTATCATCTACTTGATCTACTTTTTATATGCCCTTTTTATTTGCCTCTCTTTTTCATCTCCCTCCACTTCTCATCAAAATAAAAAACACAAAAAGTTTGCTTGTTTGCTTGCTTCGCTTGAAGTTGCTATCATGTCTGAATTTGAGGAAGTTAATGATGTTCCTGCCACTAGTGTGGAACCTTTTGATCATAAAACTACACTCCTTTTTTGATGAAGTTTCTAAAGAAAATTTAGATAACCTTGCTGATGATGATCCTAATAAATAAGAACCCACTATTATGCATACAAAAAGAATCATATGGGTAGTGGTAATATTATTGGAAAAGGCACTATTCAAGATTTCTTTACTTGTGCTGGCACTTTACCTATGTTAGGAGGGTCAGTTCTTGCTAAAACTACTAGCCTTGTGGATGCCATATCTTTGCTTATAGTTGTGTTTGAAAGACAATTCGTGCATATGCATCCTACTATACAAAGGATACTACTGGAGCTTTCAAACATTCGCGATCCTTCTGTTAAATGCATAGCCACTATATTTCTAGCTTATGAATTTAGCCACATCATGACGGAGGCACGATACCATTTTCTTACTACAAAATAAATAGTTGGTGCCCTCCTATAGAATACATTCTTTACAACCGAGAGGAGATGAGAAAATTACAATCTCCAGGCTATGCTGCTTACAATGAGAATTATACGAAAAAAGGTTCCCCCATCTGTTTTTCTTGATAAGCTTTCCAAACATAATGATGATTTTTCTATACAAAATAATGGACTGGGTTATGTTCTTGAGAAAAGGCTAAAGGAATATTCAACTAGAAACATGTATAAAGAGGAAATAGTCATCACTTACAAAGGTCCAAAGGAGAAACCTCCTCCTCCTCCTAAAATTGATCTCACGCATCCTTATCCTAACTAATTTAGCCCCTTTGATTATTTTTTGCTTCCCTCTTAGGAAGCTTGCTGCTGAAATAAGGGAATATGTGATGAACATGGATGATCTCCCTTACTTCTATTATGACAATACTTGAAACAATGACTTACGCCTAGCTAGGGGCATAAAATAATAGTGCTTGTTGGGAGGCAACCCAATAGTTATCTTAAATTTTTTCTTTTATTTTCTGTTTTTGTGTGTTGAAACATTTATTGCCACTGTTGTGATTGTGTTTTTATGTTTTAGTTTCTGTTTGTGCCAAGTAAAGCCTTTGGGATGATTTGGGAAATAGTTGACTTGATTCTGTGAAAAATATAAACTTTTGCTCTCAGTTCAGGAAATTTTAAAAATCACTGGAATGCGATTTTGATCTTAATTTGTTTACATATGATTGATATACAAATTGCCCACGTTGTCCTAATTGTTCAGAATTTTTAGAGTTCCAGAAGTATGGGTTTTGCTCAGATCATTACAAACTGTTCTATTTTAGACATATTCTATTTTCTATTGACTTCCAGAAGTATGGGTTTCTGTTGAGTTTTCTGTGCTGAAGTTTTCAAGTTTTGGGTGAGATAACGATGGATGAAGGAATAAGGAGCGGCAAGACCCTAAGCTTGGAGATGCACAAGGCACCCCTAAGGTAAAATTCAAGGAAGACCCAAGCATCTAAGCTTGAGGATGTTCCGAATGGCATCCCCTCTTTCGTCTACAATGTTTCGGTTTGTCACTTGGAGCTACATTTTTATTCATTACATGACACGTCTTTGCTTCATTTTTTAGTTTGCCACAGTCATTTTTTGTTGGATGAGCAGTAGTTAAGCTTCGGATGATGATACGTCTCAAACGTACCTATAATTTTTGTTTTTTCATGCTATTATATTATGAATTTGGTATGCCTTATATGCAATTTTATATCATTTTGTGGACTAACCTATTAACTTAATGCCTAGTGCCAGCTCATGTTTTCTGCATGATTTTGGTTTTCTAGAAAATTCATACCAAATGAAGGCCAAAAACGATGAAACTTTTTGACATTTTTTTCTAGGAAAAAGGAAACCCTAGAAGCTTCGGGAGAAGACCAGGCGATACATGAGGGAGCCATAAGGTAGGTGTGGCGCCATGGGCGTAGGGCGCGCCCAGGAGAGCTCTCGAAACAATTGTTATGTTGCCGCAAGTCTCTGTTCTTTCACGATCCCATCAGGAGGCCTTTTCGGAACTCTGCCGGTGGGGGAAACCATTGGGGAGGCAATATTCATCAACCTTGCTGCCTCCAAGATGATGTGTGAGTAGTTCCCAGATGACCTACAGGTTCATAGAAGTAGTTAGATGGTTTTCTCTCTCTCTCTTTTGATCTTCAATACAATTATCTCATATCAGATCAATCCGATGTAAACTTTTGCTTTGTGTTTGTTGTGATCGGATGAATTGTAGGTTTATGATCAGACTCTTCCTTGAAATATTTGAGTCTTTTCTGAGATTTGTTATGTGTGATTTTATAGCCTTTTAATTCTCTCCGATCTATCTGTCTTTTTTGGCCAAGTAGATTGATTTATCTTCAGTGGGAGAGATGCTTTGTATAGGTTCAAACTTGTGGTGTCCTTACTCTGTGATAGGAGGAGTTGCAAGGCATGCATTAGTATTATTGCTACTAAGGGTAAAACAACGGAGTTTGAACATATTATTTGATCTTACTTTCTCTACATTATGTCATCGTGCTCCAAGTTTTAGTCTGTTTGTTATAAACTTAATACCTTAAGATGCGTGTTGGATAGCGGTCAAGGGGTGGATTGATAGTAGTAGGGGTCAGTAATTTTAACGGGCTACTTGTCATAGACGTAATGCCTATATATTGGTCATGCCGTGAATATTCATCATAACTATGTGCAATTCTATCAATTGCCCATCAGTAATTTTTTTACCCATTGCTATGCGTATGAGAGAGATGCCTCAAGTGAACCGATTCACTTCATATTTACTAAAACCCTAAATATACCTTGTTATTTTTATTTACTTTTATTTCTATTTTATTTCATCTATCTACCACTATCATATTTAATCCTTGCAATTGGCAACAAGAAGGGGATTGACAACCCTGTTGTTGTCTGATACGTCTCCAACGTATCTATAATTTTTGATTGCTCCATGCTACTTTATCTACTGTTTTAGGCAATATTGGGCTTTATTATCCACTTTAATATTATTTTTGGGACTAACCTATTAACCGGAGGCCCAACCCAGATTTGCTGTTTTATGCCTATTTTAGTGTTTCGAGGAAAAGGAATATCAGACGGAGTCAAAATGGAACAAAATCAACTGGAGAAGTTAATTTTGGAAGGAAACCAACCTGATGGGCTTGGAGTGCACGCCAGGGGAGTCCCGGGCTGACCACGAGGGTGGGGGGCGCGCCCCCTACCTCGTGAGCAGCCCGGAGGTCCACCGACGTACCCCCTGCACCCATATATACCTACGTACCCTAAAACTTCCAGAAAAGAAGATAGATCGGGAGTTCCACCGCCGCAAGCCTCTGTAGCCACCAAAAACCAATCGGGAACCTGTTCCGGTACCCTGCCGGAGGGGGATCCCATCACCGGAGGCCATCTTCATCATCCCGGTGCTATTCATGACGAGGAGGGAGTAGTTCACCCTCGGGGCTGAGGGTATATACCAGTAGCTATGTGTTTGATCTCTCTCTCTCTCTCTCTCTCTCTCTCTCTCTATCGTGTTCTCTCTCATGTTCCATCTATGGCACGATCTTGATGTATCCCGAGCTTTGCTATTGTAGTTGGATCTTATGATGTTTCTCCCCCTCTACTCTCTTGTGATGAATTGAGTTTCCCCTTTGAAGTTATCTTATCGGATTGAGTCTTTTATGAACACTTGATGTATGTCTTGCCGTGATTATCTGTGGTGACAATGGGATATCATGTGCCACTTGATGTATGTTTTGGTGATCAACTTGCGGGTTTCGTGACATTGGGAACCTATGCATAGGGGTTGGCACACGTTCTTGACTCTCCGGTAGTAGCTTTGGGGCACTCTTTGAAGTACTTTTATGTTGGTTGGATGAATCTGAGATTGTGTGACGCATATCATATAATCATGCCCACGGATACGTGAGGTGACAATGGAGTATCTAGGTGACATTAGAGTTTTGGTTGATTTGTGTCTTAAGGTGTTATTCTAGTACGAACTCTTTTATAGATCGATCCGAAAGAATAACTTTGAGGTGGTTTCGTACCCTACCATAACTCTATGTTTGTTCTCCGCTATTAGTGGCTTTGGAGTGACTCTTTGTTGCATGTTGAGGGCTTGTCATATGTTCGATCTATGTTATTATTGTTGAGAGAACTTGCACTAGTGAAAGTATGAACCATAGGCCTTGTTTCCTATCATTGCAATACCGTTTACGCTCACTTTTACCGCTCGTTACCTTGCTATTTTTATTATTTCAGATTACAAAAACCTATATCTACTATCTATTTTGCACTTGTATCTTCATCTCTTCGCCAAACTAGTGCACCTATACAATTTGCCATTGTATTGGGTGTGTTGGGGACACAAGAGACTCTTTGTTATTTGGTTGCAGGGTTGTTTGAGAGAGACCATCTTCATCCTATGCCTCCTACAGATTGATAAACCTTAGGTCATCCACTTGAGGGAAATTTGCTACTGTCCTACAAACCTGTGCACTTGCAGGCCCAACAACGTCTACAAGAAGAAGATTGTGTAGTAGACATCATTGTCTTTGGTTGCAAGCATTCACTTTGTGTGTGTATAGATACCGTTTATCTTGTCTATGTGGTTTCTCCTACTGGTTCGATAAACCTTGGTTCTTAACTGAGGGAAATACTTTTTTGTACTACACTACTTAACCCTTCCTCTTCGAGGAATCCCAACGCTTATGGCAAGTAGCAGATCCCTACCCGGCCACACTTGGTGTGCCCACCACGCTATTGTGCTCAGCATGCTACACACCTTACTCCAAACACCTATTAGGTCCACGAGTTGTGCCTGACCAACTGGATGCACAGAAGCTTGAACTCCCTTCTTCGCCACCACCACCTAACGGAGACAGCAATGCTTCCGCCAGGACTCTTGGGGCCACCACCCTTGCCTAGCTACCCAAGAGCACCACTCATCTAGGAAAATGCACCACCCCTTCGTGGGGTGTGTGCATGGGGTAAGGCCCGTCGCTCTCACATGGAGGCCCGTGACAACGCAAAAGAGGAGTGCATGTAGAGGCTTGAGTGGCTGCTAAAGTTTTACCATGATACCGCTCTCATTAGCAACACAAGATAGGTGCACCAGTTGATACTCTAGTGGTGCCGAAAGTTCTAGAGTTCTTGTTCATGTGTGTAAAGATTGTTATCTCTCTTTGCAGTTCGATGTTGTATGGCAGAAAGCACGACGGCAAACTCGGGCTCGATCAAGCTTGGTATTAAATGACTACTACCAAAGAGTGGCATTGTGGTGCAAATTGAAATTGTCATGTATAACAATCGATCAATTCTAGAGGCATTTCAAAGTGGAGTTGCTATTTAAATAGACTTAATTCCTCGTCACATGCGTCAATCAGTCAATTTATGGACAATTTAATTCATAGGATTAGAATCCTTAGGAAAACTTCTAAAGGGTTGATTTGCACTCTATTTTGGAGGGAAATTTTCATCCACTAAAACCTCTTTTACAATTTCTTTGTTTTTTGTGTGGCATAAAACACTCTCTATTCCAAATAGCTATGGTGTGCTAATCCTATAGAATTCAAGTGGGCGTGCCACTCCAATCATGTATTTTTCCCTATTATCGCGTTCTGAAATTCTTGTGAATCAAAGAGACCCTTAGAAATCCTACATATAATTATATTATTAAGGTGTGGTGGATCAATCGCACATGCATTGATGAAACTTGATGTGTATAATTAATTTATTGTGCACTTCTGTGAAAGAAGAATTCCTTTTTCTTGACCGTCCATAAAAAATGCTTTCAAACCGAACGAGCATTAGAGCCCAAATTTAAATCAGAACCGTAGTATGAATTTTGCCTAGAAGATATATATAAATGCTTCAAAGCTTTTGCATTCCATTCTTCAAAATCCTGGACGATGTAGTAAAATACTTACTCTGCTTTGCAGCTAGTTTTTCTCTTCAGACAAAGGTTAGTTTGTTCAAAAATAAACAAAATAATGATTTATCATCATGTACACCTGACATCTCCCCTTATAAAAAAACAAGCTTTTTGTACACTGTATATGTTAAATGTATTTAATAAATAACTACTTGCCCGAATATGCACAATGTGGGCCACTACTAATTGAATAGGAACATGTGCTGAAAGTAAATACACACATGGAATCACCAACTGATAAAATAGCAAGTAGTGAAGGGGCCCTCACACTCAGAATGGCCAAACCATACATGTAAGTCCCTAATTTCATATCCTGTGAGTTTTGAATCCTTTGGAGATTATGACATACGTCATTCATGCATTGAGGGAGTGTTGGTTGTGGCTTATTTGGATTTGTTGCTTATGGTTGGAAGGCATTGGGATTTACTATTTTGCATTGTGTCTCGTTTCCGCGAGTAACTTGGCTCCTTTGACCTTTTTTAAAATGACCAAATTTGTGTTGGAGTGGCTTTTCGTGTGAAGTTTCAAGGCACACATGATGTTGGTGGGTACGTAGCATTCTTCCCAACACTATTTGTGGGGCACAAATGCCAACAACCTTGTGGTAGTTGTTATCCTAGAGATTACCAAAAAATTGGCGTGGAATAAACCACAATTAGGGCATTCCCGTGTATAACTCTGGGAACCTATAGTCACAAAATAGCCGTAGCAAAAACAGAAATGCCATCAATACGACAAAAGGTTAGTGTGCAAACACAGACTTAGTACAACATGTTCATCAATATTACGGTGCTCTGAATTGAATGATTTTCATCAGAAGGAAATATTCTGTGTGGAAGTTATTTGGACCAAAGGAAGTAAATCACCAAAATTAGTATGCCTACTTTTCCTACCCTTCCTTTGTAAGATTCTTCCCGATCAAAATAATTCATATCAGACATAATGACATGGTCAAAGTAATTGCCAACCACACTAATTCTCAAGGCCTGAAAAATGGAGGGAAAACATAGAATAGGAATCGTTTCAATCGTGACACTATTCATATGTTTGGTTCAAAGGAAAGGATCAAAGGAACAATGGAGGAAAAGAAAACTCGTTTGATCCAGTTTCAAAGAAAAATGTATGAAGTATACAATTCACTTGGACCTCCTTTTCAATTTCTGAAGACGAAGAACGAGACTAGGATCCTTAGGGGCATAATAGCATTCTCATTATATTTTTTCGAGTGGTTTGACTTGATTTATGTTTATTAGGATTCTTGTGATTTTCCTATTCCTGTAAATTCAACACTAATGTCTTATTCGGTTCACAGGAATAGTAACGTAGGAGTGGAGGAAACCATAGGAATGACAAAGGAATAAAGATGCAAAATTAATGATTCAGAAACAGAGGAAAAAAGAAAGCAATGGGCGTTCGGTACAACATAGGAAAAACGGAGGAAGACTTTGATCATTTAACGCTATAAGAAAGCAACATTCTGAAAATTTTATTTGGTTGCATAGTTCTTCTCTCCTCACGTTAAAGCACCTGAAAACATCTCTGATCTCATCATATCCCTAATCTTCTCTCACATTTCTCTCCTAAAAAAACCTATGCTCTCACGTCAAACACACATGACATGGGCTTGCAGCCACCGTCGGAATGATTGAAAAATATATCTGGTAAAGACAAACGTGTGCAGCGGCGGGCGATTCTTTCCAAGTGCTTAGGTCCCTCTGAGGTCGAAGATGTTGTCCGTGGAGCAGAGTCTATCATGCTACGTCGCCGTGAAAGTCACGGCGTTCGACTACGCTGCCATCCGCAACAGCCTCCGTGGCATCCTTGGCGATCGATCTCAGTGTGCTGGGCCAACCAGGTATGTGGATGTCAAATGCTTACAGAGATAAGTGACAAAATCTGCTGCTCGTGTCATTCAAGTTCAGCATTCATAATAACAGTGGTAGCAAGAGGAAAAGAAGACGTGCAGGCTGCAGCGGCGGGCATTGATGTGGTCCGTTTTGCAAAGATGTTATTTAGGGAAGAGGCCCATGGTGCAACTAGCAGAGCACAAAGCAACGCAAGGAGGAGAAACCAAGGTTGCACGTGCAGGATCAGTCGAGGCGTACGACCGCGATATTGAGTTGTACGTTGTGGGGTGCAGTGCAGGTACTTGATGAGCAACACAATTCTGCCGTTGTGCGGGTACTGGTCATTCCAGTGGCATGGGGCGTTCGCGTACGCCGGCACTCGGTTGATCAACTGGTGCTAGCTCTTGCTACTTGAACATCCATGTGCATGTGTGAAGAAAATTAAGCTGACCAGCCCCTAGCATGGACGCCATGGAAATCAATCGATCTGAAGCTGGCTCACTTTCATTTAGGAGAGTGAACTGCAGAAAACCACCACATTTGGGCTTCGTTTGCGGAAAACCACCGGGTCACTAATTTTTTGCAAAGATCACCGCGGATTCGGTAAACTTGTTGCAAATAGCATTAATCGGGTGATTTGCTGCGTTTGTTCACTTTGTGACAAGTGGGGCTGGGCTGTAAGGTGCTGACTTGGCAAAAAAATTGCATACACACCCCTGAATCTAAAAAACAAACTCAATTAGATCCCTGTGCACAAACTGCAAGGACCGAATCGACCAAACCCGCCGGGATGCCGCGCCCTGGCCGGAGCTCTCACACGTGGGAGGAGGGAGGCTAGTTCACCGGGTGCTCGGCTGAGGGAGGTCGTCCCTTGCTAGCGCTCGTGGGCGGGATGGAGGATGGAAGGGGGGACGGCTGAGGGTGGGATACCTGCCACTGGCGAACCTGCCGGGATCTCAAGCTCCCTCTCACCTTCGTCTCTATGGATGGAAGGCCTGCCGGTTCCGTTTCTCCGTCCACCTCGCGCCCCCTCGTCGTGGGCGCTCGCGGCCGCGGCTCCCCCATGGCGATGTTCAACTAGCAGGAAGCGCAGGACCCCATGAGCTTCCTCAACTTCGTCGGCCCGGACATCTCCGCCTGCGTCTTCCGCCGCCGCGGCGACCCCGCCGACCGCGCCCGCGCTTCCAACCTCGCCCGCCCCTAGCGCAGGTTCACTACCCCCTCCCCTCCTCTCCCTCCTTCCCACACGCGCTCCCTGGTGTCTGTCGTGCCCATCTTGCCGCCTACGCGTGCCGAGCTCGCCGCGTGTGCCTTGCCGGGAGGGGAATTGGGTTTGGCGCGGGAGATACGGAAGGAAAAAAAGACGGTTGTCTCCTGTATCGCCGGATTTGGTGTCCGGCTTCGCCGCCGCCGCCTGGGAGGAGGCAGACGATGGGGGTGAAAAGAGGGGCTGATTGCTTTTTTAATTTTTATAATAAGGGTGTATTTGTGAAATTCAGGGGTGTGTATGCAATTATTTTGCCAAGTCAGCACCTTACAACCCGGCCCCACTTATCAGAAAGTGATCAAACGCAGCAAATCACCCGATTAGTACTATTTGCAACAAGTTTACCGAATCCGCGGTGATCTTTACAAAAAATTAGTGACCCAGTGGTTTTTCGCAAACGAAGCCCCAAATGTGGTGGTTTTCTACAATTCACTCTGTTTAGGAATAATTGGATAAGAGTGGGCGATGGGGTGAATGGCCGGAAAGAATCGAGACGAATGGTTGCCCATGTGTGCAGGCAATCGAGGAGGAGGCAAAACGCCTTACGAGCAGGAGAGCATGCCTTGGGATGCCTTGCAAAGACACGGCTGATCGATCCATGCACATAGTAATGGAGGAGATTTTCATAAGGTCTCCGCCAAATATTTTCCTTGAGGATCAGCCCATTAGTCCGCTGTTCTGCGAGTTAGGTGACGCACTGACGCCTGCTAATTATGAATGCGTGACAGGGTCATATGGGCCTAGCCGAGCTACTCACTTGGAATCAAAAAATGAAAGAATCAGAAATGTGAATAGAAAGAGTTGAGAGATACTCCCTCCGTCCGGAAATACTTGTCATCAAAATGAATAGAAGGGAATGTATCTAGATGTATATTAGTTCTAGATACATCCCATTTTATCCATTTTGATGACAACTATTTTCGGACGGAGGGAGTATGTAACTAGAGGAGGATTCAGATAATCCCAACAGATTAAAATATATGTGCAGTTACTTGGATGAACAAATTGTGAAGGCGTGTCTTACCAAATAATTACTTTATATTAATATATGGTCAGAGGTACAATGACGAGAACGATAAGAGAAGGACATCGATAACTGCCACACGTGTGGCAGGAAAGGAGATGCACCACACGTCTCTAATGTAAATAGATTGTCACGTCATCGCATGCATGCATGCGAGAATCTTTTTGAATTTTCAGTTTTTAAAATGTTTTATCTCTTAAATGAAAAATCCGATTGAAGATCCGTTTTCACCATCAAATCTCTCGCGACAAGATCTTCAAAACTAGATCTCATATCGATATATGTCGGCGAAATTTTTATTGGTTAAAAGTTGCCATGTCTATTGCACATTAATTGCCATGATATTTACACTGAAGTTGCCATGATATGTTTCAACTATTTTCTTTTACATTTAAAAGTAAATTTTAACATATTATAAAACGGAGAATTAAGAAACTAGACTTGCCATGCACTATAAACTAAAATTGCCATGGTTCGATAAAAATATATTTTCATGGTCAAAGTACTAAAATTGTCATCATCAAAAAACTAAAATTCCCATGATTTACAAACTAAAATTGCCACATGACAACTTTAGTTTAAGCACTATGTCAACTATAGTATAAACATCATAGCAACTTTTGGGAAAAAAATCATCGAAACATATCAACATGGGGTCTAGTTTTGAAGATCTCGTCGAGACGGATTTAATGGTGAAAACGGATTTTTAGTTTGCTATTTTATTTAGGAGATAAAACATTTTTAAGCCGAAAACCAAAAAGATTTTTGTTGATGTCATCTATTCATACGTGGCAAAATGAGTGGTGATGGAGACGTGTGGGCGATCTGCAAACGCCGACACGTGTGGGCGTTAGTTTTTCCGTAAGAGAAAGAAATAGGATGATCTGTTTTGTCCCTCACCCTATTTGGAGGTCTAATAAATATTATGGCTTGCTGCTTATGCAGTTACAAGTTTAAGATCTTCAGGTAATACGTAGCAGTTCTTTCGATCTAAAATCTGGAAAATCAGAGGTGAGATTGCACTATAAGGGAAAGAGAAATGCTAAGAAGCAGTTGATCCAACCACAAAACAAACAATCAATATATTAGGGAAAAAGATATGTTCCTGACCACAACCTATTTTGTTTAGCGGTACTGCTCTACATATTTGTAGACTATATCCGATATTTTAATTGGTTGAGTTGTGGATGAAAAGAGTCATACTGCCCTTTTGAGTATATCTATTACTTCTCAGTAGTCAAGAAGCTATACTTTTTTCCAATTTCTTTTCGAATATGCTAGAGGAAAACATATGTTTCACACTAAAACCTATTTGGTTTAACAGTACTATTCTGTGTAGAGTTATACGAAAGTTACTTTAGTTTAATGAGCTTTATGGATGAAAATAATCATGGTGTTGCCACTTGGAATATTTCTATTATTTCTCAGTAATAAAGGAGCGATACTTTTGTACAGTTTCTTTCTGAAAAGAGCATGGATGTATATATACTTCCATCCAGTTTAGGGTGAAGCTCCTTTGTGCTAAATGTTCATGCAGTACTCCGTGATAATGTATTCATGGTAGCATATCATTAATTCTGAAGAACTATGTACTCCCTCTGTCCCATAATGTAAGATGCTTTTTGACATTAGTGTAGTGTCAAAAAGCGTCTTACATTATGGGACGGAGGGAGTATTTACGTACGTGTTTTGTCAGCTTCACATGGATATTCACAAAGCTGTAGATATATCTCATCTTATCATTCCATCCAAGTGTTCATGCAATTTAACTTTAAGAAAGTCCTTTTAGGCTCAAGACTGTGATTACATATTGTAATGCAACAAAACGAATTGTCTCTAAAAAGAGTAGGGGTTCCAACTTTGCTCTCTCTCAAGTTTTGTTCAACTTGTTTTGAATTTTTCTCTAGTATTGTTCACCCAGCAGTTTGAATTAGTTTCACCTCCCATATCTAGCCCATATATGGGGCGGATATGGACGGCTCAACCGCGCCCGCAGGTGCCACATCAAATTCAGCCCAAACTGGCCCACCATGACCCCATATATACCCCACCATGGATAAACCCTAGACCCAGGTCAACACTTCTCACTTTCCACTGCCCGTATCCTCCCTTCCCCTCTCCGTCATGCTCCCTCCTGTCCTCTCCCATGTCGAGCTCCGGCAGCGCGACCGACGGTGGATCCAGCAGCAACGCGGACCCAGCGCGTTCACGGGGAGACCCGGGGGGGGGGGGGGGGGGGGGGGGTTGTCGAGGTCTGCGGTGTCCCCTGCTGTCCATCAGTGTAGTGCAGATTATAGTGTCGGCTCGTCGCACTCCGCACGCTCCGTGCCGGGGCAAATCCGCCGTCCCCGTGCTCCTCTGTTATATATGTGTTTTCTATTGCTATATTTTTGTGCCTACATAAAATTTTCATCACATTCCATGAGTTGCATGTTTTTGAGGGTGACTACTGCGGACACAGAAAAATCAAGGTTGCCTGGACGCGTGTGAGGGTCACATTTGATGTGTGATGGCTGTAGATGTTGTTACCTTTTTCACATTCCTACGTATATTATAGAATACTGTGTATAATTACATAGATAAGGTGCGGCGGATCAGCCGCTCATGCATCGATCAATCTTGACGCGTCTAATTATTTAAATCATCGTGCACTTCTAAAAAACAAGAACTCCCTTTTCTCGACCGTCCTCGAACAGGTGCTTTCCGGCCGGCAGTTCCTTTACGCGTGAGCTACCTTTCCAACCTGAACGAGCATTCGAGCTCAAATTTTAAATCGGAAACTGTAGTGCGACTTTTGCTCGGGAGATATATAAAATGCTCTGAAACTTTTGAAACCTAGCTATCGGATTAGCGTAAAACGCTGGGCCTAATCTCTCCCATTGCACATGCGTGTGCGTCAAACCCAACTAAGCACCGTGATAAATAGTATTATGGGAAGCTTTTGATGAAGGAACTCGATTGATTTGTGGTCCGTACTGTCAACGCACCAAACTAAAGCTAGAGTATGATGCAGCATGTGTTTTGTTCAAACATTTGCAGTCATTTTACACGTGATATACACGACTAAATTGATTCTCTTAAATTAGAAGGTTCCCTGGTTCATCAGAAGTCACTTATATACGTGAAAAACATTACAAGTGACAAGGCATCCGCAAGTAAGAAGAATATGAGTGCACAATACACATGAAAAATTATGGTTTATCATCATGAACACCAAACACCTCCCCTTCTAAAAACAATCTCTCTGTACACGATCTACAGTAAATGTATTAAACGAATTAACACTCGCCCGAACATACGCAATGTGGGCAACTACTATTTGGCTAGGAACATGTGTTGAAAGTAAAGAAACACATGGACTCACCAGATGATAAAAAGGCAAGTAGTGAGATGCCCTCACACTCACAATGCCCAAGCCATACATGTAGATCCTTAATTCATAGACTAGTTTCTCTTCCTTTGGAGATTATGTACATACATCATTCATACATTGAGGGAGTGTTGGTTGCACCATATCTGGATTTGTTGCATAGGCTTGGAAGGCATTGGGATTTACTCTTTCACCACAAGTGGTGCTTCATCAAGTAACCTAGCCCCTCAACTTTGTTCAAAATGCACAACTGGGTGTTAAAGAGACCTTTCATGTGAAGTCTCAGGGAACATGTGATATTGGTGGGTACATAGCATTCTTCCGGGGCACAAAAGTCAACAACCCTGTGGCAGCTACAATAGCAAATATGACGATGGTGTGGAATAAACCACAATCAGGGCATTCCCGTGTATAACTCCTATACAAATAAGATAGGCATTTAAAAAATAGAAATGTCATCAATACTATATATAAAAGTGCGCAAACGACACAGACTTAGGACATCTCCAATGCTGACCCGCAAATTTTCTCCCACATCTGCCCACGGACACGGATGCGGAAGTACGCCATAAAACCATAGGCGCATACATTTTGATAACAGTTCGAACCAACCGGACGAAACTTGTGCAAACACGACCGGATTTCATATAAATACGACGGATTTCATACAAACCAAACGATAACATTTATATTTTGAACATATTTTAACTAAGAAGGTAAAACTATGTGCATGTACGGTCGCGCGGAGTCAACGGCCGGTAGCGGCGGATCCCTTCATCTTCTGCCTGTCCGGCAGCCCGCTCACCAGACCGCCGGAACCCCGGAGGTATATGCTTCAGCGCAAAGGGCGGGTCGCTTCCCCACCGCTCACCGGCGTGGAACCGCCGGCTGATGCTTCAGCCGGAGGGGAAGGGGGTGCCTCCGCTTTCGTGGAGACCATGCGGGGGTCGACAATGATATGTGTTGAAGAAGAACTGGGCAAGACACCGGCTGTGTACGCCAACGTCACCTCGACGGTAGCCTTCATGGGACCAAGCGGCGACGGCCTCGTGTGTTCTACTTCTCCTCAATTATAACGTCAGGCGTGGACATGCTGGCTACCACCTCGTCCACATCCGTGCAACTGGTTTCTTTCTCTGCCTGCATGGCGTGGCTACACGCGCATCGACGACGGATGGCGTGGTCGCAGGCACTGGAGGCGCGGTACGATGCAACATTATCGACGACAGTGATGATGCACCTGCTGCCATGCTCCCCGCCGTGTCGGCCTGGAGCAGCTCGCCACTCCTCCTCTAGCTGGCTTGGAGTTACTAGTTGCTGAACCACGCACCGGTATGGGGCGGCAACTTGCTCCGTCGGGCTATGCGAGGGACATGGAGCAGTGAGCTGCCTCGCTCGTATCCGCAGGCTTCGTGAAGCAACTTGCTCCGTCGGGCTTTTGTGCCGGAGAACTGCTCTTCCTGCACGTCGAATGCCATCGAAAGAGTGGAGAAAATGGTGAAAGGAGGAGATGGGGAGTGGCGCAGTGGTGCAATTTTTGCCTGGTGTGTGGCCTCGTTTAAAAAAAGGCCGGGTGGAGGAGCTTGCCCGGTGTTGCGTTTAGTGTCGGCCCCCTCCTGAACAAACATGTGGACGGAGTAGTTTCTCGGCTTCCATGCAAGTTGAATGGAGGTGTTTGAATGTTGCGAGGAGACGGGCTCAGCCGGGCGTGCAACCGGCAGTGCCCTTGGTCGGCACGCCGCTTCAACGGCGGAGGCAGTGAGAGGTCGCATCCACCCTAAGCTGCCTTCAATGTGGTGCTACGCGCTCTACAGCGGCATTAAGGCGGGCGGCTGACGACAGGCGGGAAACACGCGCAGGAGGGGGAAGGGGTTTTTGGTGGGCCAGGGCTGTCAGAAGCGGGCGCGTCTGCTGTCCGGACTTCCGCAAAGCTCCCCAAGTTTATGTCTGGTTTGCGGAAGAAAATGCGTCCGGACCTCCCCGCGGACCGATACAGGCCCGCGTTGGATGGCTTCCGCAGTCCAGACAACGCTATTCGGACGGATGCAGGAGGTTTGAGGGTCGGCGTTGGAGATGCCCTTAGCACAACATATTCATCCATATTGCGGTCGTATGAATTGAATAGTTTTCATCAGAAGGAAATTTTTTGTATGGAAGTTATTTGGATTAAATGAAGTAGATAATCAATACCTTTTCCTTCACCTCCCTTATATGGTTCTTTCTGATCAAAATAATTCACACCGATATAATGATGTGGTCAAAGTAATGGCCAACCACCTAATTCTCATGGCCTGAAAGACGAAGGAAAAACAAAGAAATATGAACCGTTTCTATGGTTACACAACATTTGGTTCAAAGAAACAGAGCAAATATTCACTTGGACCTCAGCAAATATAATGAGAATGTTATTATGCCCCAATGGATCCTAGTCTCGTTCTTCTTTTCTTCCTAGGAAATTGAAAAAGAGGTCCAAGTAAATGTTTGCTCCATTTCTTTGAACCAACTGTATGTAAATTAAACACTATTGATCTTTATCTTTACCTACTAATAAACTAGCGATTGCTTCTGGTCGTACGTTGCCGGCCGTTTTGCAAAAAAGTCCCCATGTTTCTGAGAAATTAACCCGCAGTCCTACTTAAAGTGTAGATAACGTTTCATTTTCTACAAAACACACCCTGCCTCCACTGAACCGCCGTGCACGCCCCGCCGCTTGCCGTCGTCGTCAACGTCGCAGAAGCCAAGGCAGGGGATGCGTCGCGGCGGACGTCAGAGCCGCCCGAGCCCAGGAATGCAGCGAGGTGTCGCGGCTGGCGTTGTAGAGCGCGGCGTACCGAGGCATTGCGGCATGCGTTGAAGGGTGAGGCGGACCGAGGTATCGCGGCGGAGGATGATAAGGCGGTCGGCGTGCTCTCTTGGGGCGAGGCGTCGCGACGGGTGGGGGAGAGCGTGACCAGCAGTGGCGGAACACACGCGGGACTACAGAGGGGGAAAACAACAGAGGCGGGGCGCGACAGCGGCGGCGTTATAGGCTGGCGGGCCAGGGCGGGCGCGCGCGGCTGGCTGCGAGTGAAGCGGCGATAGACGGGAGCGAGGCAATGGGCGGGAGCGAGCAACGACGCTGGCTGGTGAGCGAGAGGCGTGGAAATGTCACGGCGGCAACAACAAAGCAGCAGGAGCAGAGGAAGCGGGTGCCGCGAACAACATCGAGCGGCGGCGGCTCAAAGGGGCGTTCCCGGCAGCTGTCCCTGTGCGGTGCGTGCGAATCCGCCATGGCGACCTGTCCCGTGTGCGCGGCCACCAAGTACGCCTCATTCCCTGTCAAGCCATGCCGCCGACGGTGGACGTGCGTCGCGTCGTGCTCGCGCGCGAGACCATGCCTAATTTGGATAGAGTGCAGACCGTGTCCTTGTCGAACACAATTCAATGGAGTGCCCAACCCGGATTGTTGTTTTTGTTAGGCAACGTAGTAATTTCAAAATTTTCCTACGATCACGCAAGATCTATCTAGGATATGCATAGCAACGTGACGGGAGAGTGTGTCCACGTACCCCTATAGACCGAAAGCGGAAGCGTTTAGTAACGCGGTTGATGTAGTCGAACGTCTTCGCAATCCAACCAATCCAAGTACCGAACGTACGGCACCTCCGCATTCAGCACACGTTCAGCCCGATGACGTCCCTCGTACTCTTGATCCAGTTGAGGACGAGGGTGAGTTCTGTCAGCACGACGGCATGGCAACGGTGATGATGATGTTACCGGCACAGGGCTTCGCCTAAGCACTACGGCGATATGATCGAGGTGTGTAACTGTGGAGGGGGCACCGCACACGCCTAAGACAAAAATTGGTGTGTGCTAGGGTGCCCCCTGTCCCCGTATATAAAGGAGGGAGGGGGAGGCCGGCCGTCCATAGCTAGGCGCGCCAGGAGAGGGGAGTCCTACTAGGACTCCAAGTCCTAGTAGGATTCCACCTCAAGGAGAAGGGGGAAGGAAGGGAGAAGGGGGGGTCGCGCCCCCAACCCCTTGTCCAATTCGGACTGGGCTTGGGGGGGGGGGGGGGCTCGAGCCACCTCCTGGCCGTTGCCTCTCCATCCCTCTAAGGCCCACTAAGGTCCATCAACTCCCTGGGGGGTTCCGGTAACCTCCCGGTACTCCAGAAAATACCCGAACTTCTCCGAAACCATTCTGATGCCCGAATATAGCCTTCCAATATATCAATCTTTATATCTCGACCATTTTGAGACTCCGAGCAAACTTCGGTCATCAAAACACATAACTCATAATACAAATCGTCATCGAACCCTAAGCGTGCGGACCCTACGGGTTCGAGAACTATGTAGACATGATCGAGACACATCTCCGATCAATAACCAATAGAGGAACCTGGATGCTCATATTGGCTCCTACATATTCTACGAAGATCTTTATCGGTCAAACCGAATAACAACATATGTTGTTCTCTTTGTCATCGGTATGTTACTTGCCCGAGATTCGATCGTCGGTATGATCAAACCTAGTTCAATCTCGTTACCGGCAAGTCTCTTTACTCTTTCTGTAATGCTTCATCCCGCAACTAACTCATTAGTCACATCGGTTACAAGGCTATAGTGATGAGTATTACCGAGAAGGCCCAGAGATACCTCTCCGAAACACGGAGTGACAAATCCTATTCTTGATCTATGCCAACCCAATAAACACCTTCGGAGACACCTGTGAGCATCTTTATAATCACCCATTTACGTTGTGACGTTTGATAGCACACAAGGTGTTCCTCCGGTATTCGGGAGTTGCATAATCTCATAGTCTGAGGAACATGTATAAGTCATGAAGAAAGCAGTATCAATGAAACTGTAAATATGTAGCCCCTGTTTAATCTGTAACCTCGTCCTTGTTGGGGAACGTAGCAGAAATTCAAAATTTTCCTACGAGTCACCAAGATCTATCTATGGAGAGACTAGCAACGAGAGAGAGTAGTGCATCTACATACCCTTGTAGATCGCGAGCGGAAGCGTTCAAGAGAATGGGGTTGAGGGAGTCGTACTCGTCGTGATCCAAATCACCGAAGATCCTAGTGCCGAACGGACGGCACCTCCGCGTTCAACACATGTGCAGCCCGGTGACGTCTCCAATGCCTTGATCCAGCAAGGAGAGAGGGATAGGTTGGGGAAGACTCCGTCCAGCAGCAGCACGACGGCGTGGTGGTGGTGGAGGAGCGTGGTACTCCAGCAGGGCTTCGCCAAGCACTACGAGAGACGAGGAGGGAGAGAGGTAGGGCTGCGCCTTGGAGAGAATGACTCATCTGTTGGGCAGCCCCTAGACCTCAACCATATATAGGGGGAAGGGAGGGGGCTGCGCCCCCTCTAGGGTTCCCACCCCAAGGGGTGCGGCAGCCCCTAGATCCCATCTAGGGTGGCGGCCAAAGGGGGAGAGGGGGAGGCGCACCTGGGGTGGGCCTTAGGGCCCATCTGCCCTAGGGTTTGCCCCCCTCTTCTCTTGAGGCGCCTTGGGCCTTGGTGGGGGGGCGCCCCAGCCCACCTAGGGGCTGGTCCCTTCCCACTATTGGCCCACGCAAGCCTCAGGGGCTGGTGGCCCCTCCAGGTGGACCCCCGGACCCTTCCAGTGGTCCCGGTACATCACTGGTGATGCCCGGAACACTTCAGGTAACCAAAACCTCACTTCCTATATATAAATATTTACCTCCGGACCATTCCGGGACTCCTCGTGACATCCGAGATCTCATCCAGGACTCCAAACAACATTCAGTAACCACGTATATCTATTCCCTATGACCCTAGCATCATCGAACCTTAAGTGTGTAGACCCTACGAGTTCGGGAACCATGTAGACATGACCGAGACAACTCTCCAGCCAATAACCAACAACGGGATCTGGATACCCATGTTGGCTCCCACATGTTCCATGATGATCTCATCGGATGAACCACGATGTCAAGGATTCAATAGTTCCCGTATACAATTCCCTTTGTCTACCGGTATAGTACTTGCCCGAGATTCGATCGTCGGTATGCCGATACCTTGTTCAATCTCGTTACAGGCAAGTCTCTTTACTCGTTCCGTAACACATCATCCCGTGATCAACTCCTTGATCACGTTGTGCACATTATGATGATGTCCTACCGAGTGGGCCTAGAGATACCTCTCCGTCACACGGAGTGACAAATCCCAGTCTCGATTCGTGCCAACCCAACAGACACTTTCGGAGATACCCGTAGTGCACCTTTATAGCCACCCAGTTACCTTGTGACATTTGGCACACCCAAAGCATTCCTACGGTGTCCGGGAGTTGCACAATCTCATGGTCTAAGGAAAAGATACTTGACATTTAGAAAAGCTTTAGCATACGAACTACACGATCTTGTGCTAGGCTTAGGATTGGGTCTTGTCCATCACATCATTCTCCTAATGATGTGATCCCGTTATCAAAGACATCCAATGTCCATGGTCAGGAAACCGTAACCATCTATTGATCAACGAGCTATTCAACTAGAGGCTTACTAGGGACATGGTGTTGTCTATGTATCCACACATGTATCTGAGTTTCCTATCAATACAATTCTAGCATGGATAATAAACAATTATCATAAACAAGGAAATATAATAATAACCATTTTATTATTGCCTCTAGGGCATATTTCCAACAGTCTCACACTTGCACTAGAGTCAATAATCTAGTTCACATCACTATGTGATTGTAATGAATCAACGCCCATGGGGTTTGATCATATCTCGCTTGTGAGAGAGGTTATTAGTCAATGGATCTGAACTTTCAGATCCGTGTATGCTTTGCAAATCTTTATGTCATCTCCTATATGCAGCTACCACGCTCTATTTGGAGCTATTCCAAATAACTGTTCTACTATACGAATCCGGTTTACTACTCAGAATAATCCGGATTATTGTCAAAGTTTGCATCGGCGTAACCCTTTACGACGAACTCTTTTACCACCTCCATAATCGAGAAAATTTCCTTAGTCCACTAGTTACTAAGGATAAGTTTGACCGCTGTCCTGTGATCCATTCCTGGATCACTCTTGTACCCCTTGACTGACTCATGGCAAGGCACACTTCCGGTGCGGTACACATCATAGCATACTATAGAGCCTACGTTTGAAGCATAGGGGACGACCTTCGTCCTTTCTCTCTCTTATGTCGTGGTCATGTCTTGAGTCTTACTCAACACTCACACCATATAACACAGCCAAGAACTTCTTCTTTGCTGATCTATTTTGAACTCCTTCAAAATCTTGTCACAGTATGTATTCATTTGAAAGTACTATTAAGCGTTTTGATCTATCCTTACAGATCTTGATACTCAATGTTCAAGTAGCTTAATCCAGGGTTTCCATTGAAAAACACTTTTCAAACAACCCTATATGCTTTCCAGAAATTCTGCACCATTTCCGATCAACAATATGTCAACAACATATACTCATCAGAAATGCTATAGTGCTCCCACTCACTTCTTTGGAAATACAAGTTTCTCATAAACTTTGTATAAAACCAAAATCTTTGATTATCTCATCAAAGCGTATATTCCAACTCTGAGATGCTTACTCCAGTCCTTAGAAGGATTGCTGGAGCTTTCCATACTTGTTAGCATCTTTTAGGATTGACAAAACCTTTTGGTTGTATCACATACAACCTTTCCTCAAGAATATCATCGTGGAAACAATGTTTTGACATCCTATCTGCAAGATTTCATAAATCATGCAGTAACTGCTAATATAATTCCAACAGACTCTTTAGCATCGCTACGAGTGAGAAAGTCTCATCGCAGTCAACTCCTTGAACTTGTCGGAAAACATCTTAATGACAAGTGGAGCTTTCTTAATGGTGACACTTACCATCATTGTCCGTCTTCCTTTTAAAATCCATCTGTACTCAACAGCCTTACGACCATCGAGTAGTTCTGCCAAAGTCTATACTTTGTTTTCATACATGGATCCTCTCTCGGATTTATGGCCTCGAGCCATTCGTCGGAATCCGGGCCCACCATTGCTTCTCCATATCTCGTAGGTTCATTGTTGTCTAGCAACATGACCTCCAAGACGGGATTACCGTACCACTCTGAAGCAGTACGCATCCTTGTCGTCCTACGAGGTTTGGTAGTGACTTGATCTGAAGTTTCATGATCACTATCATCAACTTCCACTTCAATAGGTGTAGGTGCCACAGGAACAACTTCCTATGCCCTGCTACACACTGGTTGAAGTGATGGTTCAATAACCTCATCAAATCTCCACCATCCTCCCACTCAATTCTTCCGAGAGAAACTTTTCCTCGAGAAAGGACCCGTTTCTAGAAACAATCACTTTTGCTTCCAGATCTGATAGGAGGTATACCCAACTGTTTTTGGGTGTCCTATGAAGATGTATTTATCCGCTTTGGGTTCGAGCTTATCTGGCTGAAACCTTTTCACATAAGCGTCGCAGCCCCAAACTTTTAAGAAACGACAGCTTAGGTTTCTATAAACCATAGTTCATACGGTGTCATCTCAATGGAATTATGTGGTGCCCTATTAAAGTGAATGCGGTTGTCTCTAATGCCTAACCCATGAATGATAGTGGTAATTCGATAAGAGACATCATGGTATGCCCCATATCCAATAGGGTGCATCTATGATGTTGTTCGGACACACCATCACACTATGGTGTTCCAAGCGGTGTTAGTTGTGAAACAATTTCCACAATGTCTCAATTGTGTACCAAACTCGCAACTCAGATATTCATCTCTATGATCATATCATAGACATTTTATCCTCCTGTCACGAAGATCTTCAACTTCACTCTGAAATTACTTGAACCTTTCAATAATTCAGACTTGTGTTTCATCAAGTAAATATACTCAGCATCTACTCAAATCATTTGTGAAGTAAGAACATAACGACATCCACTGCGTGCCTAAGCACTCATTGGACTGCACACATCAAAATGTATTACTTCCAACAAGTTGCTTTCTTGTTCCATTTCACTGAAAACGAGGCCTTTCAGTCATCTTGCCCATGTGGTATGATTTGCATGACTCAAGTGATTCAAAATCAAGTGAGTCCAAACGATCCATCTGCATGGAGTTTCTTCATGTGCACACACAAATAGACATGGTTCGCATGTCTCAAACTTTTCAAAACGAGTGAGTCCAAAGATCCATCAACTTGGAGCTTCTTCATGCGTTTTATACCAATATGACTTACATGGCAGTGCCACAAGTAGGTGGTACTATCATTACTATCTTATATCTTTTGGCATGAACATGTGTATCACTATGATCGAGATTCAATAAACCATTCATTTTAGGTGCAAGAGCATTGAAGGTATTATTCAAATAAACAGAGTAACCATTATTCTCCTTAAGTGAATAACCGCATTGCGATAGACATAATTCAATCATGTCTATGCTCAACGCAAACACCAAATAACAATTATTTAGGTTTAACACCGATCCCAATGGTAGAGGGAGCGTGCGATGTTTGATCACATCAACCTTGGAAACACTTCCAACACACATCGTTATCTCACCTTTAGCTAGTCTTCGTTTATTCCGTAGCCTTTTATTTCGAGTTACTAACACTTAGCAACCGAACCGGTATCTTAATACCCTGGTGCTACTAGGAGTACTAGTAAAGTACACATTAATATGATGTATATCCAATATACTTCCGTCGACCTTGCCTGCCTTCTTATCTATCAAGTATCTAGGGTGGTTCTGCTTTAGTGTCCGTTCCTCTCATTACAGAAGCACTTAGTCTCGGGTTTGGGTTCAACCTTGGGTTTTTCACTAGTGCAGCAACTGTTTTGCCGTTTCATGAAGTATCCCTTCTTGCCCTTGCCCTTCTTGAAACTAGTGGTTTTACTAACCATCAACAATTGATGCTCCTACTTGATTTCTACTTTCGTGGTGTCGAACATCGCGAATAGCTCAAGGATCAATATATCAATCCCTGTTATGTTATAGTTCATCACGAAGCTCTAGTAGCTTGGTGGCAATGTCTTTGGAGAAACATCACTATCTCATCTGGAAGATTAACTCCCACTCGATTCAAGTGATTGTTGTACCCAGACAATCTGAGTACAACCTCAACGATTGAACTTTTCTCCCTTAGTTTGTAGGCCAAGAAGCTCGTCGGAGGTCTTATACCTCTTGACATGGGCACGAGCCTGAAATCCCAATTTCAGCTCTTGGAACATCCCCTATGTTCCGCAACGTTTCAAAATCGTCTTCGGTGCCTCAATTCTAAACCGTTTAACATTACTAAACTATCACGTAGTCATCAAAACGTGTATGTCAGATGTTCGCAACATCCACAGACGGCGTTCCAGGTTCAGCACGCCGAGCGGTGCATTAAGGACATAAGCCTTCTACACAGCAACGAGGACAATCCTCAGTTTACGGACCCAGTCCGCATAATTGCTACTATCAACTTTCAACTATATTTTCTCTAGGAACATATCTAAAATAATAGAACTGAAACGCGAGCTACGACATAATTTGCAAAGACCTTTTTGACTATGTTCAGGATAATTAAGTTCATCTAATGAACTCCCACTCAGATAGACATCCCTCTAGTCATCTAAGTGATACATGATCCGATTCAACTAGGCCGTGTCCGATCATAACGTGAGACGGACTAGTCATCATCGGTGAACATCTTCATATTGATCGTATCTACTATACGACTCATGCTCGACCTTTCGGTCTCTTGTGTTCGGAGGCCATGTTTGTACATGCTAGGCTCGTCAAGTCAACCTAAGTGTTTCGCGTGTGTAAATCTGGCTTACACCCATTGTATGTGAACGTTAGAATCTATCACACCCGATCATCACGTGGTGCTTCGAAACAACGAACTTTCGCAATGGTGCACAGTTAGGTGGAACACTTTCTTGAAATTATTATGAGGGATCATCTTATTTACTACTGTCATTCTAAACAAATAAGATGCATAAACATGATAAACATCACATGCAATCAAAAAGTGACATGATATGGCCAATATCATTTTGCTCCTTCTGATCTCCATCTTCGGGGCTCCATGATCATCTCATCACCGGCATGACACCATCATCTCCATCATCATGATCTCCATCATCGTGTCTCCATGAAGTTGTCTCGCCAACTATTACTTCTACTACTATGGCTAAAGGTTTAGCAATGAAATAAAGTAATTACATGGCGTTATTCAGCGACACGTGGGTCATACAATAAATAAAGACAACGCCTATGGCTCCTGCCGGTTGTCATACTCATCGACATGCAAGTCGTGATTCCTATTACAAGAACATGATCAATCTCATACATCACATATCATTCATCACATTCTTTTGGCCATATCACATCATATAGCATACCCTGCAAAAACAAGTTAGACGTCCACTAATTGTTGTTTGCATGTTTTACGTGGCTGCTATGGGTTTCTAGTAAGAACGTTTCTTAACCTACGCGAAAGCCACAACATGATATGCCAATTGCTATTTACCCTTCATAAGGACCCTTTTCATCGAATCTGATCCGACTAAAGTGGGAGAGACTGGCACCCACTAGCCACCTTATGCAACAAGTGCATGTTTGTCGGTGGAACCTGTCTCACGTAAGTGTACGTGTAAGGTCGGTCCGGGCCACTTCATCCCACAATACAGTCGAAACAAGATAGGACTAGTAACGGTAAGCATATTGAACAAAATCAACGCCCACAACAACTTGTGTTCTACTCGTGCATAGAATCTATGGAATAGACCTAGCTCATGATGCCACTGTTGGGGAACGTAGCAGAAATTCAAAATTTTCCTACGAGTCACCAAGATCTATCTATGGAGAGACTAGCAACGAGAGAGAGGAGTGCATCTACATACCCATGTAGATCGCGAGAGGAAGCATTCAAGAGAACGGGGTTGAGGGAGTTGTACTCATCGTGATCCAAATCACCGAAGATCCTAGTGCCGAACGGACGGCAACTCCGCATTCAACACACGTGCAGCCCGGTGACGTCTCCCATGCCTTGATCCAGCAAGGAGAGAGGGAGAGGTTGGGGAAGACTCCGTCCAGCAGCAGCACGACGGCGTGGTGGTGGTGGAGGAGCGTGGTACTCCAGCAGGGCTTCGCCAAGCACTACGAGAGACGAGGAGGGAGAGAGGTAGGGCTGCGCCTTGGAGAGAATGACTCATCTGTTGGGAAGCCCCTAGACCTCAACTATATATAGGGGGAGGGAGGGTGCGGCAGCCCCTAGATCCCATCTAGGGTGGCGGCCAAAGGGGGAGAGGGGGAGGCGCACCTGGGGTGGGCCTTAGGGCCTATCCGCCCTAGGGTTTGCCCCCTCTTCTCTTGAGGCGCCTTGGTCCTTGGTGGGGGGCACCCTAGCCCACCTAGGGGCTGGTCCCTTCCCACTATTGGCCCATGCAAGCCTCTGGGGCTGGTGGCCCCTCCCGGTGGACCCCCGGACCCTTCCGGTGGTCCCGGTACATTACTGGTGATGCCCGGAACACTTCCGGTGACCAAAACCTCACTTCCTATATATAAATCTTTACCTTCGAACCATTCCGGAACTCCTCATGATGTCCGGGATCTCATCTGAGACTCGGAACAACATTCGGTAACCACGTATATCTATTCCCTATGACCCTAGCGTCATCGAACCTTAAGTGTGTAGACCCTACGGGTTCGGTAACCATGTAGACATGACCGAGACAACTCTCCGGCCAATAACCAACAGCGGGATCTGGATACCCATGTTGGCTCCCACAAGTTCCACGATGATCTCATCGGATGAACCACGATGTCAAGGATTCAATCAATCCCGCATACAATTCCCTTTGTTTATCGGTATAGTACTTGCCCGAGATTCGATCGTCGGTATGCCGATACCTTGTTCAATCTCGTTACCGGCAAGTCTCTTTACTCGTTCCGAAACACATCATCTTGTGATCAACTCCTTTATCATATTGTGCAAATTATGATGATGTCCTACCGAGTGGGCCCAGAGATACCTCTCCGTCAGACGGAGTGACAAATCCCAGTCTCGACTCATGCCAACCCAACAAACACTTTCGGAGATACCCATAGTGCACCTTTATAGCCACCCAGTTACGTTGTGATGTTTGGCACACCCAAAGCATTCCTACGGTGTCCGCGAGTTGCACAATCTCATGGTCTAAGGAAAAGATACTTGACATTTAGAAAAGCTTTAGCATATGAACTACACGATCTTGTGCTAGGCTTAGGATTGGGTCTTGTCCATCACATCATTCTCCTAATGATGTGATCCCGTTATCAACGACATCCAATGTCCATGGTCAGGAAACCGTAACCATCTATTGATCAATGAGCTAGTCAACTAGAGGCTTACTAGGGACATGGTGTTGTCTATGTATCCACACATGTATCTGAGTTTCCTATCAATACAATTCTAGCATGGATAATAAACAATTATCATAAACAAGGAAATATAATAATAACCATTTTATTATTTCCTCTAGGGCATATTTCCAACAGTCCTTAGCCAACCTTGCCGACGCGCATCGTAACCTCGTCCTTAGCCAATCTTCGTTTAATCTGTAGCCCATGTTTTGAGTTGCAAATATGAGCAACATAACCAGTATCAAATACCCAAGCGCTACTACGAGCATTAGTAAGGTACACATAAATAACATGTATATCAAATATACCTTTCACTTTGCCATCCTTCTTATCCGCCAAATACTTGGGTCAGTTCCACTTCAAGTGACCAGTCCCTTTGGGGTAGAAGCACCCAGTTTCAGGCTTAGGTCTAGGTTAGGGTTTCTTCTTCTAAGCAGCAACTTTCTTGCCATTCTTCTTGAAGTTCCCCTTCTTCCCTTTGCCCTTTTTCTTGAAACTAGTGGTCTCGTTGACCATCAACACTTGATGCTCCATTTTGATTTCTACCTCCGCAACCTTTAGCATTGCGAAGAGCTCGGGAATTGTCTTGTTCATCCCTTGCATATTATAGTTCATCTCGAAGCCTTTATAGCTTGGTGGCAGTGATTGAAGAATTCTGTCAATGACACTATCATCAGGAAGATTAACTCCCAGCTGAGTCAAGTGGTTATGGTACCCAGACATTTTGAGTATATGTTCACCGACAGAACTATTCTCCATTTTGCAGCTATAGAACTTGGTGGAGACTTCATATCTATTAACTCGGGCATTTGCTTGAAATATTAACTTCAACTCTTGGAACATCTCATATGCTCCATAACGTTCAAAACGTCTTTGAAGTCCCGATACTAAGCCGTAAAGCATGGCGCACTGAACTATCGTAGTCATCAGCTTTGCTCTGCCAGACATTCCTAATGTTCGCAGTTGCGTCTGTAGTAGGCCTTGCACCTAGTGATGCTTCCAGGACGTAATTCTTCTGTGCAGCAATAAGGACAACCCTCAAGTTATGGACCCAATCTGTGTAATTGCTTCCATCATCTTCCAACTTAGCTTTCTCTAGGAACGCATTAAAATTCAAAGGAACGGTAGCACGGGCCATTGATCTACAATAACATAGACATGTAAAATAACTATCTGGAGTAAGTTCATGATAAATTAAAGTTTAATTAATCATATTACTTAAGAACTCCCACTTAGATAGACATCCCTCTAATCATCTAAATGATCATGTGATCCAAATCAACTAAACCATGTTCGATCATCACGTGAGATGGAGTAGTTTTCAATGGTGAACATCACTATTTTAATCATATCTACTATATGATTTATGTTCGACCTTTCGGTCTCAGTGTTCCGAGGCCATATCTGCATATGCTAGGATCATCAAGTTTAACCCGAGTATTCTGTGTGTGCAAAACTGGCTTGCACCCGTTGTATGTGAACGTAGAGCTTATCACACCCGATCATCATGTGGTGTCTCGGCACGACGAACTATAGCAACGGTGCATACTCAGGGAGAACACTTATACCTTAAAATTTAGTAAGGGATCATCTTCTAATGCTACCGCCGTACTAAGCAAAATTTGATGCATAAAACATAAACACCACATGCAATCAAAATATGTGACATGATATGGTCATCATCATCTTGTGCTTTATGATCTCCATCACCGAAGCATCATCATGATCTCCATCGTCACCGGCGCGACACCTTGCTCTCCATCATAGCATCGTTGTCGTCTCGCCAACTATTGCTTCTACGACTATCGCTACCGCTTAGTGATAAAGTAAAGCAATTACATGGCGATTGCATTGCATACAATAAAGCGACAACCATATGGCTCCTGCCAGTTGCCGATAACTCTGTTACAAAACATGATCATCTCATACAACAATTTATATCACATCATATCTTGACTATATCACATCACAACAAGCCCTGCAAATACAAGTTAGACGTCCTCTATTTTGTTGTTGCAAATTCTATGTGGTTGCTACGGGCTTCTAGCAAGAACCGTTCTTACCTACACATCAAAACCACAACAATTTTCGTCAAGTGTGTTGTTTTAACCTTCAACAAGGACCGGCCGTAGTCAAACTCGATTCAACTAAAGTTGGAGAAACAGACACCCGCCAGCCACCTTTGTGCAAAAGCACGTCGGTTGAACCAGTCTCATGAACATGATCATGTAATGTCGGTCCGGGCCGCTTCATCCAACAATACCGTCAAATCTAAGTAAGACGTTGGTGGTAAGTAGTATGATTATTATCGCCCACAACTCTTTGTGTTCTACCCGTGCAGAAAACATCAATGCATAGACCTGGCTCGGATGCCACTGTTGGGGAACATAGCAATTTTAAAAATTTCCTACGATCATGCAAGATCTATCTAGGAGATGCATAGCAACGAGATGGGAGAGTGTGTCCACGTACCCTCATAGACCGAAAGCGGAAGCGTTTAGTAACGCGGTTGATGTAGTCGAACATCTTCGTGATCCAACCGATCCAAGTACTGAACGTACGACACCTCCGTGTTCAGCACACGTTCAGCTCGATGACGTCCCTCGTGCTCTTGATCCAGTTGAGGACGAGGGTGAGTTCCGTCAGCATGACGGTGTGGTGACGGTGATGATGATGTTACCAGCGCAGGGCTTCGCCTAAGCACTACGACGATATGATCGAGGTGTGTAACTGTGGAGGGGGGGACTGCACACGGCTAAGGCAACACTTGGTGTGTGCTAGGGTGCCCCCTGCCCCCGTATATAAAGGAGGGAGGGGGAAGCCGGCCGGTGCTAGCTACGTGCGCCGGGAGAGGGAGTCCTACTAGGACTCCAAGTCCTAGTAGGATTCCACCTCAAGGAGAAGGGGGGAGGAAGGGAGAGGGGGGGCCACGCCCCCAACCCCTTGTCCAATTCAGACTAGGCTTGGGGGGGGGGCACCTCCTGGCCGCTGCCTCTCCTTCCCACTGAGGCCCACTAAGGTCCATCAACTCCCCGGGGGGTTCCGGTAACCTCCCGGTACTCCAGAAAATACCCGAACTTCTCCGGAACC
This sequence comes from Triticum timopheevii, assembly GCA_963921465.1. Lineage (NCBI taxonomy): Eukaryota > Viridiplantae > Streptophyta > Magnoliopsida > Poales > Poaceae > Triticum > Triticum timopheevii. Next base: position 619,735,743 of record OY997266.1, read on the forward strand.
ATTCCGATGTCCGAATATAGCCTTCCAATATATCAATCTTTATTTCTTGACCATTTTGAGACTCCTCGTCACGTTTGTGATCTCATCCAGGACTCCGAACAAACTTCGGTCATAAAAACACATAACTCATAATACAAATCGTCATTGAACGTTAAGCGTGCGGACCCTACAGGTTCGAGAACTATGTAGACATGATCGAGACACATCTTCGATCAATAACCAATAGCAGAACCTGGATGATCATATTGGCTCCTACATATTCTATGAAGATCTTTATCGGTCAAACCGCATAACAACATAGTTGTTCCCTTTATCATCGGTATGTTACTTGCCCGAGATTCAATCATCGGTATCATCATACCTAGTTCAATCTTGTTACCGGCAAGTCTCTTTACTCGTTCTGTAATGCTTCATCCTGCAACTAACTCATTAGTCACATTGCTTGCTAGGCTTATAGTGATGATCATTACCGAGAGGGCCCAGAGATACCTCTCCGAAACATAGAGTGACAAATCCTAATCTTGATCTATGCCAATCCAACAAACACCTTCGGAGGGACCTGTAGAGCATCTTTATAATCACCCATTTACGTTGTGATGTTTGATAGCACAAAAGGTGTTCCTCCGATATTCGGGAGTTGCATAATCTCATAGTCTGAGGAACATGTATAAGTCACGAAGAAAGCATTATCAATGAAACTGTAACGATCATAATGCTAAGCTAACAGATGGGTCTTGTCCATCACATCATTCTCCTAATGATGTGACCCCGTTCATCAAATGACAACATATGTCTATGGTTAGGAAACATAACCATCCTTGGTTAACGAGCTAGTCTAGTAGAGGCATACTAGGGACACTATGTTTTGTCTATGTATTCACACATGTACTAAGTTCTGGTTAATACAATTCTAGCATGAATAATAAACATTTATCATGATATAAGGAAATAAATAATAACTTTATTATTGCATCTAGGGCATATTTCCTTCAGTTTTCTGCTATAAGAAGGAAGGGTAGTCGCCGGAATCTTGGTCAGATCAATTTTGGACGAAACATCAGTGCCTTCGCCGAGTTCGCCGGAGGAAGAAGCGTCGAGTTCGCTGGAGGAACAACAACATTTGTCGAGCACTCCAATGTCGCCTGCGGCGGCTACACCAGAGGTATGTTTGACCCATGTTTGATTTATTTTTCTGTCCCCTGTCTCGCTGGTGAGCCCGTGCGTGGCGACTGTTGCTGCTCGTGAGCTCGTGCACGTCCCTGCTGCTGCCGCTGCTCGCTTGTGCCCCGTGCGCGGTGACTCCCTACTGCTGCCACTGCTCGCTCGTGCACCGTGTGCGGCGACTGTTGCTGCTCGCGTGCTCTTACGCGTCCCTGCTGCTGCCCTCTATAGCTAGCTGAATCACTTTGAAGTTGTGAACCGAATGCGTGTGTTCTGAAACTTCTGAACTTAATGCTTGAAAGATCGTTTTGTCCTTCTTAAAAAAATTGCTTGCTTGTCACTGTTTGAACTGGTTATTCCTCAGTATAGTGCTTGATTGATTTAATAATCTAAGATAGCCTTACTCATATAGTACCAATGCAATCCAATTGCATATAGAAATATGCTTGGTCATTCTTTAGTTATAGTGGTACTAATGAAATCCAATTGCTTACTCATCTATTAGCTTTGAAGTGGCATACACATGAATAGATATCCCAGTGTGTACTATAGACATCTTATGTTGGATATATATGTGCTTTTCGACATATATTTGAAGTGTAACCAGCCTTTCACAGTTGGATGTATTCTGAACATATGAGTATATCTCCTGAACCCATGATTACTTACTGAGCATAGAGTAGCAAAACTGAAAGTATATATATTTGTACTGTACTTTCAGTAATATAGATGCCAATATCATTACCTTTGTCAGTTAGGGGGTAGTATGGATACACTTTGGTATAAATCTGATTGATAGTTACTGATGTGGTCTTGATTTCTTTGCATAAGCCTATTTAGAGTAGCAGTTGTCATACATATTTGCTTACCTTTTATGAAGCTTCATATTACATCAGAGTTAAGGTAAACTCAAGTACATAACTTTTTCTGCAAATGAACAATTATATTTCACTAGACTTCCTCCGGCGAAATGATTGTTACAATCATTCAACCATGTATTTCTAAGCTACAAATCCACATTTAGATTGGTCTGAATCTGAAATATTCTACCAACAAACTAATGGTTTGAGGCTTACATATTATTTGTGTTGTAACTGCAGAAAATAGATGACATCGTTGAACTGAACATTACAGAGGATTTGGATAACCGACCCAAATCAGGTGTTTTGGAGCCATCACCAATGTCGCCAACTATATCAGCATCTACACCAATTTCTGAATGTTTTGAATCCATTATGCTGGAATCAGATAATCAGATAAATCATGATCCATTCCCATCTAGTCCATCCCCATCTAGCTCAACATTTTCTCTTGTTTTCTCATTACATGATGTTAAGGAACCAGATCCAAATAAAGAGATCAAAGTTGATGAGACATATGATTATCTCCCACAAGGTATTTGTTTGATTTATTATTTGTACTTTTGTATTCAATAATTCTTAAATTATTGCATTTTTTGCAGACAATGCATTTACCGACCATGATCTATGTGCACATATAGCACTAGATTCATCTGTAAGTAAAGAATTGCTGGTTCAGATAGATGGAAGATCTGCGAGACAAAATCAATTGATGTGTCTTCTAGATGAAAAAGAGTGGGTAAGTGATGATGTAAGTACGCTTACTCAAACGGGAAAGAGTTTCTAAACACTAATATTTATTAGTAATGTATTTTTCTAAATCTTAAATTCAGGTGATCTATGCATATATATGTTGTTTAAAGGACCAAATTCATGTACAGAATGACAATAAAGTATATTTTGAGAGTTCTTTTGTTACCTCACTATTAAAACGGGATGGTAACCTTGGCATACAAGAAGATAGTGCCGTTATGACAAAGATTGTCAAAAAATATATGGAGCATGACATGGTAATATACATATCCATAACTTTCATGATTTATGTTTTAAACATTTTTATTTTTCGCTAATTATCTTTATTATAGATAGAGTTTCCAATAAATATCAACAACACACATTGGTATTTAGCTAACGTTAATACAAAAAAGCATGAGATTCAAGTACTAGACTCATTGTGCTGGAAGTTTGACCAAGGGGACCTTGCTATTACGCCCCTTGTAGGTCGCATTCACCCTCTTCTGATGCCACTGCCTTGAATTCCATCTACCGCTTGTTCGTGCAAGATCCGGTCCCACGTATCTGGATCTACATAGATGTGTAGCCTAGCCAACCACAACCATGACCAGTATGTGTTGCTAGATCTACTTAGATGTCATGGTGATGTGTGAGTAGACCCTTTAGTGTTGATGGTTTTATGTAGTAGCTATGTCTCATGTATCTCTCTTTCTTGATCATATGAATTGCCACCATGAATGTGATCTTGGGCATTGATGATGTGTTGAATTATATTATGTATCTCTGGTGATGAGTTTCTCTATGGATTGAATCTTGTTCATGTTATGTTGAACTATGAGAATTATTGAAACTACCTGATTCATATCGAGTATAATTTCCAGAGACACCTATAGTAACATTGGGGTGACTCTATGGATTAATAAGATTAGAAATATAAATATCATGGTGTTGTATAGTATAATTTCTGAGGACGCCTGTACTAACAACGGGTTGGCCTAATAGATTAAGATTAGAAAGACAACTTTGATGTGTGGTAATTTATGCGCCTATGAGATCTCATCTAGGTTTGATCCAAAAAAATGAACTTTGTGAGGTTAGATCATGTATTTTAATGAACTTATCTACGTTCAAAGTTGACACTAATGACCTTATGAACCCTAGACCATGTTTCCAACCATTGCAAACCTTGCTTCAGTCACTTTTTCATATTGTTACCTTGTTGTTTAAAAATATGAAAATATTGGCACCATACGTGTTATCTATCTATCATCCAAATTATCAATCTCTTCGCTGAACTAGTGCACTTCTACAATTGATAACTATATTATGAGTGGTGTGGACAAAGAAGACAACTTGTATCTTATTTGGGGTTGATCGAGAGTAGAATACATTCATTCTACACCTCTCATGGATTCATAAACCTTAGGTCATCCACTTGAGGAAATTTGCTGATGTCCTATAATCATTTGCGCTTGGAGGCCCAAGAAGGTCTACATGAATAGAAGTGTTGAATAGACGTAAAACTTTGTTGTCAAAAAGCAATTGTGCCCAAGACGAGCGCAAGGGAAGGGAGCACACCGGCAACACCATATGAGCAGCCAAAAAGTGCCTCTTTGTACCCTCATCGCCCCCCAATTAGGCGGAACATGGCTTTGAATGCCACCACCATGGAGCGACTTCTGAAACTCGGGTCCTTTCCCAACCACAATTGGCCTCTACTTTGCATGACGTGTGCCTTACTCCAAAAACCTACCAGAGCTTCGAGTTTTGCCTGACCATCTGGATCCATGAAAGCCTCAATACCCTTCCTCACCACCACCACCACCACCTACCGGAGATCGCGACGCTGCCTCCAAGAATCTTGGGGCCATCGGCCTCGCCCATCTACCCAACACTAGTAGAAAACGGAGCTTTAGCGCCGGTTCGTAAGGGCCTTTAGTGCCGGTTCCATAACCGGCACTAAAGTGTGGGCACTAAAGCCCCCCCCCCTTTAGTACCGGTTCGGCACGAACTGGCGCTAAAGTGCCACCACGTGGTGCGAGCTCGCGCCCTGGTATGGGGGACCTTTAGTACCGGTTGGTGTTACCAACCGGTACTAAAGGTTTTGTTTTTGAATTTTTTTTTGAAAATTTTGGAAATTTTTTTTGATATTTTTTTCGATTTTTAATTTTTCTAAATTATTTGATGATTTATTCTCTAATCACCTCTCTTAACTGCTCAAGTGTGGATCACTCATTCCAAATCATCTAACTTCCCGATCGGTCACCCATCCCTCTCACTACTCTAGCCCGAGCATGCTTAACATTCGGGTTCTATTCTCCTTCGTTTCCGAGTCTGCACTTGTTGTTTTCCTGACAATAGTAGGATGTCAATGCTATTAACCCTCAGGAGTTTAGCTTGAGCATGAAGTCACACATTTCACCGTTTGAGTTTGAAACTATTATTCTAAAAAATAGTAATTATTTAGTAACGCTAATATTTCTTGAATAAGTTTGACCATAGTTTGACCAGATTTGACAAAAATTCAAAAAATTGAAATAATTATTTAGTAACACTAATATTCTTGAATAATTATGTAGTAACATTAATACTTCTTGAATAAGTAGTTTGACCAGATTTAACCAATTTTTTTTAAAAAAAACTGAAATTTGACCATATCTTTTTTTCCTTTTGGAATTTGAGGATTCTAAAAAATTCCAAACAGGCCGTAGGCAGTCTCCATCGGATGCGGATTTTCGAGCTGAATTTTTTGATATATTATACGTTTTTTTCCGACATCGTATGCAAAAGTTATAGCCGTTTTACATTTTCCCTACAATTTTTGCAAAACATGTCCAAATTGTAGTTTTGAAATTTTCCTAACTAGTAGATGTAGTAATATAACTACCTCTCGAAGGATTTTATTTTTTGAAGTTTTTATCATTTTCTTTTGATTTTTTCAGAACTGAAATGGTGACACACGGGGGGGGGGGGGGTAGAGTTTGAAAATTGCCCTGTAGTGCCGGTTTGTGTCACAAACCGGTACTATAGGTCAGACCCCTTTAGTACCGGTTCATGGCACGAATCGGTACTAAAGGTTAGACCTTTAGTACCGGTTCGTGCCACGAACCGGTACTAAAGGTGATCGTGGGGCCCCAGCCTGATGCCAGCCTGCCACCACCCCTTTAGTACCGGTTCGTGCCACGAACCGGTACTAAAGGTTCAACACGAACCGGCATTAATGCAAATCCGTTCGAACCGGCACTAATGGTACCATTAGTACCGGGCCAAAATCAAACCGGCACTAATGTGCTTCACGTTTGACCCTTTTTCTACTAGTGCAAGAGAATCACCCCATCTAGGAAAACCCACCACCCCTTCACGGAGGAGAGTGGTAAAGGCATGATGCCCTCACATAGAGGCCCGCGACGATGGTAAAGAGGAGGAGCATTGTGGAGGCTTGAGTGATGGCCACTAAAGTTTCACCCTACTACTGCCCTCAACAACAACACATGACCTGTGGGATGATACTCTAGGTGTGTCAAAAGTTCTAGAGTTCTTGTTCTTGTGAGTAAAGATTGTTCTGTTTGTTTGCCAACTAAGGTAGTATGGTAGAAAGCACGAAGGCAAATAGGGCTCGCGCAAGCTTGGTACTAAATCACTACTATGTGTAAGTGCCATTTGAAAATGTCATGTACACCAATCAAACAATCCTAGAGGCATTTCAAAGTGAAGTTACTATTTAAACCGACTTATTTCCTTGTCACATGTGTCAATCGATTAACCTTCTTACTATTCGATTCGTAAGATTGGAATCATTAGGGAAAATTCCAAAAAAATGTTTTGCACTCTATTTTAGAGGACAATTTCATCCACTCAAACTTCTTGTACAATTTGTTTGGTTTTTCTGTGGCATCAAAGACTCACTAGTCTAAATTCCTATGGTTCGCTCATCCTAGAATTTATGTGGACATGCCACTGAAATCATGTATTTTCCTATTTATGTGCTAGCAAATTTCTGCGAACCAAAGACACCCATAGAATCCTACATATAAATATATAATTAAGGTGCCATAGATCGATTGTTCATGCATCGACCAAACTTGGTGTGTATAATTAGCTAAATTATTGTGTACTTCGACGAAACAAGAACCCCCTTTTCTTGATCGTCCTTGAAAAGTTGTTTTCCAAACCAACAGAGCATTGGAGCACAAATTCGAATCAGATAAATACTGCAACTTTTATCTAGAAGATATATAAAAATGCTGCAAAGATTCTGAAGCCTATTCGTAAGAAGGCATGGAAGATGCCGTAAAATACTTACTCCGCTTTGTAGCCGGCCCTTCTCTTCGTACAAATGTTAGTTTGTTCAAAAATAAAATAATGAGGTTTATCATCATGTCCACCTAACACCTACCTTTTTGGAAAAAAAAATCTTCCTATACACCGTACACGTTAAATATATTTAAAAATTACTACTCACCCAAAAATGCACAATGTGGGCCTTTAGTAATTGACCAGGAACATCTAATGAAAGTAAAGAAACACATGGATTCACCAACTAATAAAAAGGCAAGTAGTTAGGTTCCTTCACACTCACGATGCCCAAACCATACATGTAGATCCTTAATTTCATAGCCTCTGAGCCTTGATTCCCTTGTAGGTTATGTACATACATCATTTAGGCAATGAGGGAGTATTGGTTGCACCACATCTGGATTTGTTTCTTAGGCTTGGAAAGCATTGGGACTTACTCTGTCACACCTTATGTTCTTCCAACGAGTAACTTGGTTCCTTCAACCTTGTTCAAATGACCAATTAGGTGCTGAACAGACCTTTCATGTGAAATCTCAAGGGACACGTGATCTTGGCAGATATGTAGCACTCTCCCCAACACTATATGTGTGGCACAAACGCCAACAACCTTGTGGCAATTGTTATCCTAGAGATTTTCAAGAATTTATTGTGGAATATGCCACAAGTAGGTCATTCCCGTGCATTACTCTGGGAACCTATGGTCATAGGATAGGTGTAGAAAAGAAATAGAAATGCCATCAATACTACAGAGATCAATGCACGAACAGAAACTTAGCACAAGATATTCATCACTACTATGATACTCGGAATTGAATGATTTTCATCACTAGAAGGAAATATTTTGTACGGGAGTTATTTGGATCAAAGGAAGGAGATCACTAAAATTAGTATGGATTCCTTTCCTAAACCTTCTTTAAAAGTTTCTTTCTGATCAAAATAATTCACACCAACACAGTGACATGGTCAAAGTAATTGCAAACCACTCTAATTCCTAGGACCGGAAAAATAAATGAGGGGTTCCCCAATAGAAATATGAATCGTTCTTATGGTGACACTATTCAGACATTTGATTCAAAGAAACGGAGCAAGGGTCCAATGGAGGAAAAAAACTCCTTCGATCCGGTTTCTTTCAAAAGAAAAACATATGAATTATACCATTTACTTGGACCTATTTTCAATTTATCCAGACGAAGAACGATACTCGGATCCTCAGGGGCATAATAACATTCTCATTATATTTTTTTTGAGTGATTTACTTGATTCATATTTATTAGGATTCTTGTGATTTTTTCTATTCCTGTATATTTAACCCTAAGGTTTTATTCGGTTCACAGGAATAGTAAACATAAGAATGACAAAGGAATATAGTTGCAAAACTAAATATTAAAAACGAGAGGAAAACAAAAAGCAATGGGTGACCGGTACGCCATAGAAAAAATGGAGGTACACTTCCATTGTTCGACGCTTTGACAACAACAGTCTGATTTTCTTTTAGAAAAAACAATACTCAGATTTTTGTATTTGGTTGCATAGTGCTTCTCTCACATAAAGCACATAATTAGTGAATTGTTTATTCAGAGACGACGATCTGCCTCGGGCATAAGTATGAGCCAGGACTGGATTTTCCATTTCCTGAGGAATCACGTGGCTCGAGCATTATTAATACCACAGGAAATCGGAGCAGCGTTTCCTTTGATCCAAATGAACGACCATCTTCTCTAAATTTCTTCGGAACATTGATTCTTGTAGATTTTCTGTGAAAATCCTTTGAACCGAATAGGACCTAAAGTTTACAAAATTCATGTGTTTTTCAACAGTTGTTTCACACATGTGTCTCTATATTCCTACTACGTTTTTCATGTTCCCGTGTATTTAGAATTGTGCGTATACTTATATAATTAAGCTGCATAGATCAGTTATTAAACTTGACGCATATATTATAATTAATTAAACATGAACTCCCTTTTCTCAGCCGTCCACAGAAAGGTGCTTTCCAACCATAAGCCGGCAGTTCCTTTATGCCTGAGCTAGCTTTACAAGTCGACCTATCATTCGAGCACAAATTTAAAATCATATACAGTACTGCGACTTTTGCGTGAGAGATATATAGAAATGCTCCAAAACTTTTGAAACCTACCGCATTTGCGTAAAACGCTGGGCCTAACCCCTCCCGTTAAGCGTGCGTGCGTCAAACCCCAACATCGTTCGCAAACGAGCACCGTGATGATATTATCATGGGAAGCTTTTTTGACGAACTCGTTGGATTATTTATTCGTGCTCCGTACTGTCAACGGGCCAATGAAAAAGCCCGGGTATGCACGTCGCGTGTGTTTTTGTCAAACATTGGCGTCCGTTTGCCACGTGATATACACGACCAAATTGATTAGTTAAATTAAGAGTTTCCCCGGTTCGCCGGAAGCAACTTTTTTTTTTTGACCCAACACCGTAGAACAATTGTTCTACGGTAAATATATTAAAAGAAAATATAGTACAAATATATTACAAACTCCCCAAGGGAGGAAAAGAACCATTACCAGTGGCATGGTATCCGCAAGCAAGAAGAACATACTCTTGGTATGAGTAGCCAATATAACTATCTTCCCCTTGGTATATATGGGTATGACTATGACCGGTACGTACATATGTACTATGCATGTCCTCCTTCATTCTTCAAGCCAAGCTAAAGCTACCATATATAGTGCCGTGCCACGTGCACGCATAAATGTACCACTCCCTGTGTCCCATAATATATTGTCAAAAAACGCTCTTATATTTTTTTTTAGGGAAAGCTATCATGGCGGTTTATATTTCATAAAAAAACAAGGATACATCATTTGAGAGAACATCTACCAAGAATCCCGGAGGCTCCGACTTCGAAACAATAGTTCGAGAGGTCTCCCAGTTCTTAGCCAACACATCAGCCATCATATTGGCCTTCCTAGGACAGTGATTAAAAACTATAAAGCTAAAATTACAAGCTAAGAAGGAGCACTCCTTGTAGATGGCCGCTGCAGGACCAAGAGAATTTCCACTGTTATGCATAATGTTAATTACCTCCATATAATCTGCCTCGACGTGAAGAATATTACAGTCCATCTCATTTGCCGGTAGTAGGCCGTCTCTTGATCCTCGGGCATCTGCTATCAGCTGCATCTTCTGCAAAGGTGATGTCGCTGCATGAGGCTGCCAAGAAAAAACCCGTGGCGTCACGCAGAATAACTCCAGTGCTACTTGATCCGCTGTCACCATCAAAATCAGCATCAATATTAAGCTTTATAGCACCCTCGGGTGGTTTCTGCCTACCATTCCTCCTGATTTTTTGCATTCTTTAGTTTTGCGCTTGTGAAGTTTATAGCCAAAGCAACAATGGTCTGTCTTATATTTTGGGACAGAGGGAGTAGCTATCTCTGCCGTCTTGTGTATTTTTTTTTCCAGTGGTACGTGATCGTGGGTGTGTATGGTGTTGTCTTCGGTTTGGTCGGCGGAGAAATAGTATTCGTAGCATGGTAGGTGTAGATGCTCTTACCTTTTTCACATTCCTACGTATATTTTAGAATACTGCATATAATTACATAGATAAGGTTCGCGTCTCATGCATCGATCAAACTTGACGCGTCTAATTAATTAAATCATTGTGCACTTCTAAGAAACAAGAACTCCCTTTTCTCGACCGTCCACGAACAGGTGCTTTCCGGCCGGCAATTCCTTTATGCGTGAGCTACCTTTCCAACCTGAACAAGCATTCGAGCTCAAATTTTAAATCAGACACCGTAGTGCGACTTTTGCTCGGGAGATATATAAAAGTGCTCCGAAACTTTTGAAACCTAGATATCGGATTAGCATAGAACGCTGGTCCTAATCTCTTCCGTTGTGTGTGCGTGTGCGTCAAACCCAACTAAGCACCGTGATGATAGTATTATGGGAAGCTTTTGATGAAGGAACTCGATCTATTTGTGGTCCGTACTGTCAACGCACCAAACTAAAGCTAGAGTATGATGTAGCGTGTGTTTTGTCCAAACATTTGCAGCCATTTTACACGTGATATACACGACTAAATTGTTTCTCTTAAATTAGAAGGTTACCTGGTTCATCAGAAGCGACTTATATACGTGAAAAACATTACTGACAATGTACGAATAGGGCATTTTGGAGATCGAGCTCCATGGAGCCCTTTTTTTGAAAAAAAAATAAAAATTCGTAAATTTCAGTTTAAAAAAATTCTGAAAAAATACACATGTATGCAAAGATGTAAAGTATGTGTGTGAAAATTTTCAGGATGAAATACCTTGAATTGCGAGCTGCCCAAAAAAACAAAATCATGGACTTTAAAGATGAACAATACATATGCTAAGAAGCCCCAAATTTGTCTTTGTTGTGTAGCTCACATTTTAATGTATTTGGACCTGAAAATTTGCACACATGTACATTATCTTTCTAGGTATATGTGTATTTATTTTTAGAATTTTTTGAAACTGAAAAAGTTTGAAGTTTGAAGTTTTCAAATAAAGGCCTCAATGGAGCTCGGTCTCCGTTTGGCATTTTTGACAAGGTACCCGCAAGAAAGAAGAATATGAGTGGCCAATACACATGAAAAATTATGGTTTATCATCATGTACACCTAACACCTTGCGTTTTAAAAACAATCTCTCTGTGCACGATACACATTAACTGTATTAAACAATTTAATACTCACCCGAACATCCGCCATGTGGGCCACTACTAATTGACTAGGAACATGTGTTGAAAATAAAGAAACACATGGACTTACCAGCTAATAAAAAGGCAAGCTGTGAGGTGGCCTCACACTCACAATGCCCAAACCATACATGTAGATCCTTAATTTCATAGACTCTGAGTTTTTCTTCCTTTGGAGATTATGTACATACATCATTCATGCATTGGGGGAGTGTTGGTTGCACCACATATGGATTTGATGCATAGGCTTGGAAGGCACTGGGATTTATTCTTTCACTTCATTCCGTGTTTCTACAAGTAATTTGGTTCCTTCAACTTTGTTCAAAATGACCTATTGGATGTTTTGTTTTTTTTTTTGCGGGGGAATGACCTATTGGATGTTGAAGAGATCTTTCATACCAAGTCTCAAGGGACACATGATATTGGTGGGTACATACCATTCTACTGGGGCATAAACGCCTACAACCTTGTTGCACCTGCTATCACGGATTATATATGGTGTGGTATAAACCACAATCAGGGCATTCCCGTGTATAACTCTGTGAGCCTATACAAAGACAATAGAGATGACATCAATACTACATATAAAAGTGCGCAAACATAGACTTAGCACAACATATTCACCAATACTACGGTCCTCTGAATTGGATAATTTTCATCAGAAGGAAATGTTTTGTACGGAAGTTGTTTGGATCAAAGGAAGGAGATAATCAAAGTTAGTGCAAATAGTTTCCTACACTCCCTTTATAAGGTTCTTTCCGATCAAAACAATTCACACTTATTCGGTGGAAAAACATAGAAATAGGAATCATTTCTATAGTGTGACACTACATTTGGTTCAAAGAAAGGGAGCAAACATTCACTTGGACCTCAGCAAATATAATGAGAATGTTATTATGCCCCTTAGGATCCTAGTCTCATTCTTCGTCCCGAAAAATCGAAAAAGAGGTCCAAGTGAATGTTTGCTCCATTTCTTTGAACAAAATGTATGTAAATTAAACACTAAAGTCTACAAATTGCATGTATTTTTAGTCCGCTGTTTCATGCATGTATTCCTATGTTTTCCACGTCCCTCCGTACTTAGAATACTGCATACAATTAAATAACTATTAAGGTCCGGTGGACTAGTCGCTCATTCATCCATCAAACTTGATGAGTATAATTAATTAAACTACAGTGCACTTCCACGAACACGTGAACTTCCTTTTCGGCCGTCCACTCAAAAAGGTGCTTTCCAACCATAGGGCGGCAGTTCCTTTATGCGTGAGTCTTTCCAAGTCGACTGATCATTGGAGCTCAAATTTAAAACCAGATACTGTACTCACCGCGACTTATGCTTGGAAGATACTCATTCCGTTTTTATTTAGTCCGCGTAATAGCTTTGGTCAAAGTCAAGCTTTATAATCTTTAACGAAGTTTATAAATAAAAATATTAGTAACATATACAACAACGAATCAACAACATTAGATTTATTATTGAATTTACTTTCACATCATATGGATTTGTTATGGTAAATGTCAAGATTATTTTTTATAAACTTGGTCAAACTTTACGAAATTTGACTTCAGTCAACTCCAATATACAGAGTAAATAAAAATGAAGAGAGTGTATGCAAATGCTCCAAAACTTTTGAAACCTGCCGCATTAGCATAAAATGTTGGGCTTAACCTCTCCCGTTACGTGCGCGTGTGCGTCAAACCCAACTAAGCACCGTGATGATAGTATTATGGGAAGCCTTTTGACGAACTCATTTGATTATATTTATGGTCCGTACTGTCAACGCACCAAGGAAAAGCTATGATGTTGCTTATGTTTTATTCAAACATTTGTGGCCATTTAACACGTGATATACACGACTAAATTGGTTCTGTTAAATTAGAAGTTTTCCTGGTTCATCAGAAGCAACTTATAGACGTGAAAAACATTACAAGTGACAAGGTATCCGCAAGAAAGAAGAACCTAAGGAGTGCAGCGTTTTGTACCCAGGTTCAGCTGCACACGCTGATGAACTGTAAAATTGAAAAAAAAGGAAACAAATCTGAAAATTATATGGATGAAAGCTGAGAGAATCTTCTAGATGTGTGCATATTTTCAAGGTGTTTGGACATTTGGTGAGCTCGTGGCAAACTCCGCAAATGTCCAAACACCTTAAAGTTTTGCATGCAAAATTTCAGATTTTTTGAATTTATTTGCTATTTTTTTGGGATGTACTGTTCATCGGGTGCAGCTGAACCTAGGCTCAAACGCGGATTTCCGGAACATAAGTTGCCAATACACATAACTATCTTCCTTCCCTCCTGGTACGAGTATGACTATGAATGGTACGTACATTGCATATGCATGTTCTCTTCAAGCCAAGCTACGATGAAATGCATGCATAAATGTATCTAGCTATCGATCTCCACTGCTTTTGGTATTTTTGTTTTAGTTTTACGTGGACGTGTACGGTGTTGTCTCTTGTGGGTTTTGGTCGGTGGACAAATTGTATTCATAGCATGGTAGGTGCAGGGAGTACCAGCCGGCCTGCAGACTTGTTAAGTTCAGTAGACAACACACCACGGCCTACCAATATTACAGAAGAGGCGGTACTATTCTTCAAGGGAGCTCCAGCTACGGATGCACGTCATGCAGTTGTGTGTAAAGGTGACACAGGGCGGGTCGTCCGGCAATGAACGACGACATGCGTGCATGCATGACGCAAAGTCACTGCCCGAAGCTTGCTTGGTTACGACGAGTGCTTCATATATTCCTGGGTCGAAAGAAGCTGGCCAAATGTCCTAACAGCAACGAAAAGTGTGTTAATGTATTGAGTACGACTTGATTAACTACTCGGAATGGGTAGTGCTTGCATGTGACCTCTAGGTTCGATATTGTGGCTGTACTCTGCTACACGACTCCCGTTGCACGCATATATCCTCTTAACATCATGATCTTGGGTATGATGTGATGATTAAGGCTGGTCGTAATGGCAAGTATCATATACTAGTATCATGCATATGATAGTAGTGTATGATATTACATTCGTAATGCATGGTATCATATGTTGGTACTCCCTCCGTTTTTATTTACTCCGTATATTAGAGTTGACTGAAGTCAAACTTCGTTAAGTTTGACCAAGTTTATAGAAAAGAAGATAAATATTTGCCATAACAAATCTATATGATATGAAAGTACATTCAATAATGAATCTAATGGTATTGATTTGTTATTATACATATTAATGTTTTTGTCTATAAACTTTGTCAAAGTTTACAAAGCTTGACATTGACCAAAGCTAATATGCGGAGTAAATAAAAACGGAGGGAGTATCATATAGGACTACATTTATTGCCATGCATGACACAAAGTAGCACATCATTTAATATGATACGGTATCATGATATGATACTCAAGCTTCTTTTTTCTCATTTAATTGTATGACACCTCATCAAAATTGCTTAATTGGCATGCATGATACTACCTATAATACTCCCATTACAACCAGCCTAAACTAATCACGCAACCGGCAATCACATGGTTAGGCTTAAGCACTCCTCTAAAGTTTCTTTTTTGCTAAGTGTGATGCATAAACTTTATCTCCATTTAGGTTTATTAAGGTATAATATTGACTTTTCTGAAGCCAAGGACATTCTACGATTATAACTATTTAATTTAATTATGTTTTATTTTGACTTGGCATGCTTCTTTTATCCTCAATATGAAATATCAGAGTTACACACACAATCATTTATATTTATAAAATGAGTAGAACACTAAATAAGAAACAAACATGAGCCGAATGTATTTCTAAGAGAATGAGCCGAATGTTTATAGAAATGTGTAAAGTGGTATATTTTAGATAGAAGGCTAAAAAAGACTTAAGTATAAATGTGAAGTTTTAAATATCAAATAATATTTGATTAAGACGGCATTATGCTGGTTCAAAAAAGAAAAACAAGTAAATGGTCGCTACTGTTGGGGAACGTAGCAGAAATTCAAAATTTTCCTACGTATCACCAAGAGCAATCTAGGAGATTCTAGCAACAAGAAAGGGAGAGGATGAGCATCTTCATATCCTTGAAGATCGCTAAGCGGAAGCGTTACATGAACCTGGATGATGGAGTCATACTCGCGGCGATTCAAATCGCGGAAGATCCGATCTAGCGCCGAACAGACGGCGCCTCCGCATTCAACACACGTACAGCCCGGGGACGTCTCCTCCTTCTTGATCTAGTAAGGGGAGAGGAGAAGTTAAGGGAGAGCTCCGACAGCACGATAGCGTGGTGGTGGTGGAGCTCGTGGTTCTCCAGCAGGGCTTCACCAAGCACTACGGAGGAGGAGGAGGTGTTGGAGGAGGGAGAGGGCTGCGCCAGGGAAGAGGTGTGGCTGCCCTCCCACCCCTCCACCATATTATAGGGGCAAGGGGAGAGGGGGAGGCGCCCTAGGGTTTCCCCTAGGGGGCGGTGGCCAAGCAGATTGGATCTCCCTAGGGAAAATCCTAGGGAGACTTGCCCCCCAGGCCAAGCAGGTGGAGGATTGCCTCCCAAGCCAGGTGGAGGCGCCCCACCTCCCCAAATAACGTGGGAAAGGGTGTGGGGGGCGCCCTTAGTGGGCTGGTTTGCCCTTCCCCTTTCGCCCATGAAGCCCTCCAACACTTGCCGGGGCTCTCGAAACACCTTTCGGTCATGCTGGCCATAGCCTGGTACCCCCGGAACACTTCCGGACTTCAATACCCTTCGTCCAATATATCGATCTTCATCACAGGACCATTCCGGAACTCCTCGTCACGTCCGGGATCTCATCCGGGACTCCGAACAACCTTCGGTAACCACATACTATTTCCTATAACAACTCTAGCGTCACCGAACCTTAAGTGTGTAGATCCAACGGGTTCGTGAACCATGCAGACATGATCGAGACGTTCTCCGGCCAATAACCAATAGCGGGATCTGGATACCCATGTTGGCTCCCACATGTTCCATGATGATCTCACCGGGTGAACCACGATGTCGGGGATTCAATTAATCCCGTATACAATTCCCTTTATCCATCGGTATGTTACTTGCCCGAGATTCGATCATCGGCATCCCAATACCTCGTTCAATCTCGTTACCGGCAAGTCACTTTACTCGTTCCATAATGCATGATCTCGTGACTAACTACTTAGTCACATTGAGCTCATTATGATGATGCATTACCGAGTGGGCCCAGAGATACCTCTTCGTCATACGGAGTAACAAGTCCCAGTCCCGATTCGTGCCAACCCAACAGACACTTTCGGAGGTACCTGTAGTGCACCTTGATAGCCACCCAGTTACATTATGACGTTTGGTACACCCAAAGCATTCCTACAGTATCTAGGAGTTGCACAATCTCATGGTCTAAGGAAATGATACTTGACATTAGAAAAGCTTTAGCAAACGAACTATACGATCTTGTGTTATGCTTAAGATTGGGTCTTGTCGATCACATCATTCTCCTAATGATGTGGTCCTGTTATCAATGACATCTAATGTCCATGGTCGGGAAACCATGACCATCTGTTGAACATTGAGCTAGTCAACTAGAGGCTCGCTAGGGACATGTTGTGGTCTATGTATTCACACATGTATTATGGTTTCCAGTTAATACAATTATAGCATAACAATAGACAATTATCATGAACAAGGAAATACAATAATAATCATTTTATTATTGCCTCTAGGGCATATTTCCAACAGTCTCCCACTTGCACTAGAGTCAATAATCTAGTTCACATCACTATGTGATTGTAATGAATTCAACACCCATGGGGTTTGATCATACCTCGCTTGTGAGAGAGGTTATTAGTCAACGAGTCTGAACCTTTAAGATCCGTGTGTGCTTTACAAATCTCTATGTCATCTTGTAGATGCAGCTACCACGCTCTATTTGGAGCTATTCCAAATAACTATTCTACTATACGAATCTGGTTTACTACGCAGAGTCATCCAGATTAGTGTCAAAGTTTGCATCGGTGTAACCATTTACGACGAAGTCTTTACCACCTCCATAATCGAGAAAATTCCTTAGTCAACTAGTTACTAAGGATAAGTTTGACCGCTGTCATGTGATCCATTCCTGGATCACTCTTGTACCCCTTGATTGACTCATGGCAAGGCACACTTCAGGTGCGGTACACAACATTGCATACTGTAGAGCCTACAACTAAAGCATAGGGGACGACCTTTGTCCTTTCTCTCTCTTCTGCCGTGGTCAGGTCTTGAGTCTTACTCAATACTCACACCTCATAACAAAGTCAAGAACTCCTTCTTTGCCGATCTATTTTGAACTCCTTCAAAATCTTGTCACGGTGTGTATTCGTTTGAAAGTACTATCAAGCGATCTTGATCTATCCTTATAGATATTGATGCTTAATGTTCAAGCAACTTAATCTAGGTTTTCCATTGGAAACACTTTTCAAATAACCCTATATGCTTTCCAGAAATTCTACATCATTTCTAATCAACAATATGCCAACAACATATACTCATCAGAAATTCTATAGTGCTCCCACTCACTTCTTTGGAAATACAAGTTTCTCATAAACTTTGTATAAACCCAAAATCTTTGATCATCTCATCAAAGCGTATATTATAACTCCGAGATGCTTACTCCAGTCCTTGGAAGGATTGCTGGAGCTTTGCATACTTGTTAGCATCTTTCAGGATTGTCAAAACCTTCTGGTTGTATCACATCCAACCTTTCCTCAAGAAAAACATCGAGGAAACAATGTTTTGACATCCTATATGCAAGATTTCATAAATAATGCAGTAATTGCTAATATAATTCCAACAGACTCTTAGCATCGCTACGAGTGAGAAAGTCTCATCATAGTCAACTCCTTGAACTTGTCAGAAAATATCTTAACGACAAGTCGAGCTTTCTTAATGGTGATACTTACCATCATTGTCCGTCTTCCTTTTAAAATCCATTTGCACCCAACAGCCTTATGACCATCAAGTGGTTCTTCCAAAGTCCATACTTTGTTTTCATACATGGATCCTCTCTCGAATTTTATGGCCTCGAGCCATTTGTCAGAATCCGGGCCCACCATCGCTTCTCCATAGCTCGTAGGTTCATTATTGTCCAGCAACATGACCTCCAAGATAGGATTACGTACTACTCTGAAGTAGTATGCATCCTTGTCGACCTACGAGGTTTGGTAGTGACTTGATTCGAAGTTCCATGATCACTATCATCAGCTTCTGCTTCAATTGGTGTAGGCGCCACAGGAACAACTTCCTGTGCCCTGCTACACA
The DNA here is from genome assembly GCA_963921465.1 of Triticum timopheevii. Lineage (NCBI taxonomy): Eukaryota > Viridiplantae > Streptophyta > Magnoliopsida > Poales > Poaceae > Triticum > Triticum timopheevii. The sequence goes on from OY997266.1 coordinate 619,754,750, forward strand.
CTGGTTGAAGTGATGGTTCATTAACCTCATCAAGTCTCCACCATCCTCCCACTTAATTCTTTCGAGAGAAACTATTCCTCAAGAAAGGACCCGTTTCTAGAAACAATTACTTTTGCTTCCGGATCTGAATTAGAAGGTATGCCCAACTGTTTTGGGTGTCCTATGAAGATGTATTTGTTTGCTTTGGGTTCGAGCTTATCAGGATGAAACTTTTTCACATAAGCGTCGCAACCCCAAACTTTCAAGAAACGACAACTTAGGTTTCTCTAAACCATAGTTCATACGGTGTCATCTCAACGGAATTACGTGGTGCCCTATTTAAAGTGAATGCGGTTTTCTCTAATGCCTAACCCATAAACGATAGTGGTAATTCGATAAGAGACATCATGGTATGCACCATATCCAATAGGGTGCATTTATGATGTTCGGACACACCATCACACTATGGTGTTCCAGGCGGTATTAGTTATGAAACAATTTCCACAATGTCTTAATTGTGTACCAAACTCGTAACTCAGATATTCATCTCTATGATCATATCATAGACATTTTATCATCTTTTCACGACGATCTTCAACTTCACTCTGAAATTACTTGAACCTTTCAATAATTCAGACTTGTGTTTCATCAAGTAAATATACTCAGCATCTACTCAAATCATCTGTGAAGTAAGAACATAACGATATCCACTGCGTGCCTCAGCACTCATCGGACTGCACACATCAAAATGTATTACTTCCAACAAGTTGCTTTCTTGTTCCATCTTACTAAAAATGAGGCTTTTCAGTCATCTTGCCCATGTGGTATGATTTGCATGTCTCAAGTGATTCAAAATCAAGTGAGTCCAAACGATCCATCTGCATGGAGTTTCTACATGCGTACATACCAATAGACATGGTTCGCATGTCTCAAACTTTTCAAAAAACGAGTGAGTCCAAAGATCCATCAACATGGAGCTTCTTCATGCGTTTTATACCAATATGACTTACATGGCAGTGCCACAAGTAGGTGGTACTATCATTCCTATCCTATATCTTTTGGCATGAACATGTGTATCACTACGATCGAGATTCAATAAACCATTCATTTTAGGTGCAAGACCATTGAAGGTATTATTCAAATAAACAGAGTAACCATTATTCTCCTTAAATGAATAACCGTATTGTGATAGACATAATCCAATCATGTCTATGCTCAACGCAAACACCAAATAATAATTATTTAGGTTTAACACCGATCCCGATGGTAGAGGGAGTGTGCGATGTTTGATCACATCAACCTTGGAAATACTTCCAACACATATCGTCACCTCGCCTTTAGCTAGTCTCTGTTTATTCCGTAGCCTTTTATTTCAAGTTACTAACACTTAGCAACCGAATCGGTATTTATTACCATGGTGCTACTAGGAGTACTAGTAGAGTACACATTAATATAATGTATATCCAATATACTTCTGTCGACCTTGCATGCCTTCTTATCTACCAAGTATCTAGGGTAATTCTGCTCCAATGACCGTTCCCCTTATTACAGAAGCACTTAGTCTCGGGTTTGGGTTCAACCTTGGGTTTCTTCACTAGAGCAGCAACTGATTTGACATTTCATGAAGTATCCCTTCTTGCCCTTGCCCTCTTTGAAACTAGTGGTTTCACTAACCATCAACAATTGATGCTCCTTCTTGATTTCTACTTTCCCGGTGTCAAAAATCGCGAATAGCTCAAGGATCATCATATCTATCCCTGATATGTTATAGTTCATCACGAAGCTCTAGTAGCTTGGTGGCAATGACTTTGAAGAAACATCACTATCTCATCTGGAAGATTAACTCCCACTCGATTCAAGTAATTGTTGTACCCAGACAATCTGAGTACAAGCTCAATGATTGAGCTTTTATCCCTTAGTTTGTAGGCTAAGAAACTCGTCAGAGGTCTCATACCTCTTGACATGGGCACTAGCCTGAAATCCCAATTTCAGCCCTTGGAACATCCCCTATGTTCCGCGACGTTTCAAAAATCGTCTTCGTCACCTCAATTCTAAACCGTTTAACATTACTAAACTATCACGTAGTCATCAAAACATGTATGTCAGATGTTTGCAACATCCACAGACGACGTTCGAGGTTCATCACACCGAGTTGTGCATTAAGGACATAAGCCTTATGTGCAGCAATGAGGACAATCCTCGGTTTACGGAACCAGTCCGAATAATTTCTACTATCAACTTTCAACTAAATTTTCTATAGGAACATATCTAAAATAGTAGAACTAAAACGCGATCTACGACATAATTTGCAAAGACCTTTTGACTATGTTCAGGGTAATTAAGTTCATCTATTGAAGTTATTAATGAACTCCCACTCAGATAGACATCCCTCTAGTCATCTAAGTGATACATGATCCGAGTCAACTAGGCCGTGTCCGATCATCATGTGAGACGGACCAGCCATCATCGGTGAACATCTTCATGTTGATCGTATCTACTATACGACTCATGTTCGACCTTTCAGTCTCTTGTGTTCCGAGGCCATGTATGTACGTGCTAGGCTCGTCAAGTCAACCTAAGTGTTTCGCGTGTGTAAATCTGGCTTACACCCATTGTATGCGAACGTTAGAATCTATCACACCCGATCATCACGTGGTGCTTCGAAACAACGAACTTTCGCAACGGTGCACAGTTAGGGGGAACACTTTCTTGAAATTTTAGTGCGGGGTCATCTTATTTATGCTACCGTCGTTCTAAGCAAATAAGATGTAAACTTGATAAACATCACATGCAAATAATAAAGTGACATGATATGGCCATTATCATCTTGCGCCTTTGATCTCCATCTTTAAAGCGCGGCATGATCACCTTCGTCACCGGCATGACCAAGGTAGTCAGAGTCGGGATTCGGAGTCGAATCGAATTTTCTTAGACAGAATCGAGTCGTAGTATCGAGTCGTTGAATCGAGGATTCTAATAGATTTACTCAAATAAGATATTTTGTATACACGTTGGAAATTTACATGAGTTCTATAGAGTTTTAACACTAAATATAGAGTAAAAACCATACACATTCAATGCTAGCTGTATTCCACTTCTTTTTATACCTAACCTACTATCTAGCTTGTATGTATGGAACACATATGAGAGGGAAATATATGGAACGTTTAAATCTTCAACGCACGAAATTTACTTAGGAGTTCTGTTAGAGTTCGTGAATAGCCGATCACTTGTATAGCTAACCCGTAGTACTGAACCTTGAAGAGTCTTGCGCACCTTCTCCTATCAATCTTGACGCATCCTCCTTCCCATGTCAATTCCATCAGTGATAAGCCAGATTCTTAGTTTCAATCTAGCGTTGGCATGTGAATAAGGGTTTGGATGATGTCATACTATTCTGCTACAACTAAACAAAATGCTTAGATATATTAGTAGAATTGTACATAGTCCATAGTTTAGTCGGGATTCTACAGTTTTGTAAAGGATTCTATGATTTGGATCACGACTCAACATGGATTCTACCTGATCCAGATTCATAGTGGGACTTGGATCGACATGCTTCCGTAGGGTCGTGAAGTCGTAGGATTCTAGGAGTCGAATCGGGATTCTAACTACCTTGGGCATGACACCATGATCTCCATCATCATGATCTCCATCATCATGTCTCCATGAAGTTGTCTCGCCAACTATTACTTCTACTACTACGGCTAACGGTTAGCAATAAAGTAAAGTAATTACATGGTGTTGTTCAATGACACGCATGTCATACAATAAATTAAGACAACTCCTATGGCTCCTGCCGGTTGTCATACTCATCGACATGCAAGTTGTGATTCCTATTATAAGAACATGATCAATCTCATACATCACATCCTTTTGGCCATATCACATCACATAGCATACCCTGCAAAAACAAGTTAGACGTCCTCTAATTGTTGTTGCAAGTTTTTACGTGGCTGCTATAGGTTTCTAGAAAGAACGTTTCTTACCTATGCAAAAGCCACAACGGTGATATGCCAATTGCTATTTACCCTTCATAAGGACCCTTTTCATCGAATCCGATCCGACTAAAGTGGGAGAGACAGACACCCGCTAGCCACCTTATGTAACAAGTGCATGTCATTCGGTGGAACCTGTCTCACGTAAGCGTACGTGTAAGGTCGGTCCGGGCCGCTTCATCCCACAATGCCGCCGAATAAAGATAAGACTAGTAACGGTAAGCAAATTGAACAAATCATCGCCCACAACTACTTTGTGTTCTACTCGTGCATATAATCTACGGAATAGACCTAGCTCATGATGCCAATGTTGGGGAACGTAGCAGAAATTCAAAATTTTCCTACGTATCACCAAGATCAATCTAGGAGATTCTAGCAACAAGAGAGGGAGAGGATGAGCATCTTCATACCCTTGAAGATCATTAAGCGGAAGCGTTACAAGAACACGGATGATGGAGTCGTACTCGCGGCGATTCAAATCGAGGAAGATCCGATCTAGCGCCGAACAGACGGCGCCTCCGCATTCAACACACGTACAAACCGGGGACGTCTCCTCCTTCTTGATCCAGCATGGGGAGTGGAGAAGTTGAGGGAGATCTCCGACAGCACGACGGCGTGATGGTGGTGGAGCTCGTGGTTCTCCAGCAGGGATTCGCCAAGCACTACGGAGGAGGAGGAGGTGTTGGAGGAGGGAGAGTGCTGCGCCGGGGAAGAGGTGTGGCTGCCCTCCCACCCCTCCACTATATATAGGGGCAAGGAGAGAGGGGAGGCGCCCTAGGGTTTCCCCTAGGGGCGGCGGCCAAGCAGATTGGATCTCCCTAGGGAAAATCCTAGGGAGACTTGCCCCCCAAGCCAAGCAGGTGGGGGATTGCCTCCCAAGCCAGGTGGAGGCGCCCCACCTCCCCAAATAACGTGGGAAAGGGTGTGGGGGGCGAACCACCCCTTAGTGGGCTGGTTTGACCTTCCCCTTTGGCCCATGAGGCACTCCAACACTTGTCGGGGCTCCCGAAACACCTTTCGGTCATGCTGGCCATAGCCTGGTACCCACGGAACACTTCCGGACTCCAATACCCTTCGTCCAATATATTGATCTTCACCGCCGGACCATTCCAGAACTCCTCGTCATGTCCGGGATCTCATCCGTTCCTCCGAACAACCTTCGGTAACAACATACTATTTCCCATAACAACTCTAGCGTCACCGAACCTTAAGTGTGTAGACCCTACGGGTTCGAGAACCATGCAGACATGACCGAGACGTTCTCCGGCCAATAACCAACAGCTGGATCTGGATACCCATGTTGGCTCTCACATGTTCCATGATGATCTCATCGGATGAACCACGATGTTGGGGATTCAATTAATCCCGTATACAATTCCCTTTGTCCATCGGTATGTTACTTGCCCGAGATTCGATCGTCGGTATCCCAATACCTCGTTCAATCTCGTTACCGGCAAGTCACTTTACTCGTTCCATAATGCATGATCCCGTGACTAACTACTTAGCCACATTGAGCTCATTATGATGATGCATTACCGAGTGTGCCCAGAGATACCTCTCCATCATACGGAGTGACAAATCCCAGTCTCGATTCGTGCCAACCCAACAGACACTTTCGGAGATACCTGTAGTGCACCTTTATAGCCATCCAGTTACGTTGTGACGTTTGGTACACCCAAAGCATTCCTATGGTGTCCGGGAGTTGCACAATCTCATGGTCTAAGGAAATGATATTTGACATTAGAAAAGCTTTAGCAAACAAACTATACGATCTTGTGCTATGCTTAGGATTAGGTCTTGTCCATCACATCATTCTCCTAATGATGTGATCTCATTATCAATGACATCTAATGTCCATGGTCAGGAAACCATGACCATCTGTTGATCAACGAGCTAGTCAACTAGAGGCTCACTAGGGACATGTTGTGGTCTATGTATTCACACATGTATTACGGTTTCCAGTTAATACAATTATAGCATGAACAATAGACAATTATCATGAACAAGGAAATACAATAATAATCGTTTTATTATTGCCTCTAGGGCATATTTCCAACAGCTACTTGCTCCAGCGCAAAACAAAAAAAGATAAATGGTTCTTACAACACTTATGAGCAGGATGACAAGGAAACAAGGATAGTTGAGAGCGGCAAAGGGGAAAGTTTCCGAGCCCTCCTCCCGCCGGTGAGGGCGTGGATCCTGCCTGCGCCACGCGCTTTGGCGGCGAGAGGAGGTGGGGGCCCATTCCTCTCCTTGAGGCGTGTAGTTAGGGTTAGGGTAGTCCCAGGCGGCGTTGATTCGGAGATGTGGTCACCATCGTTGGAGAGGAATAAATCCACCGGTTCTTTCCCGTGTCGGTGCTGGTGGTTCCGTCATGAGGGCAACGTTGCTCTCCCACTGATCAACGGATCGACCTGTGCTTTGTATCCCAGGGTTGTCGGTTGCAGTGTCGATCTGTGGGATGCTTTCGCTCCGTGTGAATCTCCAGATCACACGAGTTCTTCGATCCTCGGGTTGGTCGGTGTAGCGACATCCGTGACTAGGCCTTGTGAGTATCACCCTCCCTCCCTCTGCGTCATGGTGCCGACGAGTTCCCCATGAACGGCGCGAGGTTGGGTCCTATTGTCATAGTGGGGGGTGGATCTCTGGATTTCTGCAAAGATTCGTCGGCGGTGGCAGCCTCTCTGGTGTGCTAGTCCTTCATGGCCGAGGTTGGTGACTTCCTGACCGTCATGGCTGTCTACACAAGGGTGCTGGCTCCAGGAGGAGCAGCAGCGACGTCGGTGCGCCCTCAGCTTGCTCCGTCGAGTGTGGCCTTTGATGAGTTGTCTAAGGACCTCATTGTAAATTTATTTACCTTTGGGGTGCTTTATAGCTTTGTACTACATCTCAATCTTCAAGATAATCATGAGGTCCTTTTTGCAAAAAAAAAAATAACTTATTTTAGCTCAGAAGGCTAAAGATAGATTTTTAATCAATGTAAATATAGATATGTATAGATAATAAAATAGTTGTCTGGTTCCAAAGAAATTAAATAGAAGCAAGTAAATGGTTGCTAGAAAACAGGAGCCTTGGCCACGAAGCAGCTGGCTGACGATTCTCTGCTCCGCTCAGCCCCAGCTCCACCCGCGCCAAGTAGCCGTTGAACCGCGCCTTCGTCCCCGACCCACCAACGATCGCCTTTAAACTTTTCTTTATTTTTTGGAAAGAAACGGCAGCCGGTGGTCGTCGTCTTAAAGCCGAGCCCCGCCACTCTGTCGCCCACCGCGCCTCCACTCCTCCTCTGCAATTATAGGAGCCAGGCCTCCTCCTTCCGCAGCCCAACGTCACTCCCTACCCCGCGTCCGCCAAGAAAACCAGCCATGGCGACAATGCCGCCGGACCAACAACACGCCGCCATGTCCGAGCCCCTGCCCCCCTGGCCGGCCTCCCTCCCCTCCTCCGCCTCCTCCTCCTTCTCGGCGTCGGCGTCCTTCCCCTCCTTCTCGGCGTCCTCCTCCCCGGCCGACGCCGCGCCGGCGCCGGCGCGCGGCGACCCGTCGGGGGCGTGGAAGGCGCTGGCCGTGCTGAGGGACGCGCACAGCCCGGGCGCCGGCTCCGTGTCCTGCCTCTCGCTCTGCGGCGAGTTCCTGCTCAGCGCCTCCACGGGCGCCGACATCGTCGCCTGGCAGCAGCCCGACCTCCGCCTCTTCGCGCGGTTCGGGCATGGTGGCGAGGGCGCCGTCAAGGCGCTGGCGGCCGCCGGCGGGCGCGTGTTCTCGGCGCACCAGGACGGCCGGGTGCGCGTGTGGCGCGTGTCGCGCAGCTCCGAGAACGCGTTCAAGCTCGTCGCCGCGCTCCCCACCACCAGGGACTACCTCGGCCGCGTGTTCCGCCAGGCCAGCTACGTGCAGGCCGGGCCCCGCCGCGGCCGGCGCGGCGGGCGGCGCCTCTGGATCGAGCACGCCGACAGCATCTCCTGCCTCGCCGTCGCCGCGCAGGACGGCGTCGTGTACTCGGGATCCTGGGACCGGACGCTCAAGGTGTGGCGCATGTCCGACCTCCGGTGCCTCGAGTCCGTGCGCGCCCACGACGACGCCATCAACGCCGTCGCCGCCGACTGCGGCGTCGTGTACTCCGCCTCCGCCGACGGCCGCGTCAAGGCGTGGGAGAGGGGCAAGGCTGGCGCCGGCGCGCACACCCTCCTGGCTGTCCTCGTCGCTCGCGATGGTGTCTCATGGAACGCCGTCGCGGCGAGCGGCGACGCCGGTGCCACGGGGCGGCGCGTGTACGCGGCCGGCTCTGACGGGCACGTCCTCGGATGGGACCGGCACGGCGCGCGGTGGAGCCTCGCGTGCGACGTGAAGGCGCACGCCATGGCCGTGTTGTGCATGTGCGTGGCCGGTGACCTCGTGTGCACTGGCTCCGCCGACAAGACCATCGGCTTGTGGCGCCGGCAGCCGTGCGGAGGCCTCGCCAAGGTGGGCGCCGTCGGAGGCCACGAGGGCCCCGTGAAATGCATCCAGATCTCCCTTTGCAGGGCCAGCAATGGCTATATGGTGTACAGCGGCGGGCTGGACAAGAGCATCAGAGTCTGGTGGGTGCCGAATGGGGCCAACGGCGACGAGCGGCCGGGAGAAACGGACGCCAAGGATCACAGGTCCTGCGTGTTCCTGAGGTGAAGCGTGTGATTTGTCCGGCTTGCCTAGAAGAGTGTATATTTTTTTCGAAAGGATTCTTGGGTCTGTTCAGATTGTTTTGGGGTTTTTATAGATTTAAATTTTAAGAAAGGGACACACAAACTAGTCATAGGTTGTTGGGTGTAAAATAGCTGTTAAACTGTAAAGTATAGCACTTATACTCTGGTTTCTATATAGATTTTGATTATTTTAATGAGAAAAGTATGTTTTTTCCCTTAAGTTCACCAAAAGTAGACACTTAGTCCCTCAAGAATTTTTGGAAGACATTTGGTCACTGAACTCCCAAAACCGGGTAAATTTCGTACAAAACCATATTTAAATGCAAAACCGCCCACATGGCAGCGGTTTTCTCACTCCCCACTTCCACATAGGACAATCTTTGGTCAAACTTGACCGCGCCTTACATTCTATCTCCTCTCTCTCTGTCCCGATTGTGTCACCGTCGACTTGACTGGCGGCCTCACATCTTGCTCGACCTTGCAGTTCACAAGTGAGTATCTCCTAGCTGGGAGGCAGCGGGCACGGAGATCGTGGTCGAAGCCATCATGCCTCTACCCATTTGGTCGCCGTCGACTTGCTGCAGGGAGATCCGAGGCAGTGTGGTGTCACCGGCTAGGACGAGCCACCGAACACAACCTCGTCAGACCATGATGCGCAACAGCGGGTGTGACCTCGTCCACGGGAGAGCGGATGGTTGGGTCCGAGGAAGCCGCTTCCTGATGCAGCAGAGGGGGATGGAGGCTCGTTGGGGGCAACTTGCTGGAGCCTGCTATGCCGGAGACCAAGGGAAGGAACAACGTAAGGGCGGTGGCGTAGGAGCCAAATTCCGTGGTGGGAGGTGAGCGCGACACACACGAAGGGGCACTGCGGCTTGCCTTCGTCGTCATCCTATGGTCGAGCTTGCCATCAACAGGAAGGGGGTCGCAGGTGGATGCCGTCGGCGTGTGTGAGATCGAGGGAGAGGGGGGTGAGGCCTCCCTTGAAGGAAATATGCCCTAGAGGCAATAATGAAGTTATTATTTATTTCCTTATTTCATGATAAATGTTTATTATTCATGCTAGAATTGTATTAATCGGAAACATAATACATGTGTGAATACATAACAAACATAGTGTCACTAGTATGCCTCTACTTGACTAGCTCGTTAATCAAAGATGGTTAAATTTCCTAACTATAGACATGAGTTGTCATTTGATTAACGGGATCACATCATTAGGAGAATGATGTGATTGACTTGACCCATTCCGTTAGCTTAACACTTGATTGTTTAGTATGTTGCCATTGCTTTCTTCATGACTTATACATGTTCCTATGACTATGAGATTATGCAACTCCCGTTTACCGGATGAACACTTTGTGTGCTATCAAATGTCACAACGTAACTGGGTGATTATAAAGGAGCTCTACAGCTGTCTGCGAAGGTACATGTTGAGTTGGCGTATTTCGAGATTAGGATTTGTCACTCCGATTGTCGGAGAGGTATCTCTGGGCCCTCTCGGTAATGCACATCACTATAAGCCTTGCAAGCAATGTGACTAATGAGTTAGTTGCGGGATGATGCATTACATAACGAGTAAAGATACTTGCCGGTAACAAGATTGAACTAGGTATTGAGATACCAACGATCGAATCTCGGGCAAATAACATACCGATGACAAAGGGAACAACATATGTTGTTATGCGGTTTGACCGATAAAGATCTTCGCAGAATATGTAGGAGCCAATATGAGCATCCAGGTTCCACTATTGTATATTGACCGGAGACGTGTCTCGGTCATGTCCACATAGTTCTTGAAGCCGTATGGTCCGCACGCTTAAAGTTAGATGACGGTTACATTATGAGTTTATGTAATTTGATGTACCGAAGATAGTTCGGAGTCCCGGATGTGATCACGGACATGACGAGGAGTCTCGAAATGGTCGAGACATGAAGATCGATTTATTGGACGACTATATTCGGACACCGGAATGGTTTCGAGGGTTATCGGATATATACCGGAGTACCGAGGGGTTACCGAAAGCCCCCGGGGGGTTAATGGGCCTCATGGGCCCTAAGTGGAGAAGAAGAGGGGCGTCCAGGGCAGGCCGGGCGCGCCCTCCCCCTCTAGTCCGAATAGGACGAGGAGGGGGGAGGGCGGCGCCCCCCCTTTCCTTCCTCTCATCTCTCCCTTCCTTCCCCTCTCCTACTTGGACTAGGAAAGGAGAGAGTCCTACTCCCAGTGGGAGTAGGACTCCGCCCTGGTGTGCCTCCTCCTGGCCGGCCGCCCCCTCCCCCTTGATCCTTTATATACAGGAGCAAGGGGGCACCTCTAAGACACAACAATTGATCATTGATCTCTTAGCCGTGTGCGGTGCCCTCCTCCACCATATTCCACCTCGGTAACATCGTAGCGGTGCTTAGGCGAAGCCCTGCGTCGGTAGCATCATCAACACCTTCATCACGCCGTCGTGCTGATAGAACTCTCCTGCAAAGCTCTACTGGATTGGAGTTCGTGGGACGTCATCAAGCTGAACGTGTGCTGAACTCGGAGGTGCCGTACATTCGGTACTTGGATCGGTCGGATCGTGAAGATGTACGACTACATCAACCGCGTTGTGCTAACGGTTCTGCTTTCCGTCTACGAGGGTACGTGGACACACTCTCCCCTCTCGTTGCATCACCATGATCTTGCGTGTGCGTAGGATTTTTTTTGAAATTACTACGTTCCCCAACAGTGGCATCCGAGCCTGGTTTTATGCGTAGATGTTATATGCACGAGTAGAACACAAGTGAGTTGTGGGCGATACGAGTCATACTGCTTACCAGCATGTCATACTTTAGTTCGGCGGTATTGTTGGATGAATCGGCACGGACCGACATTACGCGTACACTTACGCGAGACTGGTTCTATCGACGTGCTTTGCACACAGGTGGCTGGCGGGTGTCAGTTTCTCGAATTTTAGTTGAACCGAGTGTGGCTACGCCCGGTCCTTGCGAAGGTTAAAACAACACCAACTTGATGGAATATCGTTGTGGTTTTGATGCGTAGGTAAGAACGGTTCTTGCTTAGCCCGTAGCAGCCACATAAAACTTGCAACAACAAAGTAGAGGATGTCTAACTTCTTTTTGCAGGGCATGTTGTGATGTGATATGGGTCAAGACGTGACGATATATAAGTTGTTGTATGAGATGATCATGTTTTGTTGAAGTTATCGGCAACTGGCAGAAGCCTTATGGTTGTCTCTTTATTGCGTAAGATGCAAGAGCCAAATAATTGCTTTACTTTATCGCTATGCGATAGCAATAGTTGCAAGAGCAATAGTTGGCGAGACGACCATGTGACGACACATTGATATAGATCAAGATGATAGAGATCATGGTATCATGCCGGTGACAATGGAGATCATGACGATCCTTTGAGATGGAGATCAAGGGCACAAGATGATGATGGCCATATCATGTCACATATTTTTTGATTGCATATGATGTTTATCTTTTATACATCTTATTTTGCTTAGTTCGACGGTAGCATTATCTTTTATACATCTTATTTTGCTTACTAAAATATCAAGGTATAAGTGTTCTCCCTGAGTATGCACCGTTGCGAAAGTTCTTCGTGCTGAGACACCACATGATGATCGGGTGTGATAGGCTCTACGTTCAAATACAGTGGGTGCAAAACACTTGCACATGCGGAATACTCAGGTTCAACTTGACGAGCCTAGCATATGCAGATATGGCCTCGGAACACTGGAGACCGAAAGGTCGAGTGTGAATCATATAGTAGATATGATCAACATAGTGATGTTCACCATTGAAAACTACTCCATCTCACGTGATGATCGGACATGGTTTAGTTGATTTGGATCACGTGATCACTTAGATGATTAGAGGGATGTCTATCTAAGTGGGAGTTCTTAAGTAATATGATTAATTGAACTTTAATTTATCATGAACTTAGTCTTGATAGTATTTTGCAAATTATGGTGTAGATCAATAGCTCGCGTTGTTGCTTCCCTATGTTTTATAGAGAAAACTAAGTTCAAATACGATAGTAGCAATGATGCGGACTGGGTCCGTGATATGAGGTTTATCCTTATTGCTGCACAGAAGAATTATGTCCTTGATGCACCACTAGGTGACAGGCCTATTGCAGGAGCAGATGCAGACATTATGAATGTTTGGCTAGCTCAATATGACGACTACTTGATAGTTTAGTGCACCATGCTTAACGGCTTAGAATCGGGACTTCAAAGACGTTTTGAACGTCATGGACCATATGAGATGTTCCAAGAGTTGAAGTTAATATTTCAAGTAAATACCCGAGTTGAGAGATATGAAGTCTCTAACAAGTTCTATAGCTAAAAGATGGAGGAGAATTGCTCAACTAGTGAGCATGTGCTCAGATTGTCTGGGTACTACAATCGCTTGAATCAAGTGGGAGTTAATCTTCCAGATAAAATAGTGATTGACAAAGTTCTCTAGTCACCATCACCAAGTTAGTAGAACCTCGTGATGAACTATAGTATGCAAGGGATGACGAAAACGATTCCCGAGCTCTTCGTGATGCTGAAATCGACGAAGGTAGAAATCAAAAAAGAGCATCAAGTGTTGATGATTGACAAGACCACTAGTTTCAAGAAAAGGGCAAAGGGAAAGAAAGGGAACTTCAAGTAGAATAACAAGAAAGTTGTCACTCCCGTGAAGAAGCCCAAAGCTGGACCAAAGCCTGAAACTGAGTGCTTATACTTCAAAGGAAATGGTCATTGGAAGCGAAAATGCTCTGAATATTTGATGGATAAGAAGGATGGCAAAGTAAACAAGGGTATATTTGATATACATGTTATTGATGTGTACCTTACTAGTGTTTATAGTAGCCCCTGGGTATTTTATACTTGTTCGGTTGCTAAAAATTAGTAACTCGAAACAGGAGTTACAGAATAAACAGAGACTAGTTGAGGGTAAAGTGACGATGTATGTTGGAACTGGTTCCAAGATTGATATTATCATCATCGCACACTCCCTATACTTTCGGGATTAGTGTTAAACCTAAATAAATGTTATATGGCGTTTGCGTTGAGCATGAATATGATTTGATCATGTTTATTGCAATACAGTTATTCATTTAAAGTCAGAGAATAATTGTTATTTTGTTTGCATGAATAAAACCTTCGGTGGTCATACACCCAATGAAAACAGTTTGTTGGATCTCGATCGTAGTGATACACATATTCATCATATTGATGCCAAAAGATGCAAAGCTGATAATGATAGTGCAACTTATTTGTGGCACTGCCATTTGGGTCATATCGGTGTAAAGCGCATGAAGAAACTCCATAAAGATGGACTTTTGGAATCACTTGATTATGAATCATTTGATGCTTGCAAACCGTGCCTTACGGGCAAGATGACTAAAACTCCGTTCTCCAGAACAATGGAACGAGCTACTAATACGTCTCCGTCGTATCTATAATTTTTGATTGTTCCATGCCAATATTCTTCAACTTTTATACACTTTTGGCAACTTTTTATATTATTTTTGGGACTAACATATTGATCCAGTGCCCAGTGCCAGTTCCTGTTTATTGCATGTTTTATGTTTCGTACAAAACCAATATCAAACGAAATCCAAACGGGATAAAAACGGACGGAGAATTATTTTGGAATATTTGGGATTTTCCGGAGGAAGAATCAACGCGAAACGGTGTCCGGGGTGGCCACGAGACAGGGGGGTGCGCCCTCCCCCCTGGGCGCGCCCTGGACTCTCGTGGGCCACCCGTAAGGCGGTTGACGATCTTGTTTTGCCACAAGAAAGCTAATTTTACGAGAAAAATATGGCGAAAGATTCACCCCAATCAGAGTTACGGATCTCCAGATATAAAGGAAACGGTGAAGGGGCAGAATCAGAGAACGCAGAAACAGAGAGATAGATCCAATCTCTGAGGGGCTCTCGACCCTCCCACGTCATGGGAGCCAAGGACCAGAGGGGAAACCCTTCTCCCATCTAGGGATAAGGTCAAGGAAGAGGAAGAAGAAGGGGGCTCTCTCCCCCTTGCTTTCGGTGGTGCCAGAATGTCGCCGAGGGCCATCATCATCACCGTGATCTTCACCAACACCTCCATCATCTTCACCAACATCTCCATACCTTCCCCCATCTATATTCAGCGGTCCACTCTCCCGCAACCCGCTGTACCCTCTACTTGAACATGGTGCTTTATGCTTCATATTATTTTCCAATGATGTGTTACCATCCTATGATGTCTGAGTAGATTTTCGTTGTCCTATTGGTGGTTGATGAATTGCTATGATTGGTTTAATTTGCTTGTGGTTATGTTGCTGTCCTATTGTGCCCTCCGTGTCGCGCAAGCGTGAGGGATTCCCGCTGTAGGGTGTTGCAGTATGTTCATGATTCGCTTATAGTGGGTTGCTAGAGTGACAGAAGCTTAAACCCGAGTAAGGGGATTGTTGCGTATGGGATTGAAGGGGGACCAATTTATCTTAATGCTATGGTTGGGTTTTACCTTAATGAACGTTAGTAGTTGCGGACTGCTTGCTAATAGTTCCAATCATAAGTGCATAGAATTCCAAGTCAGGGATGACATGCTAGCAGTGGCCTCTCCCACATAAAACTTGCTATCGGTCTAGTAACGTAGTCAATTGCTTAGGGACACTTTCACAACTCCTACCACCACTTTTCCACACTTGCTTTATTTACTTTATTGCATCTTTATCAAAACAGCCCCTAGTTTTTATTTACGTGTTCTTTATTATCTTGCAGACCTATCGAACAACACCTACAATGTACTTCTAGTTTCATACTTGTTCTAGGTAAAGCGAACGTCAAGCGTGCGTAGAGTCGTATCAGTGGCCGATAGGACTTGAGAGAGTATTTGTTCTACCTTTAGCTCCTCATTGGGTTCGGCACTCTTACTTATCGAAAGAGGCTACAACTATCCCGTATACTTGCGGGTTATCAAGACCTTTTTCTGGCGCCGTCGCCGGGGAGTCATAGCATGGGGTGAATATTCTCGCATGTGGTTGTTTGCTTTATCATTAAGTAATTTTTATTTGCTGTTCTAAGTTGTTTTCTATCTTTAGCTATGGGTAGGAAACGCAAAATACCAAAAAAGTTAGTTGTACTACTGAACCAGTGGTTGAAGAACCACTCAAAATCCATCACACTCCTGAAGCTTTTTACTTGGATCATCTTCGATCCCTTTGTGCTCGTGCTGAAACCCCCACTAGTTTAGTTGAGGGAAAATCTTTAGATGAGCATGCTTGTTTTGTGCGACACTGTATATCTGAAAAAGGGAAACTTTTATGGGATCAAATTCAACGTTTGCAATGCTATGCTTCGAATTTATGTGAAATATATGAGTTTCTTGTTGTTCTGAAGACCCTAAGAAACAACTACCCTATCAATGCTTGTTTAGTGATAATGGAATCGTATCTTATGCTAAGGGTGTTTACAATTACTATGATGTTCAACAAATTGAAGAATTTGTTGCTTTTAAAGGTGCTTATGAGATTGCCTCTTTGATTGAAAAGTATGATGCTACTCTTTACAAATCTGAATTTTTTTCCATATTTCAATATTGTTATGATAATTATGCTTCTAATTCCTATGTTAAACCATATATTGAGGACTTCTCCGCTGTCAAGAAGAGACTAATATTTTGCAGGAAGCTATGGAAGAAGAAATTGATGAAATAGTGAGCTCATTGGATGAAAAAGATGATGAGGAGAGCGAAGAACAAAAGGAGGAAGAGCAGATTAGCTACCCGTGCCCACCTTCTAATGAGGGTAACTCTTCAACTCATACATTGTTTAATTCCCCTTCGTGCTTACTGAAGGATGATTGCTATGATGATTGCTACGATCCCGTTGATTCTCTTGAAATATCCCTTTTTGATGATGCTTGCTATGCTTGTGGCCAAGATGACAATATGAATTATGCTTATAGGGATGAACTTGCTATAGTTCCTTATGTTAAACATGAAATTGTTGCTATTGCACCCATGCATGATAGTCCTATTATCTTTTTGAATTCTCCAAACTACACTATATCGGAGAAGTTTGTGCTTATTAAGGATTATATTGATGGGTCGCCTTTTACCATTGCACATGATGATTTTGATGAATATAATATGCATGTGCTTGCTGCTCCTACTTGCAATTATTATGAGAGAGGAACTCTATCTCCGCCTCTTTATGTTTCCAACAAGATAGAATTGCAAGAAACTGCTTATACTATGCATTGGCCTTTACTTGGTGTGCATGAATTGTTCTTTTATGACATGCCGATGCATAGGAAGAGAGTTAGACTTCGTTGTTGCATTATATATGTTACTTTGTGCTCACTACCAAATTACAAATCATTGTTAATTAAAATTGGCTTTGATATACCTTGGGATCCAGGTGGATCCATTACTTGAGCACTATATGCCTAGCTTAATGGCTTTAAAGAAAGCGCTGCCAGGGAGACAACCCGGAAGTTTTAGAGAGTCATTTATTTCTGTTGAGTGCTTTCATATAGTTTAAGAACATAAAAATAAATAGTGTAACCTAAAAACTTTTCAAAAAGGAAAGTGAAAGTGAGAGAGACAAGCATTGTTGAAGTGGGAGCTAGCCTTGAACTTTGTTCATGCTCACGGAAACTTTGTGAATCTTAATTAAAGAAACTTTTCATCAAAAATAATTATCCCCTTGTATAATTCCATTGTATTATAAAAATAATGTGCCAAGGTTTGCCTTTAGGATGTTTACAATGCTTGTTGGTATGTACGGTGCAGGACAGAAACTTTGGCTGTATTGCGCGATTTTACATTTTTAACTGGAATGTCAATTGGTTCTGAGTCCTTTTGCAATGTCTTTATATACAACTTGTTTATGTTTCCTAATTTTGGTAGAATTTGTGGGGTACCATAAGTATGGTGGATGTTCAGATTGCTACAGACTGTTCTGTTTTTGACAGATTCTGTTTTTGATGCATAGTTTGCTTGTTTTGATGAATCTATCAATTTATATTAGTGGATTAAGCCATGAAAAAGTTATATTACAGTAGACACAATGCAAAAACAAAATATTAATTGGTTTGAAACAGTACTTAGAGTGGTGATTTGCTTTATTATACTAACGGATCTTAAAGAGTTTTCTGTTGAAGTTTTGTGTGGATGAAGTGTCTAAACGAGGAGGTCTTGATATGAGGAAAAGAGAGACAAGAGCTCAAGCTTGGGGATGCCCGAGGCACCCCAAGTAAATATTCAAGGAGACTCAAGTGTCTAAGCTTGGGGATGCCCCGGAAGGCATCCCCTCTTTCTTCAACAAGTATCGGTATGTTTTCGAATTCGTTTCGTTCATGCATTATGTGCAAGTCTTGGAGCGTCTTTTGCATTTAGTTTCCTTTTTTCTTTTATGAACCATGCTGGTATTAGATAGTACTTGGTTGATTTATAGAATGCTCATTGCACTTCACTTAAATATTTTGAGTATGGCTTTATAGAATGCTTCATGTGCTTCACTTATATCATTTGAAGTTTGGATTGCCTGTTTCTCTTCACATAGAAAACCGCCATTTGTAGAATGATCTTTTGCTTCACTTATATTTGTTAGAGCGTTGGCATATCTTTTGTAGAAAGAATTAAACTCTGTTGCTTCAATTATATCTATTTAGAGAGATGACAGGAATTGGTCAATCACATGGTTAGTCATAAAATCCTACATAAACTTGTGGATCACTGAATATGATATGTTTGATTCCTTGCAATAGTTTTACAATATAAAGGTGGTAATATTAGAGTTGTGCTAGTTGAGTAATTGTGAAATTGAGAATTACTTGTGTTGAGGTTTGCATGTCCCGTAGCATGCACGTATGGTGAACCGTTATGTAACGAAGTTGGAGCATGAGGTGCTCTTTGACTGCTTTCCTTATGAGTGGCAGTCGTGGACGAGCGATGGTCTTTTCCTACCAATCTACCCCCCTAGGGGCATGCGTAGTAGTACTTTGCTTCGAGGGCTAAGTAGACTTTTGCAATAAATATATGTGTTCTTTATGACTAATGTGAGTCCATGGATATACGCACACTCACCCTTCCACTTTGCTAGCCTCTATTGTGCCGTGCAACTTTCGCCGGTATCATGAACCCATTATTTACCTTCCTCAAAACAGCCACCATACCTACCTATTATGGCATTTCCATAGCCATTCCGAGATATATTGCCATGCAACTTCCATCATCATCATATACATGACTTGAGCATTCATTGTCATATTGCTTTGCATGATCGTAAGATAGCTAGCATTATGTTTTCATGGCTTGTCCGTTTTTTGATGTCATTGCTATGCTAGATCATTGCACATCCCGGTACACCGCCAGAAGCATTCATATAGAGTCATATCTTTGTTCGAGACATCGAGTTGTAATATTGAGTTGTAAGTAAATAAAAGTGTGATGATGATCATTATTAGAGCATTGCCCTAGTGAGGAAAGGATGATGGAGACTATGATTCCCCCACAAGTCAGGATGAGACTCCGGACTTTATGAAAAATAAAAGAGGCCAAAGAAGCCCAAATAAAAAAAAGTGGCCAAAGAAGCCCACCTAAAAGAAAAAAAGAAAAAGAAAGAAGAAGAAAAAAATGAGAGAAAAAGAGAGAAGGGGCAATGTTACTATCCTTTTACCACACTTGTGCTTCAGAGTAGCACCATGTTCTTCATATAGAGATTCTCTTGAGCTTTCACTTTCATATACTAGTGGGAATTTTCATTATAGAACTTGGCTTGTATATTCCGATGATGGGCTTCCTCAAACGCCCGAGGTCTTCATGAGCAAGCAAGTTGGATGCACACCCACTTAGTTTCCAGTTTGAGCTTTCATACACTTTTAGCTCTTAGTGCATCCGTTGCATGGCAATCCCTACTCACTCACATTGATATCTATTCATGGGCATCTCCATAGCCTGTTGATACTCCTAGTTGATGTGAGACTATCTTCTCGCTTTTTTTCATCACAACCATCAGCATATACCACCATAGTGCTATGTCCATGGCTTGCGCTCATGTATTGCGTAAGAGTTGAAAAAGCTGAAGCGCGTTAAAAAGTATGAACCAATTGCTCGGCTCGTCATCGGGGTTGTGCATGATGGGAGCACTTTGTGTGACGAAGATGGAGCATAGCCAGACTATATGATTTTGTAGGGATGAGCTTTCTTTGGCTATGTTATTTCGATAAGACATAATTGCTTGGTTGGTATGCTTGAAGTATTATTGTTTTTATGTCAAATGATAGACTATTGCCTTGAATCACTCGTGTCTTAATATTCATGCCATGATTAGACATATGATCAAGATTATGCTAGGTAGCATTCCACATCAAAAATTATCTTTTTTATTTACCTACTCGAGGACGAGCAGGAATTAAGCTTGGGAATGCTGATACGTCTCCGTCGTATCTATAATTTTTGATTGTTCCATGCCAATATTCTTCAACTTTCATACACTTTTGGCAACTTTTTATATTATTTTTGGGACTAACATATTGATCCAGTGCCCAGTGCCAGTTCCTATCTGTTGCATGATTTATGTTTCATAGAAAACCAATATCAAACGGAATCCAAACGGGATAAAAACGGATGGAGAATTATTTTGGAATATTTGGCATTTTCCGGAGGAAGAATCAACGCGAAACGCTGTCCGGGGTGGCCACGAGACAGGGGGGCGCGCCCTCCCCCCTGGGCGCGCCCTGGACTCTCGTGGGCCACCCATAAGGCGGTTGACGCTCTTCTTTTGCCGCAAGAAAGCTAATTTTATGAGAAAAATCCGGGCGAAAGATTCACCCCAATCGGAGTTACGGATCTCGAGATATAAAAAAAACGGTGAAGGGCAGAATCAGAGAACGCAGAAACAGAGAGATAGATCCAATCTCCCACGTCATGGGAGCCAAGGACCAGAGGGGAAACCCTTCTCCCATCTAGGGAGAGGGTCAAGGAAGAGGAAGAAGAAGGGGGGCTCTCTCCCCCTTGCTTCCGGTGGCGCCGGAACGCCGCCGGGGGCCATCATCATCACCGTGATCTTCACCAACACCTCCATCATCTTCACCAACATCTCCATCACCTTCCCCCATCTATATTCAGTGATCCACTCTCCCTCAACCCGTTGTACCCACTACTTGAACATGGTGCTTTATGCTTCATATTATTTTCCAATGATGTGTTGCCATCCTATGATGTCTGAGTAGATTTTCATTGTCCTATTGGTGGTTGATGAATTGCTATGATTGGTTTAATTTGCTTGTGGTTATGTTGCTGTCCTATTGTGCCCTCCGTGTCGCGCAAGCTTGAGGGATTCCCGCTGTAGGGTGTTGCAATATGTTCATGATTCGCTTATAGTGGGTTGCTAGAGTGATAGAAGCTTAAACCCGAGTAAGGGGATTGTTGTGTATGGGATTGAAGGGGGACCAATTTATCTTAATGCTATGGTTGGGTTTTACCTTAATGAATGTTAGTAGTTGCAGACTGCTTGCTAATAGTTCCAATCATAAGTGCATAGAATTCCAAGTCAGGGATGACATGCTAGCAGTGGCCTCTACCACATAAAACTTGCTATCGGTCTAGTAACGTAGTCAATTGCGTAGGGACACTTTCACAAATCCTACCACCACTTTTCCACACTCGCTTTATTTACTTTATTGCATCTTTATCTAAACAGCCCCTAGTTTTTATTTACGTGTTCTTTATTATCTTGCAAACCTATCCAACAACACCTACAATGTACTTCTAGTTTCATACTTGTTCTAGGTAAAGCGAAGGTCAAGCGTGGGTAGAGTTCAATGGCCGATAGGACTTGAGAGAGTATTTGTTATACCTTTAGCTCCTCGTTGGGTTTGACACTCTTACTTATCGAAAGAGGCTACAACTATCTCGTATACTTGCGGGTTATCACTACTGACTTGTTGGAAATAATACATACCGATGTATGCGATCCAATGAGTGTTGATGCTCGTGGCGAGTATCATTATTTTCTGACCTTCACAGATGATTTGAGAAGATATGGGTATATCTACTTAATGAAACACAAGTCTGAAACATTTGAAAAGTTCAAAGTATTTCAGAGTGAAGTGGAGAATCATCGTAACAAGAAAATAAAGTTTCTACGATCTGATCATGGAGGAGAATATTCGAGTTACGAGTTTGGCCTTCATATAAAACAATGTGGAATAGTTTCACAGCTCACGCCACATGGAACACCACAGCGTAATGGTGTATCTGAACGTCGTAACCGCACTTTATTGGATATAGTGCGATCTATGATGAATCTTACCGATTTACCACTATCATTTTGGGGTTATGCATTAAAGACAGATGCATTCACTTTAAATAGGGCACCATCAAAATCCGTTGAGATGACACCTTATGAACTGTGGTTTGGCAAGAAACTAAAGTTGTCAATTCTTAAAGTTTGGGACTACGATGCTTATGTGAAAAAATTTCAACCTGATAAGCTCGAACCCAAATCGGAGAAGTGTGTCTTCATAGAATAACCAAAGGAAACTGTTGGGTACACCTTCTATCACAAATCCGAAGGCAAAATCTTTGTTGCTAAAAAATTGGATCCTTTCTATAGAAGGAGTTTCTCTTGAAAGAAGTGAGTGGGAGAAAAGTAGAACTTGATGAGGTAACTGTACCTGCTCCCTTATTGGAAAGTAGTTCATCACAGAAATCAGTTCCTGTGATTCCTACACCAATTAGTGAGGAAGCTAATGATGATGATCATGAAACTTCAAATCAAGTTACTACAGCACCTCGTAAGTTTTCCAGAGTACGGTCTGCACCATTGTGGTACGGTAATCCTATTCTGAAAGTCATGTTACTAGACCATGATAAGCCTACTTACTATGAGGAAGCGATGATGAGCCCAGATTCCGCGAAATGGATGGAGGCCATGAAATCTGAGATAGGATCCATGTATGAGAACAAAGTGTGGACTTTGGTGGACTTGCCCGATGATCGGCAAGCCATAGAAAATAAATGGATCTTCAAGAGGAAGATGAACGTTGATAGTAGTGTTACTATCTACAAAGCTCGACTTCTCGCAAAAAGGTTTTCGACAAGTTCAAGGTGTTGACTACAATGAGATTTTCTCAACTGTAGCGATGCTTAAAGTCTGTCCGAATCATGTTAGCAATTGCCACATTTTATGAAATCTGGCAAATGGATGTCAAAACTGCATTCCTTAATGGTTTTCTTAAAGAAGAGTTGTATATGATGCAACCAGAAGGTTTTGTCAATCAAAATGTGCAAGCTCCAGCGATCCATCTATGGACTGGTGCAAGCATCTCGGAGTTGGAATATACACTTTGATAAGTTGATCAAAGCATATAGTTTTATACGGACTTGCAGTGAAGCCTGTATTTACAATAAAGTGAGTGGGAGCACTACAGCCTTTCTGGTAAGTATATGTGAGTGACATATTGTTGATCAGAAATGATGTAGAATTTTTTCTGGAAAGCATAAAGGAGTGTTTGAAAGGGGTTCTTTAAAAGAAAGACCTCAGTAAAGCTACTTACATATTGAGAATCAAGATCTATTGAGATAGATCAAGACGCTTGATAAGATTTTCAATGAGTACATACCTTGACAAGATTTTGAAGTAGTTCAAAATGGAACTGTCAAAGAAAGAATTCTTGCCTGTGTTGCAAAGGTGTGAAATTGAGTAAGACGCAAATCCCGACCACGGAAGAAATTAGAGAGAGAATGAAAGTCATTCCCTATGCCTCAGTCATAGGTTCTATAAAAGTATGCTATGCTGTGTACCAAACCTATTGTATACCTTGCTCTGAGTTGGGCAAGGGAGTACAATTTTGTTCTAGGAGTAGATCATTGGACAGCAGTCAAGAATATCCTTAGTGAGGACTAAGGAAATATTTCTCGATTATGGAGGTGATAAAAGATCCCGTCGTAAAGAGTTACATCGGTGCAAGCTTTTACACCGATCCAGATGACTCTAAGTCTCAATCTGTATACATATTGAAAGTGGGAGAAATTAGCTAGAATAGCTCCATGCAGAGCATTGTAGACATAGAATATTTGCAAAATACATACGGCTCTGAATGTGACAGACCCGTTGACTAAACTTCTCTCACGAGCAAAACATGATCATACCTTAGTACTCTTTGGGTGTTAATCACATAGCGATGTGAACTAGATTATTAACTCTAGTAAACCCTTTTGGGTGTTGATCACATGACGATGTGAACTATGGGTGTTAATCACATACATATGTGAATATTGGTGTTAAATCACATGGCGATGTGGACTAGATTATTGAATCTAGTGCAAGTGGGAGACTGAAGGAAATATGCCCTAGAGGCAATAATAAAGTTATTAGTTATTTCCTTATTTCATGAGAAATGTTTATTATTCATGCTAGAATTGTATTAACCGGAAACATAATACATGTGTGAATACATAGACAAACATAGTGTCACTAGTATGACTCTACTTCACTAGCTCGTTAATCAAAGACGGTTAAGTTTCCTAACTGTAGACATGACTTGTCATTTGATTAACGGGATCACATCATTAGGAGAATGATGTGATTGACTTGACCCATTCCGTTAGCTTAGCACTTGATCGTTTAGTATGTTGCTATTGCTTTCTTCATGACTTATACATGTTCCTATGACTATGAGATTATGCAACTCCCGTTTACCGGAGGAACATTTTGTGTGCTACCAAACATCACAACATAACTGGGTGATTATAAAGGAGCTCTACAGGTGTCTCCGAAGGTACATGTTGAGTTGGCGTATTTTGAGATTAGGATTTGTCACTCCGATTGTCGGAGAGGTATCTCTGGGCCCTCTCGGTAATGCACATCACTATAAGCCTTGCAAGCAATGTGACCAATGAGTTAGTTGCGAGATGATGCATTACATAACGAGTAAAGATACTTGCCGGTAATGAGATTGAACTAGGTATTGAGATACCGACGATCGAATCTTGGGCAAGTAACATACCGATGACAACGGGAACAACGTATGTTGTTATACGGTTTGACCGATAAAGATATTCGTAGAATATGTACGAGCCAATATGAGCATCCATGTTCCACTATTGGTTATTGTCCGGAGACGTGTCTCAGTCATGTCTACATAGTTCTCGAACCCGTAGGGTCCGCACGCTTAAAGTTACATGATGGTTACATTATGAGTTTGTGTGATTTGATGTACCAAAGATAGTTCGGAGTCCCGGATGTGATCACGGACTTGACGAGCAGTCTCAGAATGGTCGAGACATGAAGATTGATATATTGGACGACTATATTCGGACACCTGAATGGTTTCGGGGGTTATCGGATATATACCAGAGTACCGAGGGGTTACCGGAACCCCCCGGGGTGCTAATGGGCCTAATGGGCCCTAAGTGGAGAAGAGGAGGGGCGGCCAGGGTAGGCCGCGCGCCCCCTCCCCCTCTAGTCAGAATAGGACAAGGAGGGGGGGGGGGGCGCCCCCCTTTCCTTCCTCTCCTCTCTCCCTTCCTTCCCCTCTCCTACTTGGACTAGGAAAGGAGGGAGTCCTACTCCCTGGCGCACCTCCTCCTGGCTGGCCACCCCCTCCCCCTTGATCCTTTATATACAGGGGCAGGGGGGCACCTCTAAGACACAACAATTGATCATTGATCTCTTAGCCGTGTGCGGTGCCCCCCTCCACCATATTCCACCTTGGTAACATCGTAGCGGTGCTTAGGCGAAGCCCTGCGTCGGTAGAATCATCAACACCGTCATCATGCCATCGTGCTGACAGAACTCTCCCACAAAGCTCTGCTGGATCGGAGTTCGTGGGACGTAATCGAGCTGAACGTGTGCTGAACTCGGAGGTGCCATACGTTCGGTACTTGGATCGGTCGGATCGTGAAGACGTACAACTACATCAACCGCGTTGTGCTAACAATTCTGCTTTCAGTCTACGAGGGTACGTGGACACACTCTCCCCTCTCGTTGCTATGCATCACCATGATCTTGCGTGTGCGTAGGATTTTTTTTGAAATTACTACGTTCCACAACATCCCTGCCTTCGGTTGTTGGTGCTGCGGATCCGACAAGTAGATGGTGGATCTCAACGGGGGGAAGAAGGGGAGATGACTGAGCCGTTGGAGCTCTGTCGGTGATTTAGACATGACCAGAAAGGTTTGTTATGAATGAAAAGGGTTAATATTGCTTATCTCTTTCTTATGTTCTCTCATTCTTTTGTGATCTGCCTCCTACCCCTTCATGTACTTCTTCTGAAACAAATCAATTCTCATGGTCTTATTTTAGTGAGGACTCTCCCATGTTTACCAAATTGATACAAGATTTTTTTCAGGGGTTTATTTAAAAATAAATTTATGATTTATAATCATGTACACATCCTCTTTTAAGAAAAGAATCTTCTTTTACACGTAACATACTTCAGAAATTACTACTCTTGTGTGGGCCACCCATACTTGAATAGAATGAGAGCATGTGCTAAAAATGAACAAACACATGTATTCACAAGCCAATAAAAAGGTAAATTGAAGAAACACGTAGACTCACAAAACAGATAAAAGGGCAAGCAGTGAAGTGCCTAACACTCACTATGCCAAAACTATACATATACACGCAGATGCTTAATATCATAGTCTCCAATTTTTGATTCTTCTAGAGATTATGAACATACAAGAATCATACATTGCTTAGGCTTGGAAGTCATCGGGATTCACTCTTCCATGTCAGGGAAATAGTTCACGAGCAACTTGGTTACTTCAACCTTCTACACGGGGACTGGCTGGGTGTTTGAGACACCATTCATGTCCAATGTCAAGGATCACATGATGTTGGTGGGTATATAACATTCTTTCTACTAGCATCATGGAGCACAAACATTCACAACATTGTGCCAATTATTTTTTTAGGAACTAGGAAGAACTAGATGTGGGAAAACCCACAACAAGGGCATTCCTATATAAAACCACAGGAATCGCATATCAGGACTTAGGTCTAGTAACAATTAAAACATCATTGCCAGGAACACATGCATGGCATAAGATTTAAGCCTTATGGTACTTTGAATTGAAATATTTTCATGAAAAGAAAATGCTCTGTATGGAAATATTTGGATCAATGGAAGGAAATCACTAATACATTTCCCATAATATGGTGTACGATTCTTTTTAGTCAGAAAATATGCACAGCCTCCCCCCCCCCCCCCCAAAAAAAAACATGGCGACATGGTGATAAATATGGTCTCATGGTGATGTTCCACACCCTTTATGGACTATTGAGATGTCACATAAGTATATATACATGAACACCATGTTTATAGTCACTGACCCAAATTCCCTAATTCTCAGTCATGACATGAACACATTTGTGAGTTAAATGAAACATAGTACTTTCACATGTCATCTTGGTTAGCTAGACATAGTAAAACATTGTACTTCGACATGCCATATTTTTTCTGAATACAAAATAAAGATTTTTCATCATTTACACCTCTTCTTTTAAGAAAATAATCTTCTTTTACACCTAAATGTATTTTAGAAATTAATAGTCACAAGACTGTGGACAACGTGGGCCACTCCTAGTTGAATAAAATGAGCACATGTGCTGAAACTGAAGAAATACATGGACCCACAAGCTGATAAAAAGGAAAATTTA
Organism: Triticum timopheevii; assembly: GCA_963921465.1. Lineage (NCBI taxonomy): Eukaryota > Viridiplantae > Streptophyta > Magnoliopsida > Poales > Poaceae > Triticum > Triticum timopheevii. Next base: position 619,782,062 of record OY997266.1, read on the forward strand.
AGAAACGCATACTCACATGCCCATAAAAAGGCAAGCAATAAGGTGCCATCATACTCACCGTACCCAAATTGTTCACGTAGGCCCTCAATTTCGTATTTCCTCTGAGTTTTGATTCCTCTAGTGATCTTAAATATGCATCGTTCATGTAGTCAGGGAGTGCATATTTCACCAGATCCAGATTTGCCTTAGTCTTGGAAGGCATCATGATTTTCTCCTCCACATCGTTTTCCATTCCGCGAGAAACTTGGTTCCTCAAACCTTGTTCAATATAACCAGTTGGGTGTTGGAGACATCATTCAAGTGCAACCCCAAGGAACACATGAAGTTGATGGGTACATTGCACACTTCCCAGTATGATATGTGGAGCACAAACACTAACAACATTGTGGCAATTGTTGTCAAGGAGACTGCCAATAATTCGTCATGGAACAAACCACAACCTGGACATTCCCATGTAAAACCCCATTAATTTATGGTCAACAGGAAGTGTGTACATTTTACTACAGGAAGATTCTTGAGTTTTTTTTTACCAGATTAAAGGGCTTCGAGATTGTTTTGTTCCGTTTTGATTATGTGGCGCCACTGAATACCTGACATCGTGATTGTTGTTGAGTATAGTATTTTAGATCCAAAGAATCACTGAAACTAGCCATAGTTCGGCTACAAAATGGTTGTAAACGGTAAAGTATGTCACCTATACCTTTATTTCTATATAGGTTTGGATTTTATTTAAATTTCTTTTTAGGCATAACCATATAGCTTTTTTGCAAACTAAACATAACTTTGATTAGGTTTCTTGCGTTGAAATCAGCCCACCCGGTTTCAAGTTCTAGACTTGACATGTGTGCTTGCATATTTTCCAGATTTATTTCAGGTTCTTCTGCTATTTTTTTAGCGGTATGGCGTGCCCGTCAACTCAAGCCATCAATGACGACTTTGTCAATCTCAAGATCTGTCGACTCAGTCTCTCGAAGATGCTCACAAGGGTAGGGAGTGCGTACATGTCTTCATAGGAGTGAGTGTGTGTGCACGTATGTGAGAATCTGTGGTTGCTACCTTGTTATGTTATTTATCTCTTTTAGCAATTGATGTGCCTTTTACTTCTTCTGAAACAAATCCATCTTTAAAGTTTGTGTGCACATCCATCTAGAAACAAATGTTGTTTATTTTCTTAAAATAAAATCATGAGTCGTCCTTAGTAGAATTTATCCTTTCAAAAACTCAATATTCTCGTACACCTTGTATGTTAATGTATTATAAAAGAAATACTCGCCTAACAGTACACAATGAAGCTACTGCTTTTTTTGGAACGTATGAAGGTACTGCTAGTTGACTATGAATGGGTACATGGGCTAAAATTAAAGAAACACATGGACACACAACGTGACCACTGGCCACACACTCTCAAAGCCCAAACTATACATGCATATGTATGTTATAAACCGCAAAGTCTATCAGTTCTCATTTCTCTAGAGATTATGAACAAACACACTATTCGTGCTTCGAATCAGTGGAGATTGCACCACATCTTGATTTGTTGCTTAAGTTTGGAGGGCATCGGAATTTACTCTTTCGCATCATGTTAATATTCCATGAGCAATGTGGTTCTCCTTCAACCTTGTTCAGAATGACCCGTTGGATGTTGGAGACACCATTCATGTCCAAACCGAGGAACACATGATGTTGGCGGGTACATAGCATAGTAGCATTCTTCCAGACATGATGCGGATGAGGCACAAACACCAGTGATATTGTGGCAACTGTTGTCCTAGAGACCACCAAGAATTCAACATGGAACAAGGTACGATTGGTGCACTCCCATGTAAAACCACTGGAACCTAGGGATTACAATGTCAGCATAGCAAAAATAAAATGTTTATGCTTCCTGTTTTGCTAACATGAAGGGGTTCTGCTAATGGTGTAATGATAAATAAAATGATGGGCATGCCATTATACATTTGTATATAGATGAAATAAAAAGGGCAACCACATGATTAAAATATACGGTGCCATCATTGAAATCTGACTTAACTCGGGGACTATGTAGTTGCAGGTTACCATGGCCTCGCAAAACAACCCAATTAATAACATCTGCTTGTTAATCCTACAAAACATCTTGATTAAGCTGTGTTGATACTCGTTGTCTTGAAACTTGAAATGTTTTCCAAAATGGTAGGTGGCAAAAGTGGCCATTGTGATATAACCGAGTCTCGTTAGGGCCTGTTCGGCAACTGCCCAACTCCCAGCATCTTTGATTCCGCGAGCGGATCACTAGTAGAAAAGGGGGCATTTGTCCCGGTTCGTAAGGGCCTTTAGTCCCGGTTCATGAACCAGGACTAATGGGTTGTTAATAATGCCTCTCCCCTTTAGTCCCGGTTCTAACACGAACGGGGACAGATGGGCCTCCACGTGGCTGGTGCGCCGAGCCCAGGCAGGGGGGCCTTTGGTCCCGGTTGGTGGCACCAACCGGGACCAAAAGGCTTCCACGCATCAGCATTTCAGTGTTGGGGTTTTTGTTTTTTTGAGGGGGGGGGGGGGTAGGGGGTTTTGGGGGGTTAATTTAGGTGTTTCATATATTGTGTTAGCTAGCTAATTAATAGAGAGAAGTGTCCTCTCTTATGTCCGTGCTTGGTCGATGCTACGTACTTTACATAGAGAGGCCCTCGACACGCTAGCTAGTAAGAAAATGAAGGGAACCATTAAGTACAGAAGTTCGTCATGCATACCGAGGGAAGTGATCGATCGACCTCTCCTTCTCCGAGAGATTGGTCGAACAACAAGTTTTCGTATTATCTATCCGACGCTACTGGCTACATACATATACAATATGTAAGATCTCTTAATTACAATCCCCTAGCAATTGAAATCAACTTCCACATGGTATTCTCCGGCTTTATTGATGACGTGGTCAAGAAAGAATCCCGCCAATTCCTCTTGAATTGCTTTCATGCGATCTTGTTCTAGGAGTTCATTCCGCATCTGCCACGTCTAATTTGAAGAAGGGGGTTAATTAATACATATATATGAATGAAACTCAACTGAAATGATGGTGTAATAAAATGAAATTGTGAATATTATTGCTTACGCACTTCATATTGTCTTTTAGAGTAGCCCCGCTTATTTTTCAAAGTTGCGTTGTAGATGAACTCGCACACGTAGTATCCATAGAAATCATTCCCTTGTTCCTGCCACAAGCACTTTACGAGAAATAGAGGTCAATCAAGCTGATAATGAAGCATTATAAATGGCATTGATGAAAGTATAGCTATAGAATCAACGGGAGATGCGCGCAACTAGCTAGCCAGTAGTACTTACATTCGGGTATGTATATCGCAGCTCCTTCGGCAGTCCCGGAGCTTCTGCAGTGAACTGTTTCCAAACCCTGCAAGACAAAGAAAATAATTATTATTACTTGAGATATCAGGAAATGAACAAAAAGTTGCCGATATGGTGCGATAATGATTGATTGAACTTACTTGTTGAGCAATTCAGTCATGTCCGCATAGGTTTTGGTATCTTTTCGTCTCGAGTCTAAGACGGTTACTAGTCCCCGCTCAAGCTTAATCTCCAGAAGATCATAGTGGAAGCTGCGCACGCATGCATAACTCATCAATTACATTACTATAACCTCGCTCGAGTAACAAGGGAAACCGAATATGCACACGATAGTAAAACTCACGTGAAGTTGTAAGGAAAGAGTATGGTATCTTTGTTTTGATTTTTGATCAACGATTGTAGCAAGTTGGCCTCGGCCTCTTCGGCGTGCTTTTTAACCTGAATATCATCTATGATATTTGTGTTAATGAACCCAATATCATATATTTCTTGTTTTCTGCACTCGATGATCTTCAATCTGCATGATATATTGAGGATAATTAATTATAAATACATGCAATGAAATAGCCAAGCTATATAGAGAGACTTAATGACAGAAATAGTACTTACAGACAGTAGCAAAAGACCGTTAATTTATCGAGGGCCTTTTGATTAAAGAATGCGAAGAACTCCTCAAATGGAACAGGCAACAGATCAGTTCCAATGAGGTCGTGCTCCTCTTTAATGTTCAGATACAAACTATTCGTCCCCCAGACTCTCTGCAAGTTTTCATGTACCAATTATGGAATCTTTGCATCATCATTATTAGAGATTTTTCATCTTTGATGAGAGGCTTCCCGTACTCGTATCTGTGTTCGTCCACCTTCATGAAATTAGGAAGTTGATCGTCAGGCATGTAATCTGCAAGATTGCCATAACCGGCCACCGTCCTCGGAGCATTAGCGATGATGTCGCCACAAGACACATTGAGCGGGGGGCACGATTTGATTTGCTTGTTCGCCGAGCTAGGCAATATTTTTTGCAGCTGCTCGTTCTCTTGACCTTTGATGTCTGACAGTACTTCCCGACCGCTCCGCTTGGAGATATGTCTGTTCAGTAATGCGCTCATAGTTGGTTCTCGGCGGGGACTTTGCTGGTTTCCTCAGGGCATCGAGAGTGCGCTTTGCTTTCACCGGATCTACCTTCTCCTCCGAAGGTGGATGTCTCTTTGCTTTCAACCCTTCAAAGAAGTTGTCCACTTCGGCCCGCACGATCTTCACATTTTCCTCCACGGTCCTCTCGTACGGTAACTTCTCTAGAGGCTTGAGAGGAGGACCGTATCTGTATTGTCTCCCGTCTCTGGCTGTACTGCTAGACGTCGGAGCAGACGGAGTGGCTGCGGCGTCTGTCTTCTTTCGTGCTTGCTTACGAGGCAGAGGAGAAGGACTACAACGCGACGGAGCAGCCGGGGCGGCGGCGGGTCTCTTCCGCCCTTGCTGGCGAGGCGGAGAAGGAGGAGGCTGCTGGCTGCTCGGGCGCGCCGGTGCAGGCGGAGAAGGAGGCAGAGTGCCGCCACGCGCCGGAGAAGGGGGCCCAGTGCCCTGGTCGTCACTCGCCGGAGGAGGAGGCGGTGGAGGAGGCGGAGTGCCCTGACTCGCCGAAGGAGGAGGAGGAGGCGGAGGCGTCCAGTTCGGAAGGTTGATGAGCTCCTTCCGCCATAGGCATGGAGTCTTCAGAGCAGAACCCAACCTAGTCTCCCCTTCACCGGTAGGGTAGTCAAGCTGGAGTCCTCAAATCCCTTCGTTATTTCATCCACCATCACCCTAGCGTATCCTTCTGGAATCGGCCGGCAGTGAAAAGTTGCGCCGTGTTCAGTAGGATAAACAGAGCCAACAGCCGCCTTGACCTTCAAATTCATCCATCACGTCATAATGTGGCAATTTTGAGACTCCGTGATAGCATCCACGGGATAGCTGGAAGGAGCCGTCAAGACATGCTCCGGCTGAAGCAGCTCGGTGGAAGCCACGCTGCTTCTCCACTGAGATGGCGGGGTAGCTTCGGGGGAAGCTTCGGCAGGTCGTTTGCTGCGATCTGCTTCTCGTTCCTCTAGCCCCATTACCATTTCGTGCAGCACCTGCAGTTGGCTCTGCTCCAGTTTCTTCCTCCTCTCCTGGGTTTTGTAACCCCATGCGTCTGGAAAACCAACCTTCCACGGAATGGAGCCTCGCGTGCCTCATGTCCGTCCAGGGTGCTCAGGATTCCCGAGGGCCATTGTGAGCTCGTACTTCTCCCTGTCTGGAACGAACGTCCCTTGCTGCGCTGCATCGATATAGTGCCGAAGCCTCTTAACTGGTATTTTCAGTTGCTCGTCCGTCCAACGGCACTTCCCTGATACAGGGTCCAAGGTTCCGCCAGCCCCGAAGAACCAAGTCTGGCAATGGTCTGGACAGTTCATTGTCTCTGGTTCGATCCCTTTATCAAGCAGATCATTCTCAGCCTTGGACCACTTAGGCCGGGCTTTGAGGTAGCCACCTGACCCCGTGCGATGGTGAAACTGCTTCTTCGCAGCATTTTGCTTGTTTGTCGCCGACATCTTCTTACTCTTTTATGATGTCTTGTGGGCCACAAATGCGGGCCAGTGATCTTTCATCTTCTCATATTTGCTGATGAATTCTGGTGTCTCTTGTTTGTCGACAAACGTGTTCAGCTCTTTCCTCCACCTCCTGAATAGGCTTGCCATCTTCTTAAGAGCACAAGAATTGATTAATTTCTCTTTAACTGGCTTCTCCGGATCCTCCTCTGGCAGTAGGGTGAAATTTGCCTTCAGCTCAGTCCAGAGATCATCTTTCTACATATCATTGACATAAGACACCTCAGGGTTTTCCTCCTTAGGCTTATACCATTGCTGGATGCTGATCGGGATCTTGTCCCTAACAAGAACCCCACACTGAGCAGAAAATGCATTCTTTGTCCGGATGGGTTCAATCGGTTCGCCGTCGGGCGCGATTGCTATGATCTCAAACCTTTCATCCGAGCTCAACTTTTTCTTAGGGCCTCGTCTCCTTACCGAAGTTGTGCTCGATCTGGAGAGCTAGAAAAAGGAAGAAAGACGAGAGTTAATTAATATGTGTACATATACCAAAACAATGAATGCATCAATTAACTAGTCAGTACGGGCTTAACTAATATATATATACCTGGCCGGACTCGGTTCGGTCACCGGAGCAGTCAGCACGGTCTCCTTCTTGTACCTCCATTGGGTCACCGGAGCCATCATGAACATAGCCCTCTTCTTGTACCGGCATTAATGGCCCGGAGCCATCATGAACATAGCCTTCTTCTTCACCCAGTCCTTCCTGACCATCGGTGTCGTTGAGAAATGACGCAACGACATCACTTCCTTGTGCGATTATCTCTCCCAACATATCTTCTGTTGCTTCATCTCGGGAGTGCTCCATTGTTTCTGCAAATATTTACAACATGTCAATTATTATTCAAACATGGTACAGATGGATATATATTAGTGGCAAACGTAGAACTAGCTAGCTAATCACAATAAGGAATCATGCTAGTGGCCTCGACGTTGCTTCTCTAGGGTTTGGGGTGGCCTAGACAACGCTTCAAGGGTTTGGGGTGGCCTCGACACAATGCTTCAACGGTTTGGGGTGGCCTCGACGACAATGCTCTTTTAACTTGGTAAATTTGGGTGGCCTCGAGAGAGTTTGTCGGGTAGGGGCGCGGCGGGAGGGGGTGGGATACCAACATCGTTTTTTCTCTAGGTTTGGGTGTCCTCGAGAGTTTTGGTCGAGCGAGAGGGCCGAGGGGGGTGCTGCCATGGTATAAGCTATCACGGTAGAGAGGGGGTATATATATCGACCGCCCCTCATGTCGAAGTTATCCGGGGGGGGGGGGGGGGGTTATATCCACAATGACGCGACATACATATACATGGGGAAATAATGTTATCGGGGAGGGGGTATCGGTACCCCCCCCATGTTGAAGTTTCTTCTTTCTTCTCTTTTCCATTCTTCTTCTTCTCCTCTTCTTTTGCTTCTTCTCCCTCGTGTTGAAGTTATCGGGATGGGTATATCGACGACGACAGAGGAGAAGATCGAAGAAAAAAAAGAAGAAAAAAAAGAGGAGAAGAAGAAAGGAATAGAGGAGAAGAAGAAAAAATTATATTCTATTTTTTCTTCTTCTCCTCTATTCATTTCTTCTTCTCCTCTTCTTTTTCTTCTTTTTTCCTCTTCTTATTTATTTCTCCTCTTCTTCCTCTCCTCTTCTTCTCCTTTCTTCCTCTTCTTAATTATTTTCCGTTTTCCTCTCCTTTTTCTTCTTCTTCTTCCTTCTTCCTTCTTCCTCTTTTCTTACTTTTCCTTATTTTACTTTTTCCTCTACACTAACCTAAAATGCACTAACCTAAAATTGATATCTACTAACAACCTAAATTAAAAATTAATACATATATGAAAAAACATATATAAACAAAAAAATGCTATGAACATTATATTCATACATACATAGCCACATCCATTCATCATATAGCTACCACATACATATATATACATTATATATATGAAAAAAATGCAATGAACAAAAAAATACACATGTATATATGAAAATAAAAAGCACTGAACACTGTACAGAGCCGTCGCGGCGGTGGCTCACATCGGGGGCAGCCGGCGAGGGCGTCGGCGATGACCACGGTGGGGGGCGCGGGCCGGGGCAGGGGCGTGGGCGGCGACGACGGCGACGGTGTGGGGGGCGGGTCGTGGGGCAGGGGCACGACCGGGCATGCTCGGGGGTGGCGGACGGCGACGGCGTGGGCGGCGGACGGCGTCAGCGTGGGCTCAGGGGCGACGGACGGCGCGGGCCGGGGCAGGGGCGTGGCCGGCGATGACGGCGACGCTGGGGGGAGGGTCGTGGGGCAGGGGCGCGACCAGGCGCGCTCGGGGACGGCGGACGGCGACGGCGTGGGCGTCGGACAGCGTGGGCATGGGCTCGGGGGCGGCGGACGGCGTCGGCATGGGCTCGGGGGCACGGGCAACGGCGACGGCGGCGGGGCAGCCTGGCGGCGTCGAGGAGGTCGGTGTCATCGGGGGCAACTGGCGATGAAATTCTGAGTTTTTGCATAGTGTTTGCTTATATAGCAAAGCCATTGGTCCCGGTTCGTGAAACCAACCGGGACTAATGCATCATTAATTCCCGGTTGGTGCCACCAACCGGGACCAAAGGCCTCTTTTCAGCATCCCAAAGGGCGGGAAGCGGCGGCCTTTGGTCCTGGTTGGTGGCACCAACCGGGACTAAAAGGGGGGCATTGGTCCCGGTTTGTAGCACCAACCGGGACTAATGCACCCCTTTAGTCCCGGTTGGTGCCACCAACCGGGACCAATGGGCCTTGCACAACGGCGTGGTGGTGGGAGTTTAGTCCCACCTCGCTAGCTGAGAGAGAACCGCACCTGTTTATAAGGTGCGATGCGCCAACTCTCTCGAGCTCCTCTCTAAAGCAGGCTTTCGGGCCTAATCTGTCTCTATGTGCCTGTGGGCCTGCTGGGCCTTCTGTGGGCCTGAATCCTGGCCCATGATAGGGTTTCTAGTCGTATTCAGGCCGTGGGGGCCCAGTACGAGGCACTTCTTTTGTTTTCTTTACTTATTGTTGTTACTTTTATTTTTTTTCCAGTTTTTTTGTTTTGTTTTCTGCATTATTTATTTTCTTTTGTTTTTTGCTTTATTTTTAATTCTTTTTTGCTTTTAGTTTTAGAAAAATTATAAACATTCTGTTAGTGTCATTAGTTTTCAAATTTGAAAACACTTTTTTGTTGTTGTTTTTATTCTTGCTTTTTTTTGTTTTATTTTGTTTCTACTTACAACAAAATACTTATTGTTGCTATTTTTATTTTATTTTTTCAGTTTTTTTGTTTTGTTTTCTGCATTATTTATTTTCTTTTGTTTTTTTGCTTTATTTTTTAGTTCTTTTTTGCTTTTAGTTTTAGAAAAATTATAAACTTTCTGTTAGTGCCATTAGTTTTCAAATTTGAAAACACTTTTTTTTATTTTTTTGTTTTCCTTGTTGCTTTATTTATTTTATTTTGTTTCTACTTACAACAAAATACTTATTGTTGCTATTTCTATCTTGTTTCAAGTTTTTTTTTGTTTTCTGCATTATTTATTTTCTTTTGTTTTTGCTTTATTTTTTAATTCTTTTTGCTTTTAGGTCAGCAAAATTATAAACTTTCTGTTAGTGCCATTAGTTTTAGAAAAATTATAAACTTTCTGTTAGTGCCATTAGTTTTCAAATTTGAATAGTTAAAATTTGAATTCTTTGAAGGATTGGTCATGGGACAGGGGCGAGGCGCATTGGTCCTGGTTCGTGCGTGGAACCGGGACCAAAAGGTCCAGACGAACCGGGACCAATGGCCCACATGGCTGCCCTCTTGAGAGTGTTCTTGGTGAGAACATAGTTGACAAGGAGCGAACCGGGATTAATGGTATTACGAGGGCCGAACCATAAGACATAAAAGCATTTCAAATGAACTCTGAAAAAGTTGAAAGCTGGCATGGTATCATAATTTCACCCACATAGCATGTGCATGTACAAAACGAACAATGGTATCATACTCGTCTGTTACAAAGTTGGCATGGTATCATCATGATAGTTGCGGGAGAAAGTCTTCACTTTTTCTTCGCTTGTGTCATTTGCTTATTGCGCCGTAACCATGGATAATCTTCATCGTTTATCAGGATGCTGGGGTCAGCCTTGACTTTGAAGGGAGGAATTTCATGAAACTTTTCATAATCTTCAGACATGTCTATCTTGCCCTCCACTCCCACGATGTCCCTTTTTCCTGAAAGAACTATGTGGTGCTTTGGCTCATCGTATGATGTATTCGCTTCCTTATCTTTTCTTTTTCTCGGTCTGGTAGACATGTCCTTCACATAGATAACCTGTGCCACATCATTGGCTAGGACGAACGGTTCGTCAGTGTACCCAAGATTTTTCGGATCCACTGTTGTCATTCCGTACTGTGGGTTTACCTGTACCCCGCCTCCTGACAGATTGACCCATTTGCACTTAAACAAAGGGACCTTAAAATCATGTCCGTAGTCAAGTTCCCATATGTCCACTATGTAACCATAATATATGTCCTTTCCCCTCTCGGTTGTTGCATCAAAGCGGACACCGCTGTTTTGGTTGGTGCTCTTTTGATCTTGGACAATCGTGTAAAATGTATTCCCATTTATCTCGTATCCTTTCCAAATCGTAACAGTCGAAGATGGTCCCCTGGATAACAAGTACAGCTCATCACAAATAGTGTTGTCACCTCTGAGACATGTTTCCAACCAACTGCTGAAAGTCTTGATGTGTTCACATGTAATCCGGTATCGCACTGCTCCGGGTGTTTGGAGCGCAGACTGTTCTTGTGTTCATCGACATACGGGGTCACCAAGGTAGAGTTCTGTAGAACTGTGTAGTGTGCTTGAGACCAAGAATATCCGTCCCTGCATATTATTGAGTCCCTTCCAAGCGTGCCTTTTCCAGTCAGTCTCCCCTCATACCGCGATTTAGGGAGACCTATCTTCTTAAGGCCAGGAATGAAGTCAACACAAAACCCGGTGACATCCTCTGTTTGATGGACCATGGAGATGCTTCTTTCTGGCCTAGCGCAAGACATATTTCTTTAGGACTCCCATGAACCTCTCAAAGGGGTACATATTGTGTAGAAATACGGGGCCCAGAATGACAATCTCGTCGACTAGATGAACTAGGACGTGCGTCATGATATTGAAGAAGGATGGTGGGAACATCAGCTCGAAACTGACAAGACATTGCACCACATCACTCCTTAGCCTTGGTATGATTTCTGGATCAATCACCTTCTGAGAGATTGCATTGAGGAATGCACATAGCTTCGCAATGGCTAATCGGATGTTTTTCGGAAGAAGCCCCCTCAATGCAACCGGAAGCAGTTGCGTCATAATCACGTGGCAGTCATGAGACTTTAGGTTCTAGAACTTCTTCTCTGGCATATTTATTATTCCCTTTATATTCGACGAGAAGCCAGTCGGGACCTTCATACTAAGTAGGCATTCAAAGAAGATTTCCTTCTCTTCTTTGGTAAGAGCATAGCTGGCAGGACCTTCATACTGCTTTGGAGGCATGCCGTCTTTTTCGTGCAAACATTGCAGGTCCTCCCGTGCCTCAGATGTATCTTTTGTCTTTCCATACACACCCAAGAAGCCTAGCAGGTTCACGCAAAGGTTCTTCGTCACGTGCATCACGTCAATTGAAGAGCGGACCTCTAGGTCTTTCCAGTAGGGTAGGTCCCAAAATATAGATTTCTTCTTCCACATAGGTGCGTGTCCCTCAGCGTCATTCGGAACAGCTAGTGCACCGGGACCCTTTCCAAAGATTACGTGTAAATCATTGATCATAACAAGTACGTGATCACTGGTACGCATGGCGGGCTTCTTCCGGTGATCTGCCTCGCCTTTGAAATGCTTGCCTTTCTTTCGACATTGATGGTTGGTCGGAAGAAATCGATGATGGCCCAGGTACACATTCTTCCTGCAGCTTCCCAGGTATATACTATCGGTGTCAAGTAAACAGTGCGTGCATGCGTGGTATCCCTTGTTTGTCTGTCCTGAAAGGTTACTGAGAGCGGGCCAATCGTTGATGGTCAGAACAGCAACACCTTTAGGTCAAATTCCTCCTGTTTGTGCTCATCCCACGTACGTACACCGTTTCCATTCCACAGCTGTAAAAGTTCTTCAACTAATGGCCTTAGGTACACATCAATGTCATTGCCGGGTTGCTTAGGGCCTTGGATGAGAACTGGCATCATAATGAACTTCCGCTTCATGCACATCCAAGGAGGAAGGTTATACATACATAGAGTCACGGGCCAGGTGCTGTGATTGCTGCTCTGCTCCCTGAAAGGATTAATGCCATCCACGCATAAAGCAAACCATACGTTCCTTGGGTCACTTGCAAACTCATCCCAGTACTTTCTCTCGATTTTTCTCCACTGCGACCCGTCAGCGGGTGCTCTCAACTTCCCGTCTTTCTTACGGTCCTCACTGTGCCATTACATCAACTTGGCATGCTCTCCGTTTCTGCACAGACGTTTCAACCGTGGTATTATAGGAGCATACCACATCACCTTCGCAGGAACCCTCTTCCTGGGGGGCTCGCCGGCAACTAGGGTCATCTCGTCTGATCTTATACCGTAATGCACCGCATACCGGGTATGCGTTCAGATCCTTGTATGCACCGCGTAGAGGATGCAGTCATTAGGGCATGCATGTATCTTCTGCACCTCCAATCATAGAGGGCATACGACCTTCTTTGCTGCGTATGTACTGTTGGGCAATTCATTATCCTTTGGAAGCTTCTTCTTCAATATTTTCAGTAGCTTCTCAAATACTTTGTCAAGCACAGCATTCTCTGCCTTCCACTGCAGCAATTCCAGTACGGTACCGAGCTTTGTGTTGCCATCTTCACAATTGGGGTACAACCCTTTTTTGTGATCCTCTAACATGCGGTCGAACTTCAGCTTCTCCTTTTGACTTTCGCATTGCATCCTTGCATCGACAATGACCCGGCGGAGATCATCATCATCGGGCACATCGTCTGGTTCCTCTAGATCTTCGGCAGCTTCGCCCGTTGTAGCATCATCGTGCACATCGTCTGGTTCCTCTTGATGTTCAGTAGCATCACCGCATTCAGGGGGCACATAGTTGTCATCATACTCTTCTTCTTCGCCGTCTTCCATCATAACCCCAATTTCTCCGTGCCTCGTCCAAACATTATAGTGTGGCATGAAACCCTTGTAAAGCAGATGGGTGTGAAGGATTTTCCAGTCAGAGTAAGACTTCGTATTCCCACATATAGGGCATGGACAACACATAAAACCATTCTACTTGTTTGCCTCAGCCACTTCGAGAAAATCATGCACGCCCTTAATGTACTCGGAGGTGTGTCTTTCACCGTACATCCATTGCCGGTTCATCTACGTGCATTATATATAATTAAGTGTGTCAAAAATCATTACAGAACATCATGAATAGATAATTAAGTGATCAAATTAATAGAAGTTCATCATCACATTAAAACCAAAGTACATACATAGTTCTCATCTAACAACATAAAGCTCTGCAGAGCATCTAAATTAATTAAACCATACATTGAAACTATGTAAAACATTTCAATGCGAAAACAAATGCGACCACAATCGCAACCAATGTAACAACTGATCCAGCGGCATAATGATACCAAGCCTCAGTATGAATGGCATATTTTCTAATCTTTCTAATCTTCTAGCGCATTGCATCCATCTTGATCTTGTGATCATCGACGACATCCGCAACATGCAACTCCAATATCATCTTCTCCTCCTCAATTTTTCTTATTTTTTCCTTCAAGAAATTGTTTTCTTCTTCAACTAAATTTAACCTCTCGACAATAGGGTCGGTTGGAATTTCCGGTTCAACAACCTCCTAGATAAATAAAATCTATGTCATGTTGGTCGGCATAATTGTCATAAACAATAAATGAACCAATAGTTATGAAAAGATAATATATAGCACATCCGAATCATAGACACGACGAGGGCCGACGGGGGCGGATACCAAAACCATCGCACTATATAAGATGCAATAATAAAAGTAAGAAATTATACAAGTATCTATATAAATATACAAGTAAGATTTTTTTTCCTTTCAGAAAGAAGATAAGAACAAGAGGCTCACCACGGTGGTGCCGGCGACGAGATTGGCGTGGGCGATCGATGGCGGTGAGGATGGGGACGGGACGTGACGGACCGCTAAACCTAGACAAATATTAAGGAAAATGGAGCTTGGAGAGGAGAAATCTTAAGTACTGTGGCTCGAGCATTCCATCGAACACCTCGTGTGCATAGGAGGTGAGCTAGAGCACCACAAAGCTCTCCCCTTGCCGGCCAGGAAAAACAGAGCAGTGAGAGTGCTCTGCTCGCGGGTGAGGGGTATATATAGGCAACTCATTGGTCCCGGTTCATGGCATGAACCGGGACTAAAGGGCAGCCTTTGGTCCCGGTTCAAGCCACCAACCGGGACCAATGATGGTGGGCCAGGAGCGAGGCACATAGGTCCCGGTTCGTCCCACCAACCGGGACCAAAAGGTCCAGACGAACCGGGACCAATGGCCCACGTGGCCCGGTCGGCCCCTGGGGCTCACGAACCGGGTCCAATGCCCCCATGGATCCCGGTTCTGGACTGAACCGGGACTAATGGGCTGACCCGGCCTGGACCATTGCCCCCTTTTCTACTAGTGAATCTGTCCCGAACGACCTGGCTCTAGGAAGCTAGCTCCTGGATCTGAGATATGTCGTAGTAGAAAAACTGGAAGCTGGTATTTCGTGGATCCCAGAATTGGTAAAACTTGGAGTTCGGGTTATTTACGACGAGCTGCCATGGCAGAGTGAAAGAAAACGTTTTGTCCAGCGAAGACAAGACCTGAGCGACTCCCTTCCCTCCCTACCAGGCCAGAGACGAGCTTAATGGGCCTGCCAGCTACGAGCCTAGGACTAGCAATTGGATTTCGGAGTTCCGTTGCCGAACGGTGTTTTGAATCTGCGATTTTCATTGGGAAGCTGGAAATGAGATCCTGGAGCCGGATTTGAGGATTTCTAGGCGCTGGAGAGTTGCCGGACAAGCCCTTAGTCACGAAATTCATTGAATAGGCTGAAGGTAAATGTTGCATCCTGTCAATCGTAAACAATGGATGTTTAGCCTCGTCAATCAGAAATTCAGAATGCGTGAATAATATTCGGCCTTATCGGTCTTAGAGAAGTTAATGATGTCCTAGCCTTGTCAATCAAGGTAATAAAAGTCTAGTACCATCAGTCATGACTAATTAATGAATGGTTCCAATATCATCGACCATGAGAAAAGGGTCGAGTTATGACACAAGAACGAATCATGGCGATGAGGATGGTGGAAAAATATTTTCCTTGTATCATTCAGCCAAAATTAATTAGTCAAAGTGTTGCATGTACCTCTGACGCGCCAAAATATTTTCCTGGGGTCATGTCACCAAAATTCGGCTTAAATATTTTCCTTGTATCATTCGGCCAAAATTGCCGAAGCTGGGCGCAGTACCTCTGACGCGCACTGTAGCCCTGTGAACAAGAATAATAATTCACGCAATCGAGTTGTGCTTCAGATGATGTGGAACTTATAAATGAGTCTTTTACATGTCTCTACTACCCCTCATTACATTTTCAGAGCTAAACTCTTCTTGGTTGTAGCACTATCTGTTGGATGTCTAGATTGTTTGAGGGGCGGCCTCTGATGTCTCATTTAACTAAAGTCTTTACAGAACATTTGGCGATAATCTACTATGGCCACAAAATGTTTCAGGCCTGAAGCCTTCCTTGTTAAGCCAGGGTGATTACCTAAGTTATAGCACTACTGATGTTGTGGTTCTGCAAGTAGGCAGTCCACTATGCTAATATTGAGAGGCTATTAATGCATCAGTTGAGTTGAACATTTTACCGTAGATCCATTAATGTGTCACCGTCCTCAGATGAAATTTCCAGGGCCCAACTCACAATAATTCGCTCGTGGTTAATCAACCAACGTTGACCACACTCTGGTTCACGAAACGGTGCCTTGCTCTGGACTCATGACTGAAATATGCTGAATCTTTGCGCTGGTGGCTGCGTAGAATCTTTCAGTGTAAATTTCTGGAGTGACGATTGCTGATCTATCCAATTGTTTCGTGGACTTTCGGGAACCAAACAGGCTGACAGTTTCATACATTTGGCCACCGGATGAAAACTACTAATCCAGCGGCTAGTACCCATGCACACATGTCAGATTTTTGGGGCACAAGCATCAAGCCGAATCTTGTAGCATAGTATAGGAGATGACATTTGTTCTCCTTTGCTGTCATCAGTAAAAACTGAATATATGTAATAAAATATCCATCAAGTTTTTACTAAACTTGGTAAACAACACAAAGTTTAATTTTTATAACTTGGCAAGGGCCGCGCGAACGCGTACCCCCTCTAACACAAATTTTGACGCCCACTCTCCTAAGGTAGATGGTAGATCAACACATTCACTATGTGCTATGTGAACCATTGATCTAGGCCATGAGCCTTCTTGATGGCCCATAGACCCCGTCCAGGTAAGTATGTTCAAAGGTCGAACTATCCTCTAGTTATATATTTGTATTTGTTGTGCCAATCTTCTTAATCTTTCTGTGTGGGACTAAATCAAACGAAATTACCCTGGTAGCCAATATTTTGTCACCCATCGGTCTCACAGAAAGGCCGAAGGATTCAAGGCCCAGTTGCGTCTAGCCCATTAACAAAGAGCCAACCGCCTGCACGATCTCAAAAAACAAAAGCAGTCTCCTTGCACGACGACGTCCTAGGGGTAGGAGGCACACCTCTTGCACGATTTCTGAACTCAAGAGCTGGCATGGCTATTCCCTGCGCCACTCCGAGAACGCGTCCAAGCCCATCGCCGCGCTCCCCACCACCAGGGACTACCTGAGTTGCTGCGCCGGGTGTTCCGCCAGGCCAGCTACATCCAGACTCCAGACTGGGGCCCACCAACCACCATGGCCGGCGCGGGGGGCGACGCCTGTGGATCGATCACGACGACAGCATCTCTTGTCCAAGAGACCTGGTCTGCACCGGCTCCGCAGACAAGACCATCGGCCTGTGGCGCCGGCAGCCGTGCGGCGGCCTGGCCAAGGTCGGCGCCGTCGGAGGCCACGAGGGCCACGTGAAATGCATCCCGGCCTCCCTGTGCAGGGCCAGCAATGGCTATATGGTGTACAGCGGCGGGTTGGACAAGAGCATCAGAGTCTGGTGGGTGCTGAATGGGGCCAACGGCGACGACCGGCCGGGAGAAACGGACGCCAAGGATCACAGGCCCTGCGTGTTCTTGAGTTTTTTTTTTTTGCATGGATGTTCTTGAGGTGAAAGCGTGTGATTTGTCGGGCTTGCCTAGAAGAGTGTACATTTTTTCGAGAGGATTCTTGGTTCTGTAAAATTTACCCGAGGAAGGGTGTTGTTCAGATTGTTTTGGGGTTTTATTTTATAGATTTAAATTTTGAAGGGACACGCAAACTAGTCATAGGTTGTTGGGTGTAAAATAGCTGTAAACTGTGAAGTATAGCACTTATACTTTGGTTTCTATGTAGTTTTGATTATTTTAATGGAAAAAATATGTTTTTGGTCCCTCAAGTTCACCAAAAGTAGACACTTAGTCCCTCAAGAATTTTTGGAAGACATTTGGTCACTCAACTCTCAAAACCGGGTAAATTTCGTTCAAAACCAGATTTAAGTGCAAAACCGCCCACATGGCAGAGGTTTTCTCTCTCCCCATTTCCCCGTAGGACACTTTTTGGTCGAACTAATGCCTTACATTCCACCTCCTCTCTCTCTATATATCCCGATTGTGTCGCCATCGACTTGACCGGCGGCCGGTCCGAGGTGGTCCCTTCCTCAGTTGTATCTGGCCTCACCTCTCGCTCGACCTTGCAGTTCACGGGTGAGCATCTCCTAGCTGGGAGGTAGCGGGCGCGGAGATCGCGGTCGAAGCCGTCATGCCTCTGCCCATTTGGTCGCCGTCGGCTTGTTGCAGGGAGATCCGAGGCAGTGTCGTGTCACTGGCCAGGACGGGCCACCGAACACCACCTCGTCAGACCACGATGCGCGACGGCAGGTGTGACCTCGTCCAAGGGAGAGCAGATGGTTGGGTCTGAGGAAGCCGCTTCCTGATGCAGCAGAGGGGGTGGAGGCTTGTTGGGGGCAGCTTGCTGGAGCCTACTGTGCCGGAGACCAAGGGAAGGGCGCAATGTAAGGGCGGTGGCGCAGGAGCCGAATTCTATGGTGGGAGGTGAGCGTGACACACACAAAGGGGCACTTCGGCTTGCCTTCGTCGTCATCCTATGGTCGTGTTGGGGAACGTAGCAAAAATTCAAAAAATTTCCTACGAGTCACCAAGATCAATCTATGGAGGGACTAGCAACGAGAGAGAAGAGTGCATCTACATACCCTTGTAGATGGCTAAGCGGAAGCGTTACAAGAACACAGATGAAGGAGTTGTACTCGTAGCGATTCAGATCGAGGTTGATTCCGATCTAAGCGCCGAACAACGGCGCCTCCGCATTCAACACACGTGCAGCCCGGTGACGTCTCCCACGCCTTGATCCAGCAAGGAGAGAGGGAGAGGTTGGGGAAGACTCCGTCTAGCAGCAGCACAACGGCGTGGTGGTGATGGAGGAGCGTGGCACTCCAGTAGGGCTTCGCCAAGCACCGCAAGAGACGAGGAGGGAGAGGAGTAGGGCTGTGTCAGGTGAGGTGAAAACTCATGTGTTGGGCAGCCCCAAAACCCCCACTATATATAGGGGAAGGGGAGAGGGGGCCGGCCCCCTCCAGATCCCATCTAGAGGGGACGGGCGGCGGCCAAGAGGGGGAGACTTGCCCCCCAAGCAAGGTGGAGGCGCCCCCTCCCCTAGGATTTTCAACCCTAGGCACCTGGGCCCTTGGGGAGGGGCGCACCAGCCCACTAGGGGCTGGTTCCCTCCCATATTCAGCCCATTAAGTCCCCCAGGGCAGGTGGCCCCACCCGGTGGACCCCCGGACACCTTTCGGTGGTCCCGGTACAATACCGATAACCCCCAAAACTATTCCGGTGACTGAAACTGGAGTTCCGATATATAAATCTTTACCTCTGGACCAGTCCGGACCTCCTCGTGACGTCCGAGATCTCATCCGGGACTCCGAACAACATTCGGTAACCACATACAAACTTCCCTTATAACCCTAGCATCATCGAACCTTAAGTGTGTAGACCCGACGTGTTCGGGAATCATGCAGACATGACCGAGACAACTCTCCGGCCAATAACCAACAGCGGGATCTGGATACCCATGTTGGCTCCAACATGTTCCACGATGATCTCATCGGATGAACCACGATGTCAAGGATTCAATCAATCCCGTATACAATTCCCTTTGTCTACCGGTATAGTACTTGCCGGAGATTCGATCGTCGGTATCCCGGTACCTTGTTCAATCTCGTTACCAGCAAGTCTCTTTACTCGTTCCGTAACACATCATCCCGTGATCAACTCCTTGATCACATTGTGCACATTATGATGATGTCCTACCGAGTGGGCCCAGAGATACCTCTCCGTCACACGGAGTGACAAATCCCAGTCTCGATTCGTGCCAACCTAACACACACTTTTGGAGATACCTGTAGTGCACCTTTATAGTCACCCAGTTACGTTGTGATGTTTGGTACACCCAAAGCACTCCTACGGTATCAGGGAGTTACACAATCTCATGGTCTAAGGAAATGATACTTGACATTAGAAAAGCTTTAGCAAACGAACTACAGGATCTTGTGCTATGCTTAGGATTGGGTCTTGTCCATCACATCATTCTCCTAATGATGTGATCCCGTTATCAATGACATCCAATGTCCATGGTCAGGAAACCATGACCATCTGTTGATCAACGAGCTGGTCAACTAGAGGCTCACTAGGGACATGTTGTGGTCTATGTATTCACACATGTATTACGGTTCCCTGTTAATACAATTATAGCATGAACAATAGACAATTATCATGAACAAGGAAATATAATAATAACCATTTTATTATTGCCTCTAGGGTATATTTCCAACAGTCTCCCACTTGCACTAGAGTCAATAATCTAGTTCACATCACTATGTGATTGTAATGAATCGACACCCATGGGGTTTGATCATATCTCGCTTGTGAGAGAGGTTATTAGTCAACGGATCTAAACCTTTCAGATCCGTGTGTGTTTTGCAAACCTCTATGTCATCTCCTAGATGCACCTACCACGCTCTATTTGGAGCTATTCCAAATAACTGTTCTACTATACGAATCCGGTTTACTACTCCGAATAATCCGGATTAGTGTCAAAGTTTGCATCGGCGTAACCCTTTACGACGAACTCTTTTACCACCTCCATAATCGAGAAAATTCCTTAGTCCACTAGTTACTAAGGATAAGTTTGACCGCTGTCCTGTGATCCATTCCTGGATCACTCTTGTACCCCTTGACTGACTCATGGCAAGGCACACTTCTGGTGCGGTACACAACATAGCATACTATAGAGCCTACGTCTGAAGCATAGGGGACGACCTTTGTCCTTTCTCTCTCTTCTACCGTGGTCATGTCTTGAGTCTTACTCAATACTCACACCATATAACACAGCCAAGAACTCCTTCTTTGCTGATCTATTTTGAACTCCTTCAAAATCTTGTCACGGTATGTATTCATTTGAAAGTACTATTAGGCGTTTTGATCTATCCTTATAGATATTGATGCTCAATGTTCAAGTAGCTTAATCCAGGTTTTCCATTGAAAAACACTTTTCAAATAACCCTATATGCTTTCCAGAAATTCTACATCATTTCCGATCAACAATGTGTCAACAACATATACTCATCAGAAATGCTATAGTGCTCCCACTCACTTCTTTGGAAATACAAGTTTCTCATAAACTTTGTATAAACCCAAAATCTTTGATCATCTCATCAAAGCGTATATTCCAACTCCGAGATGCTTACTCCAGTCCTTAGAAGGATTGCTGGAGCTTTGCATACTTGTTAGCATCTTTTAGGATTGACAAAACCTCTTGGTTGTATCACATACAACCTTTCCTCAAGAATAACATCGAGGAAACAATGTTTTGACATCCTATCTGCAAGCATAAATCATGCAGTAACTGCTAATATAATTCCAACAGACTCTTAGCATCGCTACGAGTGAGAAAGTATCATCGTAGTCAACTCCTTGAACTTGTCGGAAAACATCTTAGCGACAAGTCGAGCTTTCTTAATGGTGACACTTACCATCATTGTCCGTCTTCCTTTTAAAATCCATCTGTACCCAACAGCCTTATGACCATCAAGTAGTTCTTCCAAAGTCTACACTTTGTTTTATACATGGATCTTCTCTCGGATTTTATGGCCTCGAGCCATTTGTCAGAATCCGGGCCCACCATCGCTTCTCCATAGCTCGTAGGTTCATTGTTGTCTAACAACATGACCTCCAAGAGAGGATTGCCATACCACTCTGAAGTAGTACGCGTCCTTGTCGTTCTACGAGGTTCGGTAGTGACTTGATCCAAAGCTTCATGATCACTATCATCAGCTTCCACTTCAATTGGTGTAGGTGCCACAGGAACAACTTCCTGTGCCCTGCTACACACTAGTTGTAGTGACGGTTCAATAACCATCAAGTCTCCACCATCCTCCCACTCAATTCTTTCGAGAGAAACCTTTCCTCGAGAAAGGACCCGTTTCTAGAAACTATCACTTTTGCTTCCGAATCTGAAAAAGGAAGGTATACCCAACTGTTTTGGGTGTCCTATGAAGATGTATTTATCCGCTTTGGGTTCGAGCTTATCAGGATGAAACTTTTTCACATAAGCGTCGCAGCCCCAAACTTTTAAGAAACGACAGCTTAGATTTCTCCAAACCATAGTTCATACAGTGTCGTCTCAACGGAATTGCATGGTTCCCTATTTAAAGTGAATGCCGTTGTCTCTAATGCCTAACCCATAAACGATAGTGGTAGTTCGATAAGAGACATCATGGTATGCACCATATCCAATAGGGTGCAGCTATGATGTTCGGACACACCATCACACTATGGTGTTCCAGGCGGTATTAGTTGTGAAACAATTTCCACAATGTCTTAATTGCATACCAAACTCATAACTCAGATACTCATCTCTATGATCATATCATAGACATTTTATCCTCTTGTCACGACGATCTTCAACTTCACTCTGAAATTACTTGAACCTTTCAATAATTCAAATTTGTGTTTCATCAAGTAAACATACAGAATCTACTCAAATCATCTGTGAAGTAAGAACATAACGATATCCACTGCAAGCCTCAACACTCATTAGACTGCACACATCAAAATGTATTACTTCCAACAAGTTGCTTTCTTGTTCCATCTTACTGAATTCGAGGCTTTTCAGTCATCTTGCCCATGTGGCATGATTTGCATGTCTCAAGTGATTCAAAATCAAGTGAGTCCAAACGATCCATCTGCATGGAGTTTCTTCATGCGTATACACCAATAGACATGGTTCGCATGTCTCAATCTTTTCAAAAACGTGTGAGTCCAAAGATCCATCAACATGGAGCTTCTTCATGCGTTTTACACCAATATGACTTACATGGCAGTGCCACAAGTAGGAGGTACTATCATTACTATCTTATATCATTTGGCATGAACATGTGTATCACTACGATCGAAATTCAATAAACCATTCATTTTAGGTATAAGACCATTGAAGGTATTATTCAAATAAACATAGCAACCATTATTCTCCTTAAATGAATAACCGTATTGCGATAGACATAATCCAATCATGTCTATGCTCAACGCAAACACCAAATAACAATTATTTAGGTTTAACACCGATCCCGATGGTAGAGGGAGCGTGCGATGTTTGATCACATCAACCTTGGAAATACTTCCAACACATATCGTCACCTCACCTTTAGCTACCCTCCGTTTATTCCATAGCCTTTTATTTCGAGTTACTAACACTTAGCAACCGAATCGGTATCTATTACCATGGTGCTACTAGGAGTACTAGTAGAGTACACATTAATATAATGTATATCCAATATACTTCTGTCGACCTTGCATGCCTTCATATCTACCAAGTATATAGGGTAATTCTGCTCCAGTGACCGTTCCCCTTATTACAGAAGCACTTAGTCTCGGGTTTGGGTTCAATCTTGGGTTTCTTCACTAGAGCAGCAGCTGATTTGCCGTTTCATGAAGTATCCCTTCTTGCCCTTGCCCTTCTTGAAACTAGTGGTTTTACTAACCATCAACAATTGATACTCCTTCTTGATTTCTACTTTCGCGGTGTCAAACATCGCGAATATTTCAAGGATCATCATATCTATCCCTGATATGTTATAGTTCATCACGAAGCTCTAGCAGCGTGGTGGCAATGACTTTGGTGAAACATCACTATCTCATCTGGAAGATCAACTCCCACTCGATTCAAGTGATTGTTGTCCTCAGACAATCTGAGCACAAGCTCAACGATTGAGATTTTCTCCCTTAGTTTGCAGGCTAAGAAAATCGTCGGAGGTCTTATACCTCTTGACGTGGGCACAAGCCTGAAATCCAAATTTCAGCCCTCGAAACATGTCATATGTTCCATGACGTTTCGAAATCGTCTTCGGCGCCTCAATTCTTAACCGTTTAACATGACTGAACTATCACGTAGTTATCAAAACATGTATGTCAGATGTTCGCAGCATCCACAGACGACGTTCGAGGTTCATCACACCGAGCGGTGCATTAAGGACATAAGGCTTCTACGCAGCAATGAGGACAATCCTCAGTTTACAAACCCAGTCCGCATAATTGCTACTATCAACTTTCAACTATATTTTCTCTAGGAACTTATCTAAACAGTAGAACTAAAGCGCGATCTTACGACATAATTTGTAAAGACCTTTTGACTATGTTCAGGATAATTAAGTTCATCTTATGAACTCCCACTCAGATAGACATCCCTCTAGTCATCCAAGTGATTATATGATCCGAGTCAACTAGGCCGTGTCCGATCATCACGTGAGACTAACTAGTCATCATCGGTGAACATTTTCATATTGATCGTATCTACCATACGACTCATGCTCAACCTTTCGGTCTCTTGTGTTCCGAGGCCATGTCTGTACATGCTAGGCTCGTCAAGTCAACCTAAGTGTTTCGCGTGTGTAAATCTGGCTTACACCCGTTGTATGTGAATGTTAGAATCTATGACACCCGATCATCACGTGGTGCTTCGAAACAACGAACTTCCGCAACGGTGCACAGTTAGGGGGAACACTTTCTTGAAATTTTAATGAGGTATCATCTTATTTACTACCGTCGTTCTAAGCAAATAAGATGCATAAACATGATAAACATCACATGCAATCAAAAAGTGACATGATATGGCCAATATCATTTTGCTCCTTTCGATCTCCATCTTCGGGGCTCCATGATCATCATCGTCACCGGCATGACACCATGATCTCCATCATCGTGTCTCCATGAAGTTGTCTCGCCAACTATTACTTCTACTACTATGGCTAACGGTTTAGCAATAAAGTAAAGTAATTACATGGCGTTGTTCAATGACACGCATGTCATACAATAAATTAAGACAACTCCTATGGCTCCTGCCGGTTGTCATACTCATCGACATGCAAGTCGTGATTGCTATTACAAGAACATGATCAATCTCATACATCACATTCTTTTGGCCATATCACATCACATAGCATACCCTGCAAAAACAAGTTAGATGTCCTCTAATTCTTGTTTGCATGTTTTACGTGGCTGCTATGCGTTTCTAGCAAGAACATTTCTTACGTACGCAAAAGCCACAACGTGATATGCCAATTGCTATTTACCCTTCATAAGGACCCTTTTCATCGAATCCGATCCGACTAAAGTGGGAGAGATTGGCACCCGCTACCCACCTTATGCAACAAGTGCATGTCAGTCCGTGGAACCTGTCTCACGTAAGTGTACGTGTAAGGTCGGTCCGGGCCGCTTCATCTCACAATACCGTCGAAACAAGATAGGACTAGTAACGGTAAGCATATTGAACAAAATCAACGCCCACAACAACTTGTGTTCTACTCGTGCATAGAATCGACGCAATAGACCTAGCTCATGATGCCACTGTTGTGGAACGTAGCAAAAATTCAAAAAAATTCCTATGAGTCACTAAGATCTATCTATGGAGAGACTAGCAACGAGAGAGAAGAGTGCATCTACATACCCTTGTAGATCGCTAAGCGGAAGCATTACAAGAACGCGGATGAAGGAGTCGTACTCGTAGCGATTCAGATCGCGGTTGATTCCGATCTAAGCGCCGAACAATGGCGCCTCCGCGTTCAACACACGTGCAGCCCGGTGACGTCTCCCACGCCTTGATCCAGAAAGGAGAGAGGGAGAGGTTGGGGAAGACTCCGTCCGGCTGCAGCACAACGGCGTGGTGGTGATGGAGGAGCGTGGCACTCCAGCAGGGCTTCGCCAAGCACCGCAAGAGACGAGGAGGGAGAGGGGTAGGGCTGCGCCAGGTGAGGTGAAAACTCATGTGTCCGGCAGCCCCAAAACCCCCACTATATATAGGGGAAGGGTAGAGGGGGCCGGCACCCTCCATATCCCATCTAGAGGGGAGGGGCGGCGTCCAGGAGGGGGAGACTTGCCCCCCAAGCAAGGTGGAGGGGCCCCCTCCCCTAGGGTTTTCAACCCTAGGCGCCTTGGGCCCTTGGGGAGGGGTGCACCAGCCCACTAGGGGCTGGTTCCCTCCCATATTCAGCCCATTAAGTCCCCCGGGGCAGGTGGCCCCACCTGGTGGACCCCTGGACACCTTTCGGTTGTCCCGGTACAATACCGATAACCACCGAAACTATTCCGGTGACTGAAACTGGACTTCCCATATATAAATCTTTACCTCCGGACCATTCCGGAACTCCTCATGACGTCCGGGATCTCATCCGGGACTCCGAACAACATTTGGTAACCACATACAAACTTCCTTTATAACCCTAGCGTCATCGAACCTTAAGTGTGTAGACCCTACGGGTTCGGGAATCATGCAGACATGACCGAGACAACTCTCCAGTGAATAACCAACAGCGGGATCTGGATACCCATGTTGGCTCCCACATGTTCCACGATGTTCTCATCGGATGAACCATGATGTCAAGGATTCAATCAATCCCGTATACAATTCCCTTTGTCTACCCGTATAGTACTTGCCCGAGATTCGATCGTCGGTATCCCGATACCTTGTTCAATCTCGTTACCGTCAAGTCTCTTTACTCATTCCGTAACACATCATCCCGCGATCAACTCCTGGATAACACTATGCACATTGTGATGATGTCCTACCGAGTGGGCCCAGAGATACCTCTACGTCACACGGAGTGACAAATCCTAGTCTCGATTCGTTCCAACCTAACAGACACTTTCAGAGATACCTGTAGTGCACCTTTATAGTCACCCAGTTACGTTGTGACGTTTGATACACCCAAAGCACTCCTACGGTATCAGGGAGTTACATAATCTCATGGTCTAAGGAAATGATACTTGACATTAGAAAAGCTTTAGCAAACGAACTACACGATCTTGTGCTATGCTTAGGATTGGGTCTTGTCCATCACATCATTCTCCTAATGATGTGATCCCGTTACCAATGACATCCAATGTCCATGGTCAGGAAACCATGAACATCTAATGATCAACGAGCTAGTCAACTAGAGGCTCACTAGGGACATGTTGTGGTCTATGTATTCACACATGTATTACGGTTCCCCGTTAATACAATTATAGCATGAACAATAGACAATTATCATGAACAAGGAAATACAATAATAACCATTTTATTATTGCCTCTAGGGCATATTTCCAACAGGTCGAGCTTGCCGTCAACTGGAAGGGGGTCACATGGTGGATGCTGACGACGTGTGTGAGATCGAGGGAGAGAGGGGTGAGGCCTCCCTGCCTTCGGTTGTTGGTGCTGCATATCTGACCAATAGATAGTGGATCTCAACAGCGGGAAGAAGGGGAGATGACTGAGCCGGTGGAGCTCCGCCGGTGGTTTAGACATGACCAGAAATGTTCATGATGAATGAAAAGGGTTAAGATTGCTTATCTCTTTCTTATATTCTCTCACTCTTTTGTGATCTGCCTCCTACTCCTTCATGTACTTCTTCCGAAACAAAGTCATCCTCGTGTTCTTTTTTTAGTGCGGACTCGCCCATGTTGATCAAATTCATACAAGATTTATGTCATGGGTTTATTTAAAAAAATTATGACTTATAATCATGTACACATCCTCTTTTAAGAAAAGAACCTTCTTTTACACGTAACATACTTTAGAAATTACTACTCTTGTGTGGGCCACCCATACTTGAATAGAACGAGAGCATGTGCTGAAAGTGAACAAACACATGTATTCACAAGCCAATAAAAAGGGAAATTGAAGAAACACGTAGACTCACAAAAACAGATAAAAGGGCCAGCAGTGAAGTGCCTAACACTCACTATGCCAAAACTATACATATACACACAGATGCTTAATGTCATAGTCTCCAATTTTTGATTCTTCTAGAGATTACGAACATACAAGAATCATACATTGCTTAGGCTTGGAAGTCGTCGGGATTCACTCTTCCGCGCCAGGGAAATATCTCACGAGCAACTTGGTTACTTCAACCTTCTACATGGGAACTGGTTGGGTGTTTGAGACACCATTCATGTCCAATGTCAAGGAGCACATGATGTTGGTGGGTATATAACATTCTTTCCACTAGCATCATGGAGCACAAACATTGACAACATTGTGCCAATTATTTTTCTATGAACTAGGAAGAACTAGACGTGGGAAAACCCACAACAAGGGCATTCCTATGTAAAACCACAAGAATCGCAGGTTAGGACTTCATTGTAGTAACAATTAAAACATCATTGCCAGGAACACACACATGGCATAATATTTAAGCCTTGAGGTACTTTGAATTGAAATATTTTTATGAAAAGAAAATGCTTTGTATGGAAATATCTGGATCAACGGAAGGAGATCACTAATACAATTCCCATAGTATGGTGTAAAAACATGGCGACATGGTCATAAATATGGTCTCATGGTGATGTTCCACACCCTTTATGGACTATTGAGATGTCACGTAAGTATATATATATACATGAACACCATGTTTATGGTCACTCACCCAAATTCCCTAATTCTCACTCATGACATGAACACATTTATGAGTTAAATGAAACATAGTACTTTCACATATCATCTTGGTTAGTTAGACATAGTAAAACATAGTACTTCGACATGTCATATTTTTTCTGAATACAAAATAAAGATTTTTCATCATTTACACCTCTTCTTTTAAGAAAATAATCTTCTTTTACACCTAAATGTATTTTAGAAATTAATAGTCACAAGACTGTGGACAATGCGGGCCACTCCTAGTTGAATAGAACGAGCACATGTGCTGAAACTGAAGAAATACATGGACCCACAAGCTGATAAAAAGGAAAAATTAAGAAACACAGACCCACATGCTCATGAAAAGGCAAGCAATGAGGTGCCATCATACTCACCGTACCCAAACTGTTCACGTAGGTCCTCAAGTTCGTATAGCCTCTGAGTTTTGATTCCTCTAGAGATCTTAAGCATGCATCGTTCATATAGTGAGGGTGTGTATATTTCACCAAATCCAGATTTTCCCTTAGTCTTGGAAGGCATCATGATTTTCTCTTCCACATCACTGTTCTGTTCCTTGAGCAACTTGGTTCCTCAAACCTTGTTCAAAATAACCAGTTGGGTGTTGGAGACACCATTCAAGTGCAACCCCAAGGAACACATGAAGTTGATGGGTACATTGCACACTTCCCAATACGATCTGTGGAGCACAAACACCAACAACATTGTGGCAATTGTTTTCCAAGAGACTACAAATAATTTGTCGTGGAACAAACCACAACCTGGACATTCCCATGTAAAACCCCATTAATTTATGGTCAACAGGAACTATGTACATTTTACTACAGGAAGATTCTTGAGTTTGTTTTTACCAGATTAAAGGGCTTCGAGATTGTTTTTGTTCCTTTTGATTATCTGGCGCCCCTGGATACCTACATCGTGTTTGTTGTTGAGTATAGTATTTAGATCCAAAGAATCACTGAAACTAGCCATAGTTTGGCTACAAAATGGTTGTAAACGGTAAAGTATGTCACCTATACCTTTATTTCTATATAGGTTTTGATTTTATTTAAATTTCCTTTTAGGCATAACCATATAGCTTTTTTGCAAACTAAACATAGCTTAGGTGGTTAGGTTTGTTGCGTTGAAATCAGCCCACCCGGGTTCAAGTTCTAGACTTGATATGTGTGCTTGCATATTTTCCAGATTTATTTCAGGTTGTTCTGCTATTCTTTCAGCGGTATGGCGTGCCCGTCAACTCAAGCCGTCAATGACGACTTTGTTAATCTCAAGATCCGTGGACTCAGTCTCTCGATCGAAGATGCTCACAAGGGTAGGGAGTGCGTACGTGTGTTCATAGGAATGAGTGTGTGTGCATGTATGTGAGCGTATGTGGTTACTGCCTTGTTATGTTATTTATCTCTTTTAGCAATCGATATGCCTTTTACTTCTTCTAAAACAAATCCATCTTCTAAAGTTTGTGTGCACATTCATCTAGAAACAAAGGTTGTTTATTTTCTTAAAATAAAATCATGAGTTGTCCTTAGTACAATTTATCCTTTCGAAAACTCAATATTCTCGTACACCTTGTATGTTAATGTACTATAAAAGAAATACTCGCCTAACAATACACAATGAAGCGACTGCTTTTTTTGAACGTATGAAGGTACTGCTAGTTGACTATGAATGGGTACATGGGCTAAAATTAAAGAAACACATGGACACACGACGTGACCACTGACCACACACTCTCGAAGCCCAAACTATACATGCATATGTATGTTATAAACCGCAAAGTCTATTAGTTCTCATTTCTATAGAGATTATGAACACACACTGTTCGTACTTTGAATCAGTGGAGATTGCACCACATCTAGATTTGTTGCTCAAGTTTGGAGGGCATCAGAATTTACTCTTTCGCATCATGTTAATATTCCATGAGCAATGTGGTTCTCCTTCAACCTTGTTCATCATGACCGGCCAGTTGAGTGTTGGAGACACAATTCATGCCCAAACCGAGGAACACATGATGTTGGCGGGAACATAGCATAGTAGCATTCTTCCAGACACGATACGGATGCGGCACAAACACCAGTGATATTGTGGCAACTGTTGTCCTAGAGACCACGAAGAGTTCAACATGGAACAAGGTACGATTGGTGCACTCCCATGTAAAACCACTGGAACCTAGGGATTACAATGTCAGCGTAGCAAAAATAAAATGTTTATGCTTCCTGTTTTGGTAACATGAAGGGGTTCTGCTAATGGTGTAATGATAAATAAAATGATGGGCATGCCATTATACATTTGTATATAGATGAAATAAAAAGGGCAACCACACATATGTGAAATTTTGTTTTATAATTATAGTATTACGAAGTACAACTTCCCCACATGATTACAATATACTGTGCCATCATTGAAATCTGACTTAACTCGGTGACTATGTATTTGCAGGTTACCATGGCCTCGCAAAACAACCCAATTAATAACATCTGCTTGTTAATACTGCAAAATATCTTGATTAAGCTGTGTTGATACTTCGTCGTCTTGAAACTTGGAATCTTCGCCAAAATGGTAGGTGGCAAAAGTGGCCATTGTGACATAACCGAGTCTCGTTAGGGCCTGTTCGGCAATTGCCCAACTCCCAGCTTCTTTGATTCCGTGAGCGGATCTGTCCCGAACGACCTGGCTCTAGGAAGCTAGCTCCTGGATCTGAGATAGGTAGTAGTAGAAAAACTGGAAGCTGGTATTTCGTGGATCCCAGAATTAGTAAAACTTGGAGTTTGGGTTATTTACGACGAGCTGCCATGGCAGAGTGAAAGAAAACGTTTTGTCCAGCGAAGAAAAGACCTGAGCGACTCCCTTCCCTCCCTACCAGGCCAGAGACGAGCTTAATGGGCCTGCCAGCTATGAGCCTAGGACTAGCAATTGGATTCGGAGTTCCGTTGCCGAACGGTGTTTTGAATCTGTGATTTTCGTTGGGAAGCTGGAAATGAGATCCTGGAGCCGGATTTGAGGATTTCTAGGCGCTGGAGAGTTGCCGAACAAGCCCTTAGTCACGAAATTCATTGAATAGGCTGAAGGTAAATGTTGCATCCTGTCAATCGTAAACAATGGATGTTTAGCCTCGTCAATCAGAAATTCAGAATGCGTGAATAATATTCGGCCTTATCGGTCTTGGAAAAGTTAATGATGTCCTAGCCTTGTCAATGAAGGTAATAAAAGTCTAGTACCATCGGTCATGACTAATTAATGAATGGTTCCAATATCATCGACCATGAGAAAAGGGTCGAGTTATGACACAAGAACGAATCATGGCGATGAGGATGGTGGAAAAATATTTTCCTTGTATCATTCAGCCAAAATTAATTAGTCAAAGTGTTGCATGTACCTCTGACGCGCCAAAATATTTTCCTGGGGTCATGTCACCAAAGTTCGGCTTAAATATTTTCCTTGTATCATTCGGCCAAAATTGCCGAAGCTGGGCGCAGTACCTCTGACGCGCACTGCAACTGCCCAACTCCCAGCTTCTTTGATTCCGCGAGTGGATCTGTCCTGAACGACCTAGCTCTAGGAAGCAAGCTCCTGGATCTGAGACATGTCGTAGTAGAAAAACTGGGAGCTGGTGTTTTGTGGATCCCAAAATTCATAAAACTTGGAGTTCGAGTTATTTACGACAAGCTGCCACGGGGAAGTGAAAGAAAACGTTTCGTCAAGCAAAGAAAAGACCTAAGCGACTCCCTTCCCTCCCTACCAGGCCAAAAACGAGCTTAATGGGCCAGCCAGCTACAAGCCCAGGACTAGCAATTGGATTTCGGAGTTCCGTAGCCAAACGGTGTTTCGAATCTGCGATTTTCGTTGGGAAGCTGGTAGTGAGATCCTGGAGCCGGATTTGAGGATTTCTAGGCGCTGGAGAGTTGCCGAACAGGCCCTTAGTCATGAAATTTATTGATTAGGCTAAAGGTAAATGTTGGATCCTGTCAATCATAAACAATGGATGTTTAGACTCGTCAATCAGAAATTCAGAATGCGTGAATAATATTCGGCCTTATCGGTCTTGGAAAAGTTGATGATGTCCAGCTCGTCAATCAAGGAAATAAAATATCTAGTACCATTGGTCATGACTAATTAATGAATGGTTCCAATATCATCGATCATGAGAAATGGGTTGAGTTATGACACAACAACGAATCATGGCGATGAGGGTCACGGAAAAATATTTTACCTATAACATTCGGCCAAAATGAATTAGTCAAAGTGTTGCATGTACCTCTGACGCGCCAAAATATTTTCCTGGGTTCATGTCACCAAAGTTCGGCTTAAATATTTTCCTTGTATCATTCGGCCAAAATTGCCGAAGCTGGGCGCAGTACCTCTGACGCGCACTGCAGCCCTATGAACAAGCATAATAACTCACGCAATCGAGTTGTGCTTCAGATGATGTGGAACTTATAAATGAGCCTTTTACATGTCTCTACTACCCCTCATTACATTTTCAGAGCTAAACTCTTATTGGTTGTAGCACTATCTGCTGGATGTCTAGATTGTTTGAGGGGCGGCCTCTGATGTCTCATTTAACTGAAGTCTTTACAGAACATTTTGCGATAATCTACTATGGCCACAAAATGTTTCAGGCCTGAAGCCTTCCTTGTTAAGCCAGGGTGATTACCTAAGTTATAGCACTACTGATGTTGTGGTTCTGCAAGTAGGCAGTCCACTATGCTAATATTGAGAGGCTATTAACGCATCAGTTGAGTTGAACATTTTACCGTAGATCCATTAATGTGTCACCGTCCTCGGATGAAATTTCCAGGGCCCAACTCACAATAATTCGCTCGTGGTTAATCAACCAACGTTGACCACACTCTGGTTCACGAAACAGTGCCTTGCTCTGGACTCATGACTGAAATATGCTGAATCTTTGCGCTGGTGGCTGCATAGAATCTTTCAGTGTAAATTTCTGGAGTGACGATTGCTGATCTATCCAATTGTTTCGTGGACTTCCAGGAACCAAACAGGCTGACAGTTTCATACATTTGGCCACCGGATGAAAACTACTAATCCAGCGGCTAGTACCCATGCACACATGTCAGATTTTTGGGGCACAAGCATCAAGCCGAATCTTGCAGCATAGTATAGGAGATGACATTTGTTCTCCTTTGCTGTCATCAGTAAAAACTGAATATACGTAATAAAATATCCATCAAGTTTTTACTAAAGTTGGTAAACAACACAAAGTTTAATTTTTATAACTTGGCAGGGGCCGCACAAACGCGTACCCCCTCTAACACAAATTTTGACGCCCACTCTCCCAAGGGAGACGGTAGATCAACACATTCACTATGTGCTATGTGAACCATTGATCTAGGCCATGAGCCTTCTTGATGGCCCATAGACCCTGTCCAGGTAAGTATGTTCAAAGGTCGAACTATCCTCTAGTTATATATTTGTATTTGTTGTGCCAATCTTCTTAATCTTTCTGTGTGGGACTAAATCAAACGAAATTACCCTGGTAGCCAATATTTTGTCACCCATCGGTCTCACAGAAAGGCCGAAGGATTCAAGGCCCAGTTGCGTCTAGCCCATTAACAAAGAGCCAACCGCCTGCACGATCTCAAAAAACAAAAGCAGTCTCCTTGCACGACGACGTCCTAGGGGTAGGAGGCACACCTCTTGCACGATTTCTGAACTCAAGAGCTGGCATGGCTATTCCCTGCGTCGTTAACTATTGCTGCTCAACTTGATCGATCGCCACCCCTGTGTCTGCTTGTGTCTCTGATCCGATCAAAACATTGCAAGAACAGCACCAGGTGCCGGCTCGTGTCCGCGTGGGGCGCCACTCCGAGAACGCGTCCAAGCCCATCGCCGCGCTCCCCACCACCAGGGACTACCTGAGTTGCTGCGCCGGGTGTTCCGCCAGGCCAGCTACATCCAGACTCCAGACTGGGGCCCACCAACCACCATGGCCGGCGCGGGGGCGACGCCTGTGGATCGATCACGACGACAGCATCTCTTGTCTCGCCGTCGCCGTGCAGGACAGCATTGTGTGCTCAGGCTCCTGGGACAGGACGCTCAAGATGTGGTGCATGTCCGACCTTCGGTGCCCCGAGTCCGTGCGCGCGTACGACGACGCCATCAACGCCGTCGCCACCGACTGCGGCGTAGTGTATGTACTCCGCCTCCGCCTCCGGCCGCGTCATGGCGTGGGAGCAGGGCAAGGCCACTGGGACCGCGGGCGCCTCCGCAGCGCACACACCCTCCTTGCCGTCCTCGTCGCTCGCGATGGTGTCTCGTGGAACGCTGCCGCGGCGACCGCCGGCGGCGGCGCGTGTACGCGGCTGGCTCGGACGGGCACGTCCTCGGCTGTGACCGGCACGGCGCGCGGTGGAGCCTCGCGTGCGAAGTCAAGGCGCACGCCATGGCCGTGCTGTGCCAGTGCGTTGCCGGCGACCTGGTCTGCACCGGCTCCGCAGACAAGACCATCGGCCTGTGGCGCCGGCAGCCGTGCGGCGGCCTGGCCAAGGTCGGCGCCGTCGGAGGCCACGAGGGCCACGTGAAATGCATCCCGGCCTCCCTGTGCAGGGCCAGCAATGGCTATATGGTGTACAGCGGCGGGTTGGACAAGAGCATCAGAGTCTGGTGGGTGCTGAATGGGGCCAACGGCGACGACCGGCCGGGAGAAACGGACGCCAAGGATCACAGGCCCTGCGTGTTCTTGAGTTTTTTTTTTTTGCATGGATGTTCTTGAGGTGAAAGCGTGTGATTTGTCGGGCTTGCCTAGAAGAGTGTACATTTTTTCGAGAGGATTCTTGGTTCTGTAAAATTTACCCGAGGAAGGGTGTTGTTCAGATTGTTTTGGGGTTTTATTTTATAGATTTAAATTTTGAAGGGACACGCAAACTAGTCATAGGTTGTTGGGTGTAAAATAGCTGTAAAGTGTGAAGTATAGCACTTATACTCTGGTTTCTATGTAGTTTTGATTATTTTAATGGAAAAAATATGTTTTTGGTCCCTCAAGTTCACCAAAAGTAGACACTTAGTCCCTCAAGAATTTTTGGAAGACATTTGGTCACTCAACTCTCAAAACCGGGTAAATTTCGTTCAAAACCAGATTTAAGTGCAAAACCGCCCACATGGCAGAGGTTTTCTCTCTCCCCATTTCCCCGTCGGACACTTTTTGGTCGAACTAATGCCTTACATTCCACCTCCTCTCTATATATATATCCCGATTGTGTCGCCATCGACTTGACCGGCGGCCGGTCCGAGGTGGTCCCTTCCTCAGTTGTATCTGGCCTTACCTCTCGCTCGACCTTGCAGTTCACGGGTGAGCATCTCCTAGCTGGGAGGCAGCGGGCGCGGAGATCGCGGTCGAAGCCGTCATGCCTCTGCCCATTTGGTCGCCGTCGGCTTGCTGCAGGGAGATCCGAGGCAGTGTCGTGTCACTGGCCAGGACGGGCCACCGAACACCACCACGTCAGACCACGATGCGCGACGGCAGGTGTGACCTCGTCCAAGGGAAAGCAGATGGTTGGGTCTGAGGAAGCCGCTTCCTGATGCAGCAGAGGGGGTGGAGGCTTGTTGGGGGCAGCTCGCTGGAGCCTGCTGTGCCGGAGACCAAGGGAAGGGCGCAAAGTAAGGGTGGTGGCGCAGGAGCCGAATTCTGTGGTGGGAGGTGAGCATGACACACACAAAGGGGCACTTCGGCTTGCCTTCGTCGTCATCCTATGGTCGTGTTGGGGAACGTATCAAAAATTCAAAAAAATTCCTACGAGTCACGAAGATCTATCTATGGAGGGACTAGCAACGAGAGAGAAGAGTGCATCTACATACCCTTGTAGATCGCTAAGCGGAAGCGTTACAAGAACACAGATGAAGGAGTCGTACTCGTAGCAATTCAGATCGCGGTTGATTCCGATCTAAGCGCTGAACAACGGCGCCTCCGCATTCAACACATGTGCAGCCCGGTGACGTCTCCCACGCCTTGATCCAGCAAGGAGAGAGGGAGAGGTTGGGGAAGACTCCGTCTAGCAGTAGCACAACGGCGTGGTGGTGATGGAGGAGCGTGGCACTCCAGCAGAGCTTCGCCAAGCACCGCAAGAGACAAGGAGGGAGAGGAGTAGGGCTGCGTCAGGTCAGGTGAAAACTCATGTGTTGGGCAGCCCCAAAACCCCCACTATATATAGGGGAAGGGGAGAGGGGGCCGCCCCCCTCCAGATCCCATCTAGAGGGGACGGGCGGCGTCCAGGAGGGGGAGACTTGCCCCCCAAGCAAGGTGGAGGCGCCCCCTCCCCTAGGGTTTTCAACCCTAGGCACCTAGGCCCTTGGGGAGGGGCACACAAGCCCACTAGGGACTGGTTCCCTCCCATATTCAGCCCATTAAGTCCCCCAGGGCAGGTGGCCCCACCCGGTGGACCCCCGGACACCTTTCGGTGGTCCCGGTACAATACCGATAACCCCCAATACTATTCCGGTGATTGAAACTGGAGTTCCCATATATAAATCTTTACCTCCGGACCATTCCGGAACTCCTCATGATGTTCGGGATCTCATCCGGGACTCCGAACAACATTCGGTAACCACATAAAAACTTCCTTTTATAACCCTAGCGTGATCAAACCTTAAGTGTGTAGACCCTACGTGTTCGGGAATCATGCAGACATGACCGAGACAACTCTCCGGCCAATAGCCAACAGCGGGATCTGGATACCCATGTTGGCTCCCACATGTTCCACGATAATCTCATCGGATGAACCACGATGTCAAGCATTCAATCAATCTCGTATACAATTCCCTTTGTCTACCGGTATAGTACTTGCCCGAGATTCGATCGTCGGTATCCCGATACCTTGTTCAATCTCGTTACCGGCAAGTCTCTTTACTCGTTCCGTAACACATCATCCCGCGATCAACTCCTTGATCACATTGTGCACATTATGATGATGTCCTACCGAGTAGGCCTAGAGATAGCTCTCCGTCACACGGAGTGACAAATCCCAGTCTCGATTCGTGCCAACCTAACAGACACTTTCGGAGATACCTATAGTGCACCTTTATAGTCACCCAGTTATGTTGTGATGTTTGGTACACCCAAAGCACTCCTACTGTATCAGGGAGTTACACAATCTCATGGTCTAAGGAAATGATACTTGACATTAGAAAAGCTTTAGCAAACGAACTACACGATCTTGTGCTATGCTTAGGATTGGGTCTTGTCCATCACATCATTCTCCTAATGATGTGATCCCGTTATCAATGAAATCCAATGTCCATGGTCAGGAAACCATGACCATCTGTTGATCAACGAGCTAGTCAACTAGAGGCTCACTAGGGACATGTTGTGGTCTATGTATTCACACATGCATTACGGTTCCCAGTTAATACAATTATAGCATGAACAATAGACAATTATCATGAACAAGGAAATACAATAATAACCATTTTATTATTGCCTCTAGGGCATATTTCCAGCAGTCTTCCACTTGCACTAGAGTCAATAATCTAGTTCACATCACTATGTGATTGTAATGAATCGACACCCATGGGGTTTGATCATATCTCGCTTGTGAGAGAGGTTATTAGTCAACGGATCTAAACCTTTCAGATCCGTGTGTGTTTTGCAAACCTCTATGTCATCTCCTAGATGCACCTACCACCCTCTATTTGGAGCTATTCCAAATAACTGTTCTACTATACGAATCCGGTTTACTACTCCGAATAATCCGGATTAGTGTCAAAGTTTGCATCGGCGTAACCCTTTATGACGAACTCTTTTACCACCTCCATAATCGAGAAAATTCCTTAGTCCACTAGTTACTAAGGATAAGTTTGACCGTTGTCCTATGATCCATTCCTGGATCACTCTTGTACCCCTTGACTGACTCATGGCAAGGCACACTTCTGGTGCGGTACACAGCATAGCATACTATAGAGCCTACGTCTGAAGCATAGGGGACGACCTTTGTCCTTTCTCTCTCTTCTGCCGTGGTCATGTCTTGAGTCTTACTCTATACTCACACCATATAACACAGCCAAGAACTGCTTCTTTGCTGATCTATTTTGAACTCCTTCAAAATCTTGTCACGGTATGTATTCATTTGAAAGTACTATTAAGCGTTTTGATCTATCCTTATAGATCTTGATGCTCAATGTACAAGTAGCTTAATCCAGATTTTCCATTGAAAAACACTTTTCAAATAACCCTATATGCTTTCCAGAAATTCTACATCATTTCCGATCAACAATGTGTCAACAACATATACTCATCAGAAATGCTATAGTGCTCCCACTCACTTCTTTGGAAATACAAGTTTCTCATAAACTTTGTATAAACCCAAAATCTTTGATCATCTCATCAAAGCGTATATTCCAACTTCGAGATGCTTACTCCAGTCCTTAGAAGGATTGCTGGAGCTTTGCATACTTGTTAGAATCTTTTAGGATTGACAAAACCTCTTGGTTGTATCACATACAACCTTTCCTCAAGAATAACATCGAGGAAACAATGTTTTGACATCCTATCTGTAAGATTTCATAAATCATGTAGTAACTGCTAATATAATTCCAACAGACTCTTAGCATCGCTACGAGTGAGAAAGTCTCATCGTAGTTAACTCCTTGAACTTGTCGGAAAACATCTTAGCGACAAGTCGAGCTTTCTTAACGGTGACACTTACCATCATTGTCCGTATTCCTTTTAAAATCCATCTGTACCCAACAGCCTTATGACCATCAAGTAGTTCTTCCAAAGTCTACACTTTGTTTTATACATGGATCTTCTCTCGAATTTTATGGCCTCGAGCCATTTGTCAGAATCCGGGCCCACCATCGCTTCTCCATAGCTCGTAGGTTCATTGTTGTCTAACAACATGACCTCCAAGACAGGATTGCCGTACCACTCTGAAGTAGTACGCGTCCTTGTCGTCCTACGAGGTTCGGTAGTGACTTGAT
Organism: Triticum timopheevii; assembly: GCA_963921465.1. Lineage (NCBI taxonomy): Eukaryota > Viridiplantae > Streptophyta > Magnoliopsida > Poales > Poaceae > Triticum > Triticum timopheevii. The sequence goes on from OY997266.1 coordinate 619,821,132, forward strand.
CCGAATCTTCATGATCACTATCATCAGCTTCCACTACAATTGGTGTAGGTGCCACAGGAACAACTTCCTGAGCCCTGCTAAACACTAGTTGTAGTGACGGTTCAATAACCATATCAAGTCTCCACCATCCTCCCACTCAATTCTTTCGAGAGAAACCTTTCCTCGAGAAAGGACCCATTTCTAGAAACAATCACTTTTGCTTCCGGATCTGAAAAAGGAAGGTATACCCAAATGTTTTGGGTGTCCTATGAAGATGTATTTATCCGCTTTGGGTTCGAGCTTATTAGGATGAAACTTTTTCACATAATTCGATAAGAGACATGATGGTACGCACCATATCCAATAGGGTGCAGCTATGATGTTCGGACACACCATCACACTATGGTGTTCCAGGCGGTATTAGTTGTGAAACAATTTCCACAATGTCTTAATTGCATACCAAACTCATAACTCAGATACTCATCTCTATGATCATATCATAGACATTTTATCCTCTTGTCACGACGATCTTCAACTTCACTCTGAAAAATTACTTGAATCTTTCAATAATTCAAATTTGTGTTTCATCAAGTAAACATACAGAATCTACTCAAATCATCTGTGAAGTAAGAACATAACGATATCCACTGCATGCCTCAACACTCATTAGACTGCACACATCAAAATGTATTACTTCCAACAAGTTGCTTTCTTGTTCCATCTTACTGAATTCGAGGCTTTTCAGTCATCTTGCCCATGCGGCATGATTTGCATGTCTCAAGTGATTCAAAATTAAGTGAGTCCAAACGATCCATCTGCATGGAGTTTCTTCATGCGTATACACCAATAGACATGGTTCGCATGTCTCAATCTTTTCAAAAACGTGTGAGTCCAAAGATCCATCAACATGGAGCTTCTTCATGCGTTTTATACCAATATGACTTACATGGCAGTGCCACAAGTAGGTGGTACTATCATTACTATCTTATATCTTTTGGCATGAACATGTGTATCACTACGATCGAAATTCAATAAACCATTCATTTTTGTTATAAGACCATTGAAGGTATTATTCAAATAAACATAGCAACCATTATTCTCCTTAAATGAATAACCATATTGCGATAGACATAATTCAATCATGTCTATGCTCAACGCAAATACCAAATAACAATTATTTAGGTTTAACACCGATCCCGATGGTAGAGGGAGCATGCGATGTTTGATCACATCAACCTTGGAATACTTCCAACACATACCGTCACCTCGCCTTCCATAGCCTTTTATTTCGAGTTACTAACACTTAGCAACCGAACCAGTATCTATTACCATGGTGCTACTAGGAGTACTAGTAGAGTACACATTAATATAATGTATATCCAATATACTTCTGTCGACCTTGCATGCCTTCATATCTACCAAGTATCTAGGGTAATTCTGCTCCAGTGACAATGAGGACAATCCTCAGTTTACAAACCCAGTCCGCATAATTGCTACTATCAACTTTCAACTATATTTTCTCTAGGAACATATCTAAACAGTAGAACTAAAGCGCGATCTTACGACATAATTTGTAGAGACCTTTTGACTATGTTCAGGATAATTATGTTCATCTTATGAACTCCCACTCAGATAGACATCCCTCTAGTCATCCAAGTGATTACATGATCCGAGTCAACTAGGCCGTGTCCGATCATCACGTGAGACGGACTAGTCATCGTCGGTGAACATTTTCATATTGATCGTATGTACCATACGACTCATGCTCGACCTTTAGGTCTCTTGTGTTCCGAGGCCATGTCTGTACGTGCTAGGCTCGTCAAGTCAACCTAAGTGTTTCGCGTGTGTAAATCTGGCTTACACCCGTTGTATGTGAACGTTAGAATCTATCACACCCGATCATCACGTGGTGCTTCGAAACAACGAACTTTCGCAACGGTGCACAGTTAGGGGGAACACTTTCTTGAAATTTTAATGAGGGATCATCTTATTTACTACCGTCGTTCTAAGCAAATAAGATGCATAAACATGATACACATCACATGCAATCAAAAAGTGACATGATATGGCCAATATCATTTTGCTCCTTTTGATCTCCATCTTTGGGGCTCCATGATCATCATCATCACCGGCATGACACCATGATCTCCATCATCATGATCTCCATCATCATGTCTCCATGAAGTTGTCTCGCCAACTATTACTTCTACTACTATGGCTAACGGTTTAGCAATAAAGTAAAGTAATTACATGGCGTTGTTAAATGACACGCAGGTCATACAATAAATTAAGACAGCTCCTATGGATCCTGCCGGTTGTCATACTCATCGACATGCAAGTCGTGATTGCTATTACAAGAACATGATCAATCTCATACATCACATATCATTCATCACATTCTTTTGGCCATATCACATCACATAGCATACCCTACAAAAACAAGTTAGACGTCCTCTAATTGTTGTTTGCATGTTTTACGTGGCTGCTATGGGTTTCTAGCAAGAACGTTTCTTACGTACGCAAAAGCCACAACGTGATATGCCAATTGCTATTTACCCTTCATAAGGACCCTTTTCATCGAATCCGATCCGACTAAAGTGGGAGAGACTGGCACCCGCTACCCACCTTATGCAACAAGTGCATGTCAGTCGGTGGAACCTGTCTCACGTAAGTGTACGTGTAAGGTCGGTCCGGGCCGCTTCATCTCACAATACCGTCGAAACAAGATAGGACTAGTAACGGTAAGCATATTGAACAAAATCAACGCCCACAACAACTTGTGTTCTACTCGTGCATAGAATCTATGCAATAGACCTAGCTCATGATGCCACTGTTGTGGAACATAGCAAAAATTCAAAAAAAATTCCTACGAGTCACTAAGATCTATCTATGGAGAGACTAGAAACGAGAGAGAAGAGTGCATCTACATACCCTTGTAGATCGCTAAGCGGAAGCATTACAAGAACGCGGATGAAGGAGTCGTACTCATAGCGATTCAGATCGCGGTTGATTCCGATCTAAGCGCCGAACAATGGCGCCTCCGCGTTCAACACACGTGCAGCCCGGTGACGTCTCCCACACCTTGATCTAGAAAGGAAAGAGGGAGAGGTTGGGGAAGACTCCGTCCAGCAGAAGCACAACGGCGTGGTGGTGATGGAGGAGCGTGGCACTCCAGCAGGGCTTCGCCAAGTACCGCAAGAGACGAGGAGGGAGAGGGGTAGGGCTGCGCCAGGTGAGGTGAAAACTCATGTGTTGGGCAGCCCCAAAACCCCCACTATATATAGGGTAAGGGGAGTGGGGGCCGGCACCCTCCATATCCCATCTAGAGGGGAGGGGCAGCGGCCAGGAGGGGGAGACTTGCCCCCCAAGCAAGGTGGAGGCGCCCCCTCCCCTAGGGTTTTCAACCCTAGGCGCCTTGGGCCCTTGGGGAGGGGCGCACCAGCCCACTAGGGGCTGGTTCCCTCCCATATTCAGCCCATTAAGTCCCCGGGGCAGGTGGCCCCACCCGGTGGACCCCCCGACACCTTTCGGTTGTCCCAGTACAATACCGATAACCCCCGAAACTATTCCGGTGACTGAAACTGGACTTCCCATATATAAATCTTTACCTCTGGACCATTCCGGAACTCCTCATGACGTCCGGGATCTCATTCAGGACTCCGAACAACATTCGGTAACCACATACAAACTTCCTTTATAACCCTAGCGTCATCGAACCTTAAGTGTGTAGACATTACGGGTTCGGAATCATGCAGACATGACCGAGACAACTCTCCGGCCAATAACCAACAGCGGGATCTGGATACCCATGTTGGCTCGCACATGTTCCACGATGATCTCATCGGATGAACCATGATGTCAAGGATTCAATCAATCCCGTATACAATTCCCTTTGTCTACCGGTATAGTACTTGCCCGAGATTCGATCGTCGGTATCGCGATACCTTGTTCAATCTCGTTACCGTCAAGTCTCTTTACTCATTCCGTAACACATCATCCCGCGATCAACTCCTTGATCACATTGTGCACATTATGATGATGTCCTACCAAGTGGGCCCAGAGATACCTCTCCGTCACACGGAGTCACAAATCCCAGTCTCGATTCGTGCCAACCTAGCAGACACTTTCGGAGATACCTGTAGTGCACCTTTATAGTCACCCAGTTACGTTGTGACGTTTGGTACACCCAAAGCACTCGTACGGTATCAGGGAGTTACACAATCTCATGGTCTAAGGAAATGATACTTGACATTAGAAAAGCTTTAGCAAATGAACTACACGATCTTGTGCTATCACTACAAGAAATATGTCAACTTATGACCTTCTGTCAGTGACCCTGGAAGAATTGGTCATAGATTTATGACCATATGAGACCAATTGGGCAAAAGCTGTTCGAGGGGCTCCAAACCCTAAACCATTGCGACCATTTTGGTCAGAAAGGTCATAATATCCTTACATGAAATGGTCATAAAGCTAACAGCACTAGTCCGCTGCCTTATTTCTAGTTGTTAACGACCAATATAGATGGTCATAGCCTTGTAAATTGTGGTGGGTTGCAATGACTAGGCGCCACCTCATCAGTTTTGCCTACGTGTCATGTCCATGTGGCAGTTTTTGCCCTAGGTTGTGAAGCAACCTATATTTCTGTCATTCCCAAAATTCCCAAAAAAATCTCATAAATTCTTTGGGTCATATCTTCGTCAAATATGTAAAAACCTTCCTTGCCTAGTTCAAAAATAATTCAAAAATATTCATTTTCCTATTCTGTTCAGAGTAACAGTTTGTGAAGGAAGTACCACTTTGGCATGTCCAAATAGTATCCATTTTCTACAGTGCTTTCCTATGCCCAAATAACTATCCTCCACCAAATGCCAGCTCAATCCATTCATTATTTTGAGCCGAGCTTCAACATTCGTATTTATGTCCAGTGTGGTGGTTTGCAAAGCAAGTACCACCTAGGCTCCTCCTTTTGAGCTGAAAATTTGTGAAAATGGTCTTCTTAGTAACTGATCATCCTCAGCCAAAACTCACGCCCATTAGCCATGTATATTTCCCGTACCGCTAATCAAACACTTGGCTGCTAATTCATGTTTGAGCATCGATTGGTCTCCTCGTGAGAATCTTATGTTGTAATTTTCTTCCTAGCACCAACCTGGGGAGTGCCCAACCCACTAGACATGCCTAGGCCGCCCAGAACACATGGCAACGCCACGATCACGCGGTGACCACGCGGCGGGCATGCGAGTTTACGCGCTCTAGAGTTGGGGCCCTCGGCCACCGCCCAAACCTCGACGTATCGCCACCAAACCATGTATTTATGATTAAATAGGTCCTTATGTAACTAGAAATGATTTTTGGAAAAAATAAATAGCAAACTATGAGGCAGCTGTAGTTCAAATTTGACCCGCTTCCAACTGAATCGGCAGAAATTTGTCTTTTTCACGAGAGGTGGATCAAAAAACTTTACACCAGACCATTTTGTCAATTGTGCATTAAATATGGCCTAGTATTTTACAAAAATGATTTGGTTCAGTTTTGCAACAATTATTTGGTAGTTCCTTCACAAAAAAACCTCCTTTCGGGCACTCGAAAAATGGAAAATGGTTTTTTCGTCCAACAAAAATGAAAACTTCCTTAGGCAACATTGTTTGCTATTCCAATATGCACCCTTGTGCACAATATGAGATCATTTGAAAAACTATGCCATGAATGTGGCCATAAGATTGATCATTTGGCTTGAAAGCCATGAATCTTCACACTTGATAGCTCATTTCTGAGAACATTTTTTTAAAATAATTACCGTATTACAAGTTTATTATTTTTCCTGGAAACTTGGTCACATATAATGACACAATGCGAAGGTTTTCCAATTTTTTGATTTTTTTTTGAATTTTTTATGCCCGTTTCAAAATGCGGTCAAAACGGCGGGCTTGACCGTTCCTAGCTAGTGGTTGAATCTTGGAATTTTTTTGGTGTTTCTATGATTAAATATATACTTATGTACCTAGAAATTATTTTTGGAAAAAATAAAGAGCAAACTATGAGGCAGCTACAGTTCAAATTTGACCCGTTTCCAACTGAATCGATGACAATTTGTCTTTTTCATCAGAGGTGGATTAAAACTTTTTTCACCCAACCATTTTTTCAATTGTGCATTATATATGGCCTAGTATTTTAGAAAAACGATTTGGTCCAATTTTGCAACAATTATTTGGTAGTTCCTTCACAAAAAAACCTCATTTCGGGCACTCGGAAAATGAAAAATGGTTTTTTCGTCCAAAGAAAATGAAAACTTCCTTAGGCAACATTGTTTGCCATTCTAATATGCACCCTTGTGCACAATATGAGATCATTTGAACAAACTATGCCATAAATGTAGCCATAAGATTGATCATTTGGCTTGAAAGCCATTGATCTCCACACTTGATAGCTCGTTTCTGAGAACACTTTTTTTAAAATAATTGCCGTATTACGAGTTTTTTATTTTTCCTGGAAACTTGTCCACATATAATGACACAATGCGAAGGTTTTCCAATTTTTTGATTTTTTTTGAATTTTTTATGCCCGTTTCAAAATGCGGTCAAAACGGCGGGAATGACTGTTCCTAGCTAGTGGTTGAATCTTGGAATTTTTTGGTGTTTCTATGATTAAATAGATACTTATGTAACTAGAAATGATTTTTGGAAAAAATAAATAGCAAACTATGAGGTAGCTATAGTTCAAATTTGACCTGCTTCCATCTGAATCGGCGGCAATTTGTCTTTTTCACGAGAGGTGGATCAAAACTTTTTTCACCCAACCATTTGGTCAATTGTGCATTAAATATGTCCTAGTATTTTATAAAAATGATTTGGTCCAATTTTGCAACAATTATTTGGTAATTCCTTCACAAAAAAACCTCCTTTCGGGCACTCGGAAAATGAAAAATGGTTTTTTCGTCCAAAGAAAATGCATACAAGTTGGTTATCATCCTTAAAATGTGGTATAACTTGAGTGAAAATTTTAATGGTTCCATTTTGCAAAATATTGTTGGTAGTTGTTTCATAAACCCCTTTGTTTTTAGCACTTAGAGACTATATTTTAAATATTGTTGGTAGTCTCCAACCAATCAGGACGTCTCCCCTGGATCACCCTACCGTAGACTATCTGAACCGTCCGATCGTCCCGGATCCAACGGCAGACTTGACCCCCTCACCGTCTCACCCAACTTACCCTAACACAACCCGCACCACTCGTCCTCTCGCTCCCCTGTCTCCCCTACGCACCCACAGCCGCCGCCCTCTCCCTCCCTTAGATCTCGATCTCGATCTCGCTCCCTTCCATGACGACCCCTTCCTTAGCTTCGCCGACGGCCGAGCCCCGGCGCCCGACGTCCACGTCTCCGGGGGCGGCGGCGACGACTTCCCGTCCTCCCCCGACCCCTACGCCTTCCGCCACGACTCCGCCGCCGCCGCTTCCGCTCACTTAGGCTGCCGCCCCTCGTCTCGATCCCCTTCCTCCAACCCACCCCACGGCCGCCGGCCAACTCCGGCGATCCCCGGCGCCCAGGAACCCCATCTCCACCGGGTCCTCGCCGCGTCATGCGCGACGACCCACTCACCCGCGGCCATCCAATCCAACCGTAGCAGCCGGGAGGGCGGCGCCGGCGGCGCCGGTCTGCACTGACGCAGCAGCCTCCTGGCCGTGGCATTGTGCTGGCACCAAACCCCAGGGCTCGGCACGGCTGCGGTCGTGGTCGCTTCCTCCTCCTCTGGCCCATCTCCGGTCCGGTCCAATCCAATCCAATCCAAGGTACGTGGTCTCGCCGGCGCATTCCTTCTTATTTCCCTCAATCGATCGCTGTTTCATGGCTGTGCACACCTCCTCTGCTTCTCACTTGTGCTTCTTCTTGTGTTGGATTGGATTGGGTTGGGTTTGATTCGGCATGCAGGCCATGGAGCGAGCCAAGGCGCAGCTGCGTCCATCTGCGTGCTTCTTCTCATCCTGGTGCGTACCATGGTGAGAAGACAAGGCAGAGGCAGGTGCTCCCGATGGATGGACGCCGACGATTGAGGCTGCTCACTTAGGCTGCGTTTGATTCGAGTCCAGATAACTAGGTTTGCTTTCAGTCCATTCAGCTTGATTATTGCTAGTGAAATTCCTCCGCTTATGCCGCGCCACTGCTTGTGATGTTATAGTGTATGCGCCTGCTTGTGCGGACTGATGGCGAATGCAAGTGCGTGCACAATGATGATCCTCTGGTCTGCTCTTCTTGTGATTTTATTACTACTGGTTACTAAATGGATGATGTGCATCTTTCTTCAGTTTGATTGAAAATTGTCCCCCTTTTTGTGCATGCATACATCTGCCCACTAATTAAGCCACCAGAATCTTTTAGTTAGGGCTTAATAATAATATATGTCAATGGTGTGACTCTGTGTTTACATTGTCTCCTATAGTAGAATTATTATGGATGGTTCTCTAATCTACTAGTGTTGTAGCCTGTAGAGGCGAGTCTGTATTTTGTTCTACACATGATGATGCAATTATGGACTGCTGTTTTGTTTCCTAGCTATGTACTGCCATCATATAAATGCCTGCCATGTTCTAGATTAGCCAACCATTGGTGGCTTGTTTCAGTTTAATTTAAATGACCATGGGTGCGTGCAAAGGGTGAACACACAACACACTAGTTAGTAAGTGCACAACTCTGTCTGTATACTTACCAATTGATGTGGTAAATATGCACCTACAAGGATTGCTACTGGTAACTGAATGATATGCATCTTCGACCAGGACACCTACAATAAGCAACTCACTGAGGTGTCCAAGTACAAGCAGACCACGCCCTAGGTGATCTGGTCTTCTTGCTTGCTTTTTACCTGTGAGAATTGAGATCTCGGGATGGTGGGTTATGTGGATCGGTGGCCCCTGGTTAAGTCTTTTGCTGTGATGCTCTATTTTGGGGTCAGTCAGTAGTACTCTGTGATGCTCTGGTTCTCCTAGCATGGGGCATATATGATTTTGCTATGAATTGTTTGCATGCCCTTTTGGATGCCAGTTTCTGCTGCTGCATCAGTTGTTATTACATCAGTAGCTAGTGGTGAACGGTAACAACTCCACTTGTTAATGTTTTTATTACATCAGTAGCTAGCGGTGAACAATAATAACTTATGGTTTATGTTGTGGCTTGGTGCAATGTAATCTTGTGGTACTTCCATGATTCTGCCGGCTGATTTTATATCTTATTGTATTCTTCATATTATAGCTATCTCCCATGATTCTGCTCGTATCCAACCATTATGTTTGCTTTGTTTCAGTTTCATTTTCCGTGACTTTGTTGTTTAATGTATCTTCCTGCAGATAGACTGGGATGATTCTGCACCAAGTCGGTCTTGTTGGGCACGATCCTGTTATGGAGAAGCTTAAGATTTCTGACACCATTGCTCCTATGTTCTCTGGAGATGTTGGCATGGCTGACCTGTTGGTGGGACTAGATTGTGTCTGCTTCTGTCGGTGCAGGAGCTTCTTCCCCTGCGCCTCTGTTGTCCGCATGTCTAGTTGATTGATTCTGCTCGCTTCCTGCTGAATCGTTCAGACTTTGTAGCGCTCATGAGCCTTTTATGTTGCGCCTATGCTTGATCTATGAAGTGATACATCTGAAATTTCCTACATATCTTAGTTGTTGGGCCTAGTAGTTGCTGGTCCATTCTTGTGCATTGGTTCTGCTCTGAGAGTCTATTTGTTGCTTGCAATACTACTATTGATTTAACTAGATTTTGTAGCTTGTTGTCAAAACTTCAAACGACCTGAACTTGCGCAACGGTTCTAGTCCGAAAATCATCTGTATTCACAATGATATGTTAGCTTGTAGTCAAACTTGATCATGAGTCTGTTTGCATGTAGTCAAACTTGAATATGAATTTGTATAGCTCTTTATTGTTCTGAACAGACTGTATAGCTCTTTATTGTTCTCCACTTATTTGTACAGCCAATGATGCTTACTTAACTGTATAGCTCTTTATGTTTCTTTTCCAGGTATTCTATTTGTGCTCCACCCGAAATCTATTTTGCACTGCCAAGTTCTTGAAACGAAGCGCTCACTGCTCGACCATTTCTTTACTGAACTGGGAGCAACAGAGGCAAGATATTTGAAACAAGCTAAAGTCCTTTTGATTCTTGATTTCTAGCATACACATGCAACCTGATTGGTGTAGATATGATGTAGGTTCAGTGCTTACTATTTTTTGATTTGATGCATGTTACCTTCGTTTCTGTCTATGCCTTCTTTAGTGTTTTGCCAGCTAACTAGTCTATTGGTCGTTTTGAAATATGAAGATGCTGCATGTAAGCACTATTGCTGGCAATTTGGCACATCATATTAGTCTTATCCCATGTTTTGTCACTAGCATACACTACAATCCCTTGTCCTGTCACTAGCATACACTACAGTTTTATTAAAAGGGGGCATATCATTTTCTCTATATAACAGTGCTGATTTTGCGCTGATATGAACTTACAACAGTATTACATTGTAGTGTTTTCTGCATGTTGTTGTATCACTAGTTTCATGTTGCCTTCTCATTTGAACCTATTACTTGTTTTTGTTTTTATCCTTTATTAGTATCAATTGTTGTATTGTAGACTTAAAATTGTGGTGGTTCCTCCTTTACAGAAGCTCAAGTGTGAAGTCGTGAAGTGTGAAGAAAGTGTGAAGCCGTGAACTGTGAAGCCAAGTGTGAAGCCGTGAAGTCCAACTCATTGTTGCATATCTGTGTTGTAAAGATTGTAATACATTTATTTAGTGGTATATTTGATGAATTTTATGCGTTCTTTGTTCTATTTGAAATATTGATTATGTATGTGATTTGAAAACTTGTCCAGTGAGGCCACTTATGAAAATAATTTGTCAAATTTGTATATTTCTGACATGTGGGACCAATTTGAGAGATGAACATGACAGGTTGGACCCATCTGACTAGTGGGACCAGCTTGAATATATAATAGTTGAAAATAGAAAATCAAAATAGAAAATCAGTAGACTAAAAGGCCATGGCTCAAAAATAAAAAGGCTGCAATGTTGGGCTTGGTCCATGAAGCTGACAAAAAATTCATAGGGAAAAAATATAAATGGGCTGATTTAATGGGTTCGGCCCATATAAACACCGAATTGGACCGGGCTGAATCTTGTGCCACATCAGCTTGCCACGCTGGATGCCTACGTGGCCTGGGGGAGGTTGCTAGTGACCAAAATGCCACAGTAGGAATATTTTGGTCGTAAACGTCTTTGACCATTCCAGAAGAAAGGTCACTATAGTCAGTTTACGACGGCCAGCTTTTGACCTTTTGACATATTTCTTGTAGTGTATGCTTAGGATTGGGTCTTGTCCATCACATCATTCTCCTAATGATGTGATCCCGTTATCAATGACATCCAATGTCCATGGTCAGCAAACCATGACCATCTGTTGATCACAACGAGCTAGTCAACTAGAGGCTCACTAGGGACATATTGTGGTCTATGTATTCACACGTGTATTACGATTTCCGGATAATACAGTTATAGCATGAATAAAAGACAATTATCATGAACAAGGAAATATAATAATACTTTTATTATTGCCTCTAGGGCATATTTCCAACAGTCTCCCACTTGCACTAGAGTCAATAATCTAGTTCACATTGCCATGTGATTAACACTGACAGGTCACATCGCCATGTGATCAACATCCAAAGAGTTTACTAGTGTCATTAAACTAGTTCACATCATCATGTGATTAAGACTCAATGAGTTCTGGGGTTTGATCATGTTGCTTGTGAGAGAGGTTTTAGTCAACGGGTCTGAACCTTTCAGATCCGTGAGTGCTTTACAAATCTCTATGTCATCTCCTAGATGTAGCTACCACGCTCTATTTGGAGCTATTCCAAATAACTGTTCTACTTGGAGCTATTCTAAATTGTTGCTCCATTATACGTATCCGGTATCTCTACTCAGAGCTATCCGGATAGGTTTAAGCTTGCATCGACGTAACCCTTTACGACGAACTCTTTTACCACCTCCATAATCGAGAAAATTCCTTAGTCCACTAGTTACTAAGGATAACTTTGACCGCTGTCCTGTGATCCATTCTTGGCAAGGCACACTTCAGGTGCGGTACACAGCATAGCATACTGTAGAGCCTACGTCTTAAGCATAGGGGATGACCTTCGTCCTTTCTCTCTATTCTGCCATGGTCGAGCTTTTAAGTCTTAAATTCATACCTTACAACTCAGGCAAGAACTCCTTCTTTGACTGATCCATCTTGAACACCTTCAAGATCATGTCAAGGTATGTGCTCATTTGAAAGTACCATTAAGCGTTTTCGATCTATCCTTATAGATCTTGATGCTCAATGTTCAAGTAGCTTAATCCAGGTTTTCTATTTGAAAAACACCTTTCAAATAACCGTATATGCTTTCTAGAAATTCTACATCATTTCTGATCGACAATATGTCAACAACATATACTCATCAGAAATTCTATAGTGCTCCCACTCACTTCTTTGGAAATACAAGTTTCTCATAAACTTTGTATAAACCCAAAATCTTTGATCATCTTATCAAAGCGTACATTCCAACTCCGAGATGCTTACTCCAGTCCATGGAAGGATCGCTGGAGCTAGCATACCTTTTAGCATCATTAGGATCGACAAAAACTTTTTGATTGTATCACATACAACCTTTCCTTACGAAAGGCAAGGAAACTCGTTTTGACATCCATCTGCCAGATTTCATAAATGCAGCTTGTGCTAACGTGATTCCGACGGACTTTAAGCATCGCTACGGACGAGAAAATCTCATCGTAGTCAACTCCTTGAACTTGGGAAAAAACTCTTCGCCACAAGTCGAGCTTCATGGACGGTGACATTACCGTCCATGTCCGTCTACTTCTTAAAGATCCATTTATCTCAATGGCTTGCCGATCATCGGGCAAGTCCACCAAAGTCCATGCTTTGTTCTGATACATGGATCCTATCTCGGATTTCATGGCTTCTAACCATTTGTCGGAATTTGGGCCCACCATCACTTCTCCATAGCTCATAGGTTCATTGTTGTCTAGCAACATGACCTTCAAGAAAGGATTACTGTACCACTCTGAAGCAGTACACATCCTTGTCACCCTACGAGGTACGGTAGTGACTTGATCCGAAGTTTCATGATCACTATCATAAGCTTCTACTTCAATTGGTGTAGGTGCCACAGGAACAACTTCCTGTGCCCTGCTAAACACTAGTTGTAGTAATGGTTCAATAACCATATCAAGTCTCCACCATCCTCCCACTCAACTTTTCGAGACAAACTTTTCCTCGAGAAAGGACCCGATTCAAGAAACAATCCGTATTGCTTTCGGATCTGAATTAGGAGGTATACCCAACTGTTTTGGGTGTCCTATGAAGATGCATTTTATCCGCTTTGGGTTCGAGCTTATCAACCTGAAATTTTTTCACATAAGCGTCGCAGCCACAAACTTTTAAGAAACGACAACTTAGGTTTCTCCAAACGGTGTCATCTCAACGGAATTTCGTGGTGCCCTATTAAAGTGAGTGCGGTTGTCTCTAATGCCTAACCCATGAACGATAGTGGTAATTCGATAAGAGACATCATGGTACGCACCATATCCAATAGGATGCAACTATGATGTTCGGACACACCATCAAACTATGGTGTTCCAGGCGGTATTAATTGCGAAACAATTTCCACAATGTCTTAATTGTGTGCCAAAACTTGTAACTCAGATATTCATCTCTATGATTATATCATAGACATTTTATCCTCTTGTCACAATGATCTTCTACTTCACTCTGAAATTACTTGAACCATTCAATAATTCAGACTTGTGTTTCATCAAGAAAATATTCTCAACATCTACTCGAATCATCTGTGAAGTAAGAACATAACGATATTCACTGCATGCCTCAGCACTCATTGGACTGCACACATCAAAATGTGTTACTTCCAACGAGTTTCTTATCTTGTTCCGTCTTACTAAAAACGAGGCTTTCAGTCATCTTGCCCATGTGGTATGATTTGCATGTCTCAAGTGATTCAAAATCAAGTGAGTTCAAACGGTCCATTTGAATGGAGTTTCTTCATGCATATACACCAATAGACATGGTTCGCATGTCTCAAACTTTTCAAAAACGAGTGAGTCCAAAGATCCATCAACATGGAGCTTCTTCATGCGTTTTACACCATTATGACTTACATGGCAGTGCCACAAGTAAGTGGTACTATTATTACTATCTTATATCTTTTGGCATGAAAATGTGTATCACTACGATCGAGATTCAATAAACCAATCATTTAGGTGCAAGACCATTGAAGGTATTATTCAAATAAACAGAGTAACCATTATTCTCCTTAAATGAATAACCGTATTGCGATAGACATAATCCAATCATGTCTATGCTAAACACCAAATAACAATTATTTAGGTTTAACACCAATCTCGTTGGTAGAGGGAGCGTGCGATGCTTGATTACATCAAGCTTGGAAAAACTTCCAACACATATCGTCAGCTCACCTTTAGCTAGTCTCCGTTTATTCCGTAGCTTTTATTTCGAGTTACTAACACTTAGCAACCGAACCGGTATCTAATACCCTGGTGCTACTAGGAGTACTAGTAAAGTACACATTAACATAATGTATATCCAATATACTGCTATCGACCTTGCCAGCCTTCTCATCTACCAAGTATCTAGGGTAATTCCGCTCCAGTGGTTTATCCCCTTATTATAGAAGCACTTAGTCTCGGGTTTGGGTTCAACCTCGGGTTTCTTCACTGGTGCAGCAGCTGATTTGCCGTTTCATGAAGTATCCCTTCTCGCCCTTGCCCTTCTTGAAACTAGTGGTTTCACCAACCATCAACAATTGATGCTCCTTCTTGATTTCTACTTTCGCGGTGTCAAACATCGCGAATACCTCAAGGATCACCATATCTATCCCTGATATGTTATAGCTCATTACGAAGCTCTAGCAGCTTGGTGGCAATGACTTTGGAGAAACATCATTATCTCATCTGGAAGATCAACTCCCACTCGATTCAAATGATTGTTGTACTCAGACAATCTGAGCACGAGCACAACAATTGAGCTTTTCTCCTTAGTTTGCAGGCTAAGAAGATCATCGGAGGTCTTATACCTCTTGACGTGGGCACAAGCCTGAAATCCCAATTTCAGCCCTCGAAACATCTCATATGTTCCGTGACGTTTCGAAAACATCTTTGGTGCCTCAACTCTAAACCGTTTATCTGAACTATCACGTAGTTATCAAAACGTGTATGTCCAATGTTCGCAACATCCACAAACGACGTTTGGGGTTCAGCACACTAAGCGGTGCATTAAGGACATAAGATTTCTACTGTCCGCATAATCGCTACTGTCAACTTTCAACTATATTTTCTCTAGGAACATATCTAAATAGTGGAACTAAAGCGCAAGCTTACGACATAATTTGCAAAGATCTTTTGACTATGTTCAGGATAATTAAGTTCATCTTATGAACTCCCACTCAGATAGACATCCCTCTGGTCATCTAAGTGATTACATGATCCGAGTCAACTAGGCCGTGTCCGATCATCACGTGAGACGGACTAGTCATCATCGGTGAACATCTTCATGTTGATCGTATCTACTATACGACTCATGCTCGACCTTTCGGTCTCCGTGTTCCGAGGCCATGTCTGTACATGCTAGGCTCGTCAAGTTAACCCTAAGTGTTTTCGCGTGTGTAAATCTGTCTTACACCCGTTGTATGTGAACGTAAGAATCCATCACACCCGATCATCACGTGGTGCTTAGAAGCGACGAACTGTAGCAACGGTGCACAGTTAGGGGAGAACACTTCTTGAAATTGTTGTAAGGGATCATCTTATTTACTACCGTCGTTCTAAGTAAACAAGATGTATAAACATTATAAACATCACATGCAATCAAATAGTGACATGATATGGCCAATATCATTTTGCTCCTTTTGATCTCCATCTTCGGGGCTCCATGATCATCATCGTCACCGGCATGACACCATGATCTCCATCATCATGATCTCCATCATCGTGTCTCCATGAAGTTGTCTTGCCAACTTATTACTTGTACTACTATGGCTACCGGTTAGCAATAAAGTAAAGTAATTACATGGCGTTGTTCAATGACATGCAGGTCATACAATAAATAAAGACAACTCCTATGGCTCCTGCCGGTTGTCATACTCATCGACATGCAAGTCGTGATTCCTATTACAAGAACATGATCAATCTCATACATCACATATCATTCATCACATTCTTCTTGGCCATATCACATCACATAGCATACCCTGCAAAAACAAGTTAGACGTCCTCTAATTGTTGTTGCATGTTTTACGTGGCTGCTATGGGTTTCTAGCAAGAACGTTTCTTACCTACGGAAAACCACAACGTGATATGCCAATTGCTATTTACCCTTCATAAGGACCCTTTTCATCGAATCCTTTCCGACTAAAGTGGGAGAGACTGGCACCCGCTAGCCACCTTATGCACCAAGTGCATGTCAATCGGTGGAACCTGTCTCACGTAAGAGTACGTGTAAGGTCGGTCCGGGCCGCTTCATCCCACAATACAGTCAAAACAAGATTGGACTAGTAACGGTAAGCATATTGAACAAAATCAACGCCCACAACTACTTTGTGTTCTACTCGTGCAAAGAATCTACGCAATAGACCTAGCTCATGATGCCACTGGTGGGGAACATAGCAGAAATTCAAAATTTTCCTACGTGTCACCATGATCTATCTATGGAGAAACCAGCAACGAGGGGAAGGAGAGTGCATCTACATACCCTTGTAGATCGCTAAGCGGAAGCGTTCAAGAGAACGGGGTTGAAGGAGTCGTACTCGTCGTGATTCAAATCACCGGAGATCCTAGTGCCGAACGGACGTCACCTCCGCGTTCAACACACGTACAGCCCGGTGACGTCTCCCATGCCTTGATCCAGCAAGGAGAGAGGGAGAGGTCGAGGAAGACTCCATCCAGCAGCAGCACAACGGCGTGGTGGTGGTGGAGGAGCGCGGCTATCCTGCAGGGCTTCGCCAAGCACCACAAAAGAGGAGGAAGAAGAGACGCAGGGCTGCACCAACGAGAGATCGAATCGCGTGTGTGTTTATGGGCAGCCCTAGGCCTCATATATATAGGGGAAGGGGAGGGGCTGCGCCCCCTCTAGGGTTCCCACCCCTAGGGGGGGCGGCAGCCCTAGATGGCAAAGGGGGTGGCGGCCAAGAGGGGAGAGGGGAGGGAGGCGCAGCCAGATGGGCCCTAAGGCCCATCCCCTTTAGGGTTTGCCCCCTTCCCACCTCTTAGGCGCCATGGGCCCTTGTGGGAGGCGCACCAGCCCACTAAGGGGCTGGTCCCTCACCACTCTTGGCCCATGCAAGCCTCCGGGGTTGGTGGCCCCACTTGGTGGACCCCCGGGACCCTCCCGGTGGTCCCGGTACTTTACCGATAATACCCAAAACTTTTCCGGTGACCAAAACAGGACTTCCCATATATAAATCTTTACCTCCGGACCATTCTGGAACTCCTCGTGATGTCCGGGATATCATCCGGGACTCCGAACAACATTTGGTAACCACATACAAACTTCCTTTATAACCCTAGCGTCATCGAACCTTAAGTGTGTAGACCCTACGGGTTCGGGAGACATGCAGACATGATAGAGACATTCTCCGGTCAATAACCAACAGCGGGATCTGGATACCCATGTTGGCTCCCACATGTTCCACGATGATCTCATCGGATGAACCACGATGTCAAGGACTTAATCAATCCCGTATACAATTCCCTTTGTCTAGCGGTATTGTACTTGCCCGAGATTCGATCGTCGGTATACCGATACCTTGTTCAATCTCGTTACCGGCAAGTCTCTTTAATCGTTCCACAACACATCATCCCGTGATCAACCCCTTGGTCACATTGTGCACATTATGATGATGTCCTACTGAGTGGGCCCAGAGATACCTCTCCGTTTCCACGGAGTGACAAATCCCAGTCTCGATTCGTGCCAACCCAACAGACACTTTTAGAGATACCTGTAATGCACCTTTATAGCCACCCATTTACATTGTGACGTTTGGTACACCCAAAGCATTCCTACGGTATCCGGGAGTTGCACAATCTCATGGTCTAAGGAAAAGATACTTGACATTAGAAAAGCTTTAGCATACGAACTACACGATCTCTATGCTAGGCTTAGGATTGGGTCTTGTCCATCACATCATTCTCCTAATGATGTGATCCCCTTATCAACGACATCCAATGTCCATAGCCAGGAAACCATGACTATCTGTTGATCACAACGAGCAAGTCAACTAGAGGCTCACTAGGGACATATTGTGGTCTATGTATTCACACGTGTATTACGATTTCCGGATAATACAGTTATAGCATGAATAAAAGACAATTATCATGAACAAGGAAATATAATAATACTTTTATTATTGCCTCTAGGGCATATTTCCAACAATATCAAGTCTCCACCATCCTCCCAGTCAATTCTTTCGAGAGAAACCTTTCCTCGAGAAAGGACCCGTTTCTAGAAACAATCACTTTTGTTTTCGGATCTGAAAAAGGAAGGTATACCCAACTGTTTTGGGTGTCCTATGAAGATGTATTTATCCTCTTTGGGTTCGAGCTTATCAGGATGAAACTTTTTCACATAAGCGGCGCAGCCCCAAACTTTTACGAAACGACAACTTAGATTTCTCCAAACCATAGTTCATACGGTGTGTCTCAACGGAATTGCGTGGTTCCCTATTTAAAGTGAATGTCATTGTCTCTAATGCCTAACCCATAAACGATAGTGGTAATTCAATAAGAGACATCATGGTATACACCATATCCAATAGGGTGCAGCTATGATGTTCGGACACACCATCACACTATGGTGTTCCAGGCGGTATTAGTTGTGAAACAATTTCCACAATGTCTTAATTGCATACCAAACTCATAACTCAGATACTCATCTCTATGATCATATCATAGACTTTTTATCCTCTTGTCACGACGATCTTCAACTTCACTCTGAAATTACTTGAACCTTTCAATAATTCAAATTTGTGTTTCATCAAGTAAACATACAGAATCTACTCAAATCATCTGTGAAGTAAGAACATAACGATATCCACTGCATGCCTCAACACTCATTAGACTGCACACATCAAAATGTATTATTTCCAACAAGTTGCTTTCTTGTTCCATCTTACGGAATTCGAGGCTTTTCAGTCATCTTGCCCATGTGGCATGATTTGCATGTCTCAAGTGATTCAAAATTAAGTGAGTCCAAATGATCCATCTGCATGGAGTTTCTTCATGCGTATACACCAATAGACATGGTTCGCATGTCTCAATCTTTTCAAAAACGTGTGAGTCCAAAGATCCATCAACATGGAGCTTCTTCATGCATTTTATACAAATATGACTTACATGGCAGTGCCACAAGTACGTAGTACTATCATTACTATCTTATATCTTTTGGCATGAACATGTGTATCACTACGATCGAAATTCAATAAACCATTCATTTTTGTTATAAGACCATTGAAGGTATTATTCAAATAAACATAGCAACCATTATTCTCCTTAAATGAATAACCGTATTGCGATAGACATAATTCAATCATGTCTATGCTCAACACAAATACCAAATAACAATTATTTAGGTTTAACACCGATCCCGATGGTAGAGGGAGCATGCGACGTTTGATCACATCAACCTTGGAAATACTTCCAACACATACCGTCACCTCGCCTTTAGCTACTCTCCGTTTATTCCGTAGCCTTTTATTTCGAGTTACTAACACTTAGCAACCGAACCGGTATCTATTACCATGGTGCTACTAGGAGTACTAGTAGAGTACACATTAATATAATGTATATCCAATATACTTCTGTCGACCTTGCATGCCTTCATATCTACCAAGTATCTAGGGTAATTCTGCTCCAGTGACTGTTCCCCTTATTACAGAAGCACTTAGTCTCGGGTTTGGGTTCAACCTTGGGTTTCTTCACTAGAGCAGCATCTGATTTGCCGTTTCATGAAGTATCCCTTCTTGCCCTTGCCCTTCTTGAAACTAGTGGTTTTACTAACCATCAACAATTGATGCTCCTTCTTGATTGCTACTTTCGCGGTGTCAAACATCGCGAATATTTCAAGGATCATCATATCTATCCCCGATATGTTATAGTTCATCATGAAGCTCTAGCAGCTTGGTGGCAATGACTTTGGTGAAACATCACTATCTCATCTGGAAGATCAACTCCCACTCGATTCAAGTGATTGTTGTCCTCAGACAATCTGAGCACAAGCTCGACGATTGAGATTTTCTCCCTTAGTTTGCAGGCTAAGAAAATTGTCGGATGTCTTATACCTCTTGACGTGGGCACGAGCCTGAAATCCCAATTTCAGCCCTCGAAACATGTCATATGTTCCATGACGTTTCAAAATCGTCTTCGGTGCCTCAATTCTAAACCGTTTAACATGACTGAACTATCACATAGTTATCAAAACATGTATGTCAGATGTTCGCAACATCCACAGACGACGTTCGAGGTTCAGCACACCGAGCGGTGCATTAAGGACATAAGCCTTCTACGCAGCAATGAGGACAATCCTCAGTTTACAAACCCAGTCCGCATAATTGGTAGTATCAACTTTCAACTATATTTTCTCTAGGAACATATCTAAACAGTAGAACTAAAGCGCGATCTTACGACATAATTTGTAGAGACCTTTTGACTATGTTCAGGATAATTAAGTTCATCTTATGAACTCCCACTCAGATAGACATCCCTCTAGTTATCCAAGTGATTACATGATCCGAGTCAACTAGGCCGTGTCCGATCATCACGTGAGACGGACTAGTCATCATCGGTGAACATTTTCATATTGATCGTATCTACCATACGACTCATGCTCGACCTTTAGGTCTCTTGTGTTCCGAGGCCATGTCTGTACATGCTAGGCTCGTCAAGTCAACCTAAGTGTTTCGCGTGTGTAAATCTGGCTTACACCCGTTGTATGTGAACGTTAGAATCTATCACACCCGATCATCACGTGGTGCTTCGAAACAACGAACTTTCGCAACGGTGCATAGTTAGGGGGAACACTTTCTTGAAATTTTAATGAGGGATCATCTTATTTACTACCGTCGTTCTAAGCAAATAAGATGCATAAACATGATAAACATCACATGCAATCAAAAAGTGACATGATATGGCCAATATCATTTTGCTCCTTTTGATCTCCATCTTCGAGGCTCCATGATCATCATCGTCACCGGCATGACACCATGATCTCCATCATCATGATCTCCATCATCGTGTCTCCATGAAGTTGTCTCGCCAACTATTACTTCTACTACTATGGCTAACGGTTTAGCAATAAAGTAAAGTAATTACATGGCGTTGTTCAATGACACGCAGGTCATACAATAAATTAAGACAACTCCTATGGCTCCTGCCGGTTGTCATACTCATCGACATGCAAGTCGTGATTGCTATTACAAGAACATGATCAATCTCATACATCACATATCATTCATCACATTCTTTTGGCCATATCACATCACATAGCATACCCTGCAAAAACAAGTTAGACGTCCTCTAATTGTTGTTTGCATGTTTTACGTGGCTGCTATGGGTTTCTAGCAAGAACGTTTCTTACGTACGCAAAAGCCACAACGTGATATGCCAATTGCTATTTACCCTTCATAAGGACCCTTTTCATCGAATCCGATCCGACTGAAGTGGGAGAGACTGGCACCCGCTACCCACCTTATGCAACAAGTGCATGTCAGTCGGTGGAACCTGTCTCACGTAAGTGTACGTGTAAGGTCGGTCCGGGCCGCTTCATCTCACAATACCGTCGAAACAAGATAGGACTAGTAACGGTAAGCATATTGAACAAAATCAACGCCCACAACAACTTGTGTTCTACTCGTGCATAGAATCTACGCAATAGACCTTGCTCATGATGCCACTGTTGTGGAACGTAGAAAAAATTCAAAAAAATTTCCTACGAGTCACTAAGATCTATCTATGGAGAGACTAGCAACAAGAGAGAAGAGTGCATCTACATACCCTTGTAGATCGCTAAGCGGAAGCATTACAAGAACGCGGATGAAGGAGTCGTACTCGTAGCGATTCAGATCGCGGTTGATTCCGATCCAAGCGCCTAACAATGGCGCCTCCGCGTTCAACACACGTGCAGCCCGGTGACGTCTCCCACACCTTGATCCAGAAAGGAGAGAGGGAGAGGTTGGGGAAGACTCCGTCCAGCAGCAGCACAACGGCGTGGTGGTGATGGAGGAGCGTGGCACTCCAGCAGGGCTTCGCCAAGTACCGCAAGAGACGAGGAGGGAGAGGGGTAGGGCTGCGCCAGGTGAGGTGAAAACTCATGTGTTGGGCAGCCCCAAAACCCCCACTATATATAGGGTAAGGGGAGAGGGGACCGGCACCCTCCATATCCCATCTAGAGGGGAGGGGCGGCGGCCAGGAGGGGGAGACTTGCCCCCCAAGCAAGGTGGAGGCGCCCCCTCCCCTAGGGTTTTCAACCCTAGGCACCTTGGGCCCTTGGGGAGGGGCGCACCAGCCCACTAGGGGCTGGTTCCCTCCCATATTCAGCCCATTAAGTCCCCGGGGCAGGTGGCCCCACCCGGTGCACCCCCGGACACCTTTCGGTTGTCCCCGTACAATACCGATAACCCCCGAAACTATTCCGGTGACTGAAACTAGGCTTCCCATATATAAATATTTACCTCCGGACCATTCCGGAACTCCTCATGACATCCGAGATCTCATCCGGGACTCCGAACAACATTCGGTAACCACATACAAACTTCCTTTATAACCCTAGCGTCATCGAACCTTAAGTGTGTAGACCCTACGGGTTCGGGAATCATGCAGACATGACCGAGACAACTCTCCGGCCAATAACCAACAGCGGGATCTGGATACCCATGTTGGCTCCCACATGTTCCACAATGATCTCATCGGATGAACCATGATGTCAAGGATTCAATCAATCCCGTATACAATTCCCTTTGTCTACCGGTATAGTACTTGCCCAAGATTCGATCGTCGGTATCGCGATACCTTGTTCAATCTCGTTACCGTCAAGTCTATTTACTCATTCCGTAACACATCATCCTGCAATCAACTCCTTGATCACATTGTGCACATTATGATGATGTCCTATCGAGTGGGCCCAGAGATACATCTCCGTCACACGGAGTGACAAATCCCAGTCTCGATTCGTGCCAACCTAACAGACACTTTCGGAGATACCTGTAGTGCACCTTTATAGTCACCCAGTTATGTTGTGACGTGTAGGTACACCCAAAGCACTCCTAAGGTATCAGGGAGTTACACAATCTCATGGTCTAAGGAAATGATACTTGACATTAGAAAAGCTTTAGCAAACGAACTACACGATCTTGTGCTATGC
Source organism: Triticum timopheevii (assembly GCA_963921465.1). NCBI lineage: Eukaryota > Viridiplantae > Streptophyta > Magnoliopsida > Poales > Poaceae > Triticum > Triticum timopheevii. The sequence continues at coordinate 619,844,603 of OY997266.1, forward strand.
TTAGGATTGGGTCTTGTCCATCACATCATTCTCCTAATGATGTGATCACGTTACCAATGACATCCAATGTCCATGGTCAGGAAACCATGACCATCTAATGATCAACGAGCTAGTCAACTAGAGGCTCACTAGGGACATGTTGTGGTCTATGTATTCACACATGTATTACGGTTCCCAGTTAATACAATTATAGCATGAACAATAGACAATTATCATGAACAAGGAAATACAATAATAACCATTTTATTATTGCCTCTAGGGCATATTTCCAACGGGTCGAGCTTGCCGTCAACTGGAAGGGGGTCGCATGGTGGATGCTGACGACGTGTGTGAGATCGAGGGAGAGAGGGGTGAGGCCTCCCTGCCTTCGGTTGTTGGTGCTGCATATCTGACCAGTAGATAGTGGATCTCAACGGCGGGAAGAAGGGGAGACGACTGAGCCGGTGGAGCTCCGCCGGTGGTTTAGACATGACCAGAAATGTTCATGATGAATGAAAAGGGTTAAGATTTCTTATCTCTTTCTTATATTCTCTCACTCTTTTGTGATCTGCCTCCTACTCCTTCATGTACTTCTTCCGAAACAAAGCCATCCTCGTGTAGTGCGGCTAATCTGCACCCACGCTTAAAAACAATTCAAAAAAAATACTAAAAAAATTCAAAAAATTCCAAATTTTTTTGTGGTGGTAGATAATTTGATGCGTGAGGTGCGCCCCAAAATTCATCTCATTTGAGCATCTGAGCAGCTCTCGGCAAAAAAGACAAAATCAGGGTCTGTAAAAATGTTCACTGTTCATGCACTGTTTTGACCCGATTTGTCTTTTTTGCCGAGAGCTGCTCAGATGTCCAAATAAGTTGAATTTTGGGGCGCACCTCACGCGTGAAATTATCTACCACCACAAAACAATTTGGATTTTTTTGAATTTTTCTAGTATTGTTTTGGAATTTTTTGCTGAGAGGGAGCAGATGAGCCCGGGCACGTTTTGAGTTTTCGATCCTCGTGTTCTTTTTTTAGTGAGGACTCGCCCATGTTTATCAAATTGATACAAGATTTATGTCATGGGTTTATTTCAAAAAATTATGATTTGTAATCATGTACACATCCTCTTTTAAGAAAAGAACCTTCTTTTACACGTAACATACTTTAGAAATTACTACTCTTGTGTGGGCCACCCATACTTGAATAGAACGTGAGCATGTGCTGAAAGTGAACAAACACATGTATTCACAAGCCAATAAAAAGGGAAATTGAAGAAACACGTAGACTCACAAAACAGATAAAAGGGCCAGCAGTGAAGTGCCTAACACTAACTATGCCAAAACTATACATATACACACAGATGCTTAATGTCATAGTCTCCAATTTTTGATTCTTCTAGAGATTACGAATATACAAGAATCATACACTGCTTAGGCTTGGAAGTCGTCGGGATTCACTCTTCCGCGCCAGGGAAATATTTCACGAGCAACTTGGTTACTTCAACCTTCTACATGGGGACTGGTTGGGTGTTTGAGACACCATTCATGTCCAATGTCAAGGAGCACATGATGTTGGTGGGTATATAACATTCTTTCCACTAGCATCATGGAGCACAAACATTGACAACATTGTGCCAATTATTTTTCTAGGAACTAGGAAGAACTAGATGTGGGAAAACCCACAACAAGGGCATTCCTATGTAAAACCACAGGAATCGCAGGTTAGGACTTCATTGTAGTAACAATTAAAACAGCATTGCCAGGAACACACACATGGCATAATATTTACGCCTTGAGGTACTTTGAATTGAAATATTTTTATGAAAAGAAAATGCTTTGTATGGAAATGTCTGGATCAACGGAAGGAGATCACTAATACAATTCCCATAGTATGGTGTAAAAACATGGCGACATGGTCATAAATATGGTCTCGTGGTGATGTTCCACACCCTTTATGGACTATTGAGATGTCACGTAAGTATATATATATATACATGAACACCATGTTTATGGTCACTCACCCAAATTCCCTAATTCTCACTCATGACATGAACACATTTGTGAGTTAAATGAAACATAGTACTTTCACATATCATCTTGGTTAGTTAGACATAGTAAAACATAGTACTTCGACATGTCATATTTTTTCGAAATACAAAATAAAGATTTTTCATCATTTACACCTCTTCTTTTAAGAAAATAATCTTCTTTTACACCTAAATGTATTTTAGAAATTAATAGTCACAAGACTGTGGACAATGCGGGCCACTCCTAGTTGAATAGAACGAGCACATGTGCTGAAACTGAAGAAATACATGGACCCACAAGCTGATAAAAAGGAAAATTCAAGAAACACAGACCCACATGCTCATGAAAAGGCAAGCAATGAGGTGCCATCATACTCACCGTACCCAAACTGTTCACGTAGGTCCTCAAGTTCGTATAGCCTCTGAGTTTTGTTTCCTCTAGAGATCTTAAGCATGCATCGTTCATACAGTGAGGGAGTGTATATTTCACCAGATCCAGATTTTCCCTTAGTCTTGGAAGGCATCATGATTTTCTCTTCCACATCACTGTTCCGTTCCATGAGAAACTTGGTTCCTCAAACCTTGTTCAAAATAACCAGTTGGGTGTTGGAGACACCATTCAAGTGCAACCCCAAGGAACACATGAAGTTGATGGGTACATTGCACACTTCCCAATACGATCTGTGGAGCACAAACACCAACAACATTGTGGCAATTGTTGTCCAAGAGACTACCAATAATTTGTCGTGGAACAAACCACAACCTGGACATTCCCATGTAAAACCCCATTAATTTATGGTCAACAGGAACTGTGTACATTTTACTACAGGAAGATTCTTGAGTTTGTTTTTACCAGATTAAAGGGCTTCGAGATTGTTTTTGTTCCTTTTGATTATCTGGCGCCCCTGGATACCTACATCGTGTTTGTTGTTGAGTATAGTATTTAGATCCAAAGAATCACTGAAACTAGCCATAGTTTGGCTACAAAATGGTTGTAAACGGTAAAGTATGTCACCTATACCTATATTTCTATATAGGTTTTGATTTTATTTAAATTTCCTTTTAGGCATAACCATATAGCTTTTTTGCGAACTAAACATAGCTTAGGTGGTTAGGTTTGTTGCGTTGAAATCAGCCCACCCGGGTTCAAGTTCTACACTTGACATGTGTGCTTGCATATTTTCCAAATTTATTTCAGGTTGTTCTGCTATTCTTTCAGTGGTATGGCGTGCCCGTCAACTCAAGCCGTCAATGACGACTTTGTTAATCTCCAGATCCGTGGACTTAATCTCTCGATCGAAGATGCTCACAAGGGTAGGGAGTGCGTACGTGTGTTCATAGGAATGAGTGTGTGTGCATGTATGTGAGCGTATGTGGTTACTGCCTTGTTATGTTATTTATCTCTTTTAGCAATCGATATGCCTTTTACTTCTTATGAAACAAATCCATCTTCTAAAGTTTGTGTGCACATTCATCTAGAAACAAAGGTTGTTTATTTTCTTAAAATAAAATCATGAGTTGTCCTTAGTACAATTTATCTTTTCGAAAACTCAATATTCTCGCACACCTTGTATGTTAATGTATTATAAAAAAAATACTACTGCTTTTTTTGAACGTATGAAGGTACTGCTAGTTGACTATGAATGGGTACATGGGCTAAAATTAAAGAAACACATGGACACACGACGTGACCACTGACCACACACTCTCAAAGCCCAAACTATACATGCATATGTATGTTATAAACCGCAAAGTCTATTAGTTCTCATTTCTATAGAGATTATGAACACACACTATTCGTACTTTGAATCAGTGGAGATTGCACCAGATCTAGATTTGTTGCTCAAGTTTGGAGGGCATAAAAATTTACTCTTTCGCATCATGTTAATATTCCATGAGCAATGTGGTTCTCCTTCAACCTTGTTCATCATGACCGGCCAGTTGTGTGTTGGAGACACAATTCATGTCCAAACCGAGGAACACATGATGTTGGCGGGTACATAGCATAGTAGCATTCTTCCAGACACGATACGGATGCGGCACAAACACCAGTGATATTGTGGCAACTGTTGTCCTAGAGACCACGAAGAGTTCAACATGGAACAAGGTACGATTGGTGCACTCCCATGTAAAACCACTGGAACCTAGGGATTACAATGTCAGCGTAGCAAAAATAAAATGTTTATGCTTCCTGTTTTGGTAACATGAAGGGGTTCTGCTAATGGTGTAATGATAAATAAAATGATGGGCATGCCATTATACATTTGTATATAGATGAAATAAAAAGGGCAACCACACATATGTGAAATTTTGTTTTATAATTATAGTATTACGAAGTACAACTTTCCCACATGATTAAAATATATTGTGCCATCATTTAAATCTGACTTAACTTGGTGACTATGTAGTTGCAGGTTACCATGGCCTCGCAAAACAACCCAATTAATAATATCTGCTTGTTAATCCTGCAAAATATCTTGATTAAGCTGTGTTGATACTCGTCATCTTGAAACTTGAAATGTTCGCCAAAATGGTAGGTGGCAAAAGCGGCCATTGTGACATAACCGAGTCTTGTTAGGGCCTGTTAGGCAACTGCCCAACTCCCAGCTTCTTTGATTCCGCGAGCGGATCTGTCCTGAACGACCTAGTTCTAGGAAGCAAGCTCCTGGATCTGAGACATGTCGTAGTAGAAAAACTGGGAGCTGGTGTTTTGTGGATCCCAAAATTCATAAAACTTGGAGTTCGAGTTATTTACGACAAGCTGCCACGGGGAAGTGAAAGAAAACGTTTCGTCAAGCAAAGAAAAGACCTAAGCGACTCCCTTCCCTCCCTACCAGGCCAAAAACGAGCTTAATGGGCCAGCCAGCTACAAGCCCAGGACTAGCAATTGGATTTCGGAGTTCCGTAGCCAAACGGTGTTTCGAATCTGCGATTTTCGTTGGGAAGCTGGTAGTGAGATCCTGGAGCCGGATTTGAGGATTTCTAGGTGCTGGAGAGTTGCCGAACAGGCCCTTAGTCATGAAATTTATTGATTAGGCTAAAGGTAAATGTTGGATCCTGTCAATCATAAACAATGGATGTTTAGACTCGTCAATCAGAAATTCAGAATGCGTGAATAATATTCGGCCTTATCGGTCTTGGAAAAGTTGATGATGTCCAGCTCGTCAATCAAGGAAATAAAATGTCTAGTACCATTGGTCATGACTAATTAATGAATGGTTCCAATATCATCGATCATGAGAAATGGGTTGAGTTATGACACAACAACGAATCATGGCGATGAGGGTCACGGAAAAATATTTTACCTATAACATTCGGCCAAAATGAATTAGTCAAAGTGTTGCATGTACCTCTGACGCGCCAAAATATTTTCCTGGGGTCATGTCACCAAAGTTCGGCTTAAATATTTTCCTTGTATCATTCGGCCAAAATTGCCGAAGCTGGGCGCAGTACCTCTGACGCGCACTGCAGCCCTATGAACAAGCATAATAACTCACGCAATCGAGTTGTGCTTCAGATGATGTGGAACTTATAAATGAGCCTTTTACATGTCTCTACTACCCCTCATTACATTTTCAGAGCTAAACTCTTATTGGTTGTAGCACTATCTGCTGGATGTCTAGATTGTTTGAGGGGCGGCCTCTGATGTCTCATTTAACTGAAGTCTTTACAGAACATTTGGCGATAATCTACTATGGCCACAAAATGTTTCAGGCCTGAAGCCTTCCTTGTTAAGCCAGGGTGATTACCTAACTAGGCCGTGTCCGATCATCACGTGAGACGGACTAGTCATCATCGGTGAACATTTTCATATTGATCGTATCTACCATACGACTCATGCTCGACCTTTAGGTCTCTTGTGTTCCGAGGCCATGTCTGTACGTGCTAGGCTCGTCAAGTCAACCTAAGTGTTTCGCGTGTGTAAATCTGGCTTACACCCGTTGTATGTGAACGTTAGAATCTATCACACCCGATCATCACGTGGTGCTTCGAAACAACGAACTTTCGCAACGGTGCACAGTTAGGGGGAACACTTTCTTGAAATTTTAATGAGGGATCATCTTATTTACTACCGTCGTTCTAAGCAAATAAGATGCATAAACATGATAAACATCACATGCAATTAAAAAGTGACATGATATGGCCAATATCATTTTGCTCCTTTTGATCTCCATCTTCGGGGCTCCATGATCATCATCATCACCGGCATGACACCATGATCTCCATCATCATGATCTCCATCATCATGTCTCCATGAAGTTGTCTCGCCAACTATTACTTCTACTACTATGGCTAACGGTTCAGCAATAAAGTAAAGTAATTACATGGCGTTGTTAAATGACACGCAGGTCATACAATAAATTAAGACAACTCCTATGGCTCCTGCCGGTTGTCATACTCATCGACATGCAAGTCGTGATTGCTATTACAAGAACATGATCAATCTCATACATCACATATCATTCATCACATTCTTTTGGCCATATCACATCACATAGCATACCCTACAAAAACAAGTTAGACGTCCTCTAATTGTTGTTTGCATGTTTTACGTGGCTGCTATGGGTTTCTAGCAAGAACGTTTCTTACGTACGCAAAAGCCACAACGTGATATGCCAATTGCTATTTACCCTTCATAAGGACCCTTTTCATCGAATCCGATCCGACTAAAGTGGGAGAGACTGGCACCCGCTACCCACCTTATGCAACAAGTGCATGTCAGTCGGTGGAACCTGTCTCACGTAAGTGTACGTGTAAGGTCGGTCCGGGCCGCTTCATCTCACAATACCGTCGAAACAAGATAGGACTAGTAACGGTAAGCATATTGAACAAAATCAACGCCACAACAACTTGTGTTCTACTCGTGCATAGAATCTATGCAATAGACCTAGCTCATGATGCCACTATTGTGGAACATAGCAAAAATTCAAAAAAAATTCCTACGAGTCACTAAGATCTATCTATGGAGAGACTAGCAACGAGAGAGAAGAGTGCATCTACATACCCTTGTAGATCGCTAAGCGGAAGCATTACAAGAACGCGGATGAAGGAGTCGTACTCATAGCGATTCAGATCGCGGTTGATTCCGATCTAAGCGCCGAACAATGGCGCCTCCGCGTTCAACACACGTGCAGCCCGGTGACGTCTCCCACACCTTGATCCAGAAAGGAGAGAGGGAGAGGTTGGGGAAGACTCCGTCCAGCAGAAGCACAACGGCGTGGTGGTGATGGAGGAGCGTGACACTCCAGCAGGGCTTCGCCAAGTACCGCAAGAGACGAGGAGGGAGAGGGGTAGGGCTGCGCCAGGTGAGGTGAAAACTCATGTGTTGGGCAGCCCCAAAACCCCCACTATATATAGGGTAAGGGGAGAGGGGGCCGGCACCCTCCATATCCCATCTAGAGGGGAGGGGCAGCGGCCAGGAGGGGGAGACTTGCCCCCCAAGCAAGGTGGAGGCGCCCCCTCCCCTAGGGTTTTCAACCCTAGGCGCCTTGGGCCCTTGGGGAGGGGCGCACCAGCCCACTAGGGGCTGGTTCCCTCCCATATACAGCCCATTAAGTCCCCGGGGCAGGTGGCCCCACCCGGTGGACCCCCCGACACCTTTCGGTTGTCCCAGTACAATACCGATAACCCCCGAAACTATTCCGGTGACTGAAACTGGACTTCCCATATATAAATCTTTACCTCCGGACCATTCCGGAACTCCTCATGACGTCCGGGATCTCATTCAGGACTCCGAACAACATTCGGTAACCACATACAAACTTCCTTTATAACCCTAGCGTCATCGAACCTTAAGTGTGTAGACCCTACGGGTTCGGAATCATGCAGACATGACCGAGACAAGTCTCCGGCCAATAACCAACAGCGGGATCTGGATACCCATGTTGGCTCGCACATGTTCCACGATGATCTCATCGGATGAACCATGATGTCAAGGATTCAATCAATCCCGTATACAATTCCCTTTGTCTACCGGTATAGTACTTGCCCGAGATTCGATCGTCGGTATCGCGATACCTTGTTCAATCTCGTTACCGTCAAGTCTCTTTACTCATTCCGTAACACATCATCCCGCGATCAACTCCTTGACCACATTGTGCACATTATGATGATGTCCTACCGAGTGGGCCCAGAGATACCTCTCCGTCACACGGAGTCACAAATCCCAGTCTCGATTCGTGCCAACCTAGCAGACACTTTCGGAGATACCTGTAGTGCACCTTTATAGTCACCCAGTTACGTTGTGACGTTTGGTACACCCAAAGCACTCATACGGTATCAGGGAGTTACACAATCTCATGGTCTAAGGAAATGATACTTGACATTAGAAAAGCTTTAGCAAATGAACTACACGATCTTGTGCTATCACTACAAGAAATATGTCAACTTATGACCTTCTGTCAGTGACCCTGGAAGAATTGGTCATAGATTTATGACCATATGAGACCAATTGGGCAAAAGCTGTTCGAGGGGCTCCAAACCCTAAACCATTGCGACCATTTTGGTCAGAAAGGTCATAATATCCTTACATGAAATGGTCATAAAGCTAACAACACTAGTCCGCTGCCTTATTTCTAGTTGTTAACGACCAATATAGATGGTCATAGCCTTGTAAATTGTGGTGGGTTGCAATGACTAGGCGCCACCTCATCAGTTTTGCCTACGTGTCATGTCCATGTGGCAGTTTTTGCCCTAGGTTGTGAAGCAACCTATATTTCTGTCATTCCCAAAATTCCCAAAAAAATCTCATAAATTCTTTGGGTCATATCTTCGTCAAATATGTAAAAACCTTCCTTGCCTAGTTCAAAAATAATTCAAAAATATTCATTTTCCTATTCTGTTCAGAGTAACAGTTTGTGAAGGAAGTAACACTTTGGCATGTCCAAATAGTATCCATTTTCTACAGTGCTTTCCTATGCCCAAATAACCATCCTCCACCAAATGCTAGCTCAATCCATTCATTATTTTGAGCCGAGCTTCAACATTCGTATTTATGTCCAGTGTGGTGGTTTGCAAAGCAAGTACCACCTAGGCTCCTCCTTTTGAGCTGAAAATTTGTGAAAACGGTCTTCTTAGTAACTGATCATCCTCAGCCAAAACTCACGCCCATTAGCCATGTATATTTCCCGTACCGCTAATCAAACACTTGGCTGCTAATTCATGTTTGAGCATCGATTGGTCTCCTCGTGAGAATCTTATGTTGTAATTTTCTTCCTAGCACCAACCTGGGGAGTGCCCAACCCACTAGACATGCCTAGGCCGCCCAGAAGACATGGCAACGCCACGGTCACGCGGTGACCACACGGCGGGCATGCGAGTTTACGCGCTCTAGAGTTGGGGCCCTCGGCCACCGCCCAAACCTCGACGTATCGCCACCAAACCATGTATTTATGATTAAATAGGTCCTTATGTAACTAGAAATGATTTTTGGAAAAAATAAATAGCAAACTATGAGGCAGCTGTAGTTCAAATTTGACCCGCTTCCAACTGAATCGGCAGAAATTTGTCTTTTTCACGAGAGGTGGATCAAAAAACTTTACACCAGACCATTTTGTCAATTGTGCATTAAATATGGCCTAGTATTTTACAAAAATGATTTGGTTCAGTTTTGCAACAATTATTTGGTAGTTCCTTCACAAAAAAACCTCCTTTCGGGCACTCGAAAAATGGAAAATGGTTTTTTCGTCCAACAAAAATGAAAACTTCCTTAGGCAACATTGTTTGCTATTCCAATATGCACCCTTGTGCACAATATGAGATCATTTGAACAAACTATGCCATGAATGTGGCCATAAGATTGATCATTTGGCTTGAAAGCCATGAATCTTCACACTTGATAGCTCATTTCTGAGAACATTTTTTTAAAATAATTACCGTATTACAAGTTTATTATTTTTCCTGGAAACTTGGTCACATATAATGACACAATGCGAAGGTTTTCCAATTTTTTGATTTTTTTTTGAATTTTTTATGCCCGTTTCAAAATGCGGTCAAAACGGCGGGCTTGACCGTTCCTAGCTAGTGGTTGAATCTTGGAATTTTTTTGGTGTTTCTATGATTAAATATATACTTATGTACCTAGAAATTATTTTTGGAAAAAATAAAGAGCAAACTATGAGGCAGCTACAGTTCAAATTTGACCCGTTTCCAACTGAATCGATGACAATTTGTCTTTTTCATCAGAGGTGGATTAAAACTTTTTTCACCCAACCATTTTGTCAATTGTGCATTATATATGGCCTAGTATTTTAGAAAAATGATTTGGTCCAATTTTGCAACAATTATTTGGTAGTTCCTTCACAAAAAAACCTCATTTCGGGCACTCGGAAAATGAAAAATGGTTTTTTCGTCCAAAGAAAATGAAAACTTCCTTAGGCAACATTGTTTGCCATTCTAATATGCACCCTTGTGCACAATATGAGATCATTTGAACAAACTATGCCATAAATGTAGCCATAAGATTGATCATTTGGCTTGAAAGCCATTGATCTCCACACTTGATAGCTCGTTTCTGAGAACACTTTTTTTTAAATAATTGCCGTATTACAAGTTTGTTATTTTTCCTGGAAACTTGTCCACATATAATGACACAATGCGAAGGTTTTCCAATTTTTTGATTTTTTTTGAATTTTTTATTCCCGTTTCAAAATGCGGTCAAAACGGCGGGAATGACCGTTCCTAGCTAATGGTTGAATCTTGGAATTTTTTTGGTGTTTCTATGATTAAATAGATACTTATGTAACTAGAAATGATTTTTGGAAAAAATAAATAGCAAACTATGAGGCAGCTATAGTTCAAATTTGACCCGCTTCCATCTGAATCGGCGGCAATTTGTCTTTTTCACGAGAGGTGGATCAAAACTTTTTTCACCCAACCATTTGGTCAATTGTGCATTAAATATGTCCTAGTATTTTATAAAAATGATTTGGTCCAATTTTGCAACAATTATTTGGTAATTCCTTCACAAAAAAACCTCCTTTCGGGCACTCGGAAAATGAAAAATGGTTTTTTCGTCCAAAGAAAATGCATACAAGTTGGTTATCATCCTTAAAATGTGGTATAACTTGAGTGAAAATTTTAATGGTTCCATTTTGCAAAATATTGTTGGTAGTTGTTTCATAAACCCCTTTGTTTTTAGCACTTAGAGACTATATTTTAAATATTGTTGGTAGTCTCCAACCAATCAGGACGTCTCCCCTGGATCACCCTACCGTAGACTATCTGAACCGTCCGATCGTCCCGGATCCAACGGCAGACTTGACCCCCTCACCGTCTCACCCAACTTACCCTAACACAACCCGCACCACTCGTCCTCTCGCTCCCCTCTCTCCCCTACGCACCCACAGCCGCCGCCCTCTCCCTCCCTTAGATCTCGATTTCGATCTCGCTCCCTTCCATGACGACCCCTTCCTCAGCTTCGCCGACGGCCGGGCCCCGGCGCCCGACGTCCACGTCTCCGGGGGCGGCGGCGACGACTTCCCGTCCTCCCCCGACCCCTACGCCTTCCGCCACGACTCCGCCGCCGCCGCTTCCGCTCACTTAGGCTGCCGCCCCTCGTCTCGATCCCCTTCCTCCAACCCACCCCACGGCCGCCGGCCAACTCCGGCGATCCCCGGCGCCCAGGAACCCCATCTCCACCGGTTCCTCGCCGCGTCATGCGCGACGACCCACTCACCCGCGGCCATCCAATCCAACCGTAGCAGCCGGGAGGGCGGCGCCGGCGGCGCCGGTCTGCACTGACGCAGCAACCTCCTGGCCGTGGCATTGTGCTGGCACCAAACCCCAGGGCTCGGCACGGCTGCGGTCGTGGTCGCTTCCTCCTCCTCTGGCCCATCTCCGGTCCGGTCCAATCCAATCCAATCCAAGGTACGTGGTCTCGCCGGCGCATTCCTTCTTATTTCCCTCAATCGATCGCTGTTTCATGGCTGTGCACACCTCCTCTGCTTCTCACTTGTGCTTCTTCTTGTGTTGGATTGGATTGGGTTGGGTTTGATTCGGCATGCAGGCCATGGAGCGAGCCAAGGCGCAGCTGCGTCCGTCTGCGTGCTTCTTCTCATCCTGGTGCGTACCATGGTGAGAAGACAAGGCAGAGGCAGGTGCTCCCGATGGATGGACGCCGACGATTGAGGCTGCTCACTTAGGCTGCGTTTGATTCGAGTCCAAATAACTAGGTTTGCTTTCAGTCCATTCAGCTTGATTATTGCTAGTGAAATTCCTCCGCTTATGCCGCGCCACTGCTTGTGATGTTATAGTGTATGCGCCTGCTTGTGCGGACTGATGGCGAATGCAAGTGCGTGCACAATGATGATCCTATGGTCTGCTCTTCTTGTGATTTTATTACTACTGGTTACTAAATGGATGATGTGCATCTTTCTTCAGTTTGATTGAAAATTGTCCCCCTTTTTGTGCATGCATACATCTGCCCACTAATTAAGCCACCAGAATCTTTTAGTTAGGGCTTAATAATAATATATGTCAATGGTGTGACTCTGTGTTTACATTGTCTCCTATAGTAGAATTATTATGGATGGTTCTCTAATCTACTAGTGTTGTAGCCTGTAGAGGCGAGTCTGTATTTTGTTCTACACATGATGATGCAATTATGGACTGCTGTTTTGTTTCCTAGCTATGTACTGCCATCATATAAATGGCTGCCATGTTCTAGATTAGCCAACCATTGGTGGCTTGTTTCAGTTTAATTTAAATGACCATGGGTGCGTGCAAAGGGTGAACACACAACACACTAGTTAGTAAGTGCACAACTCTGTCTGTATACTTACCAATTGATGTGGTAAATATGCACCTACAAGGATTGCTACTGGTAACTGAATGATATGCATCTTCGACCAGGACACCTACAATAAGCAACTCACTGAGGTGTCCAAGTACAAGCAGACCACGCCCTAGGTGATCTGGTCTTCTTGCTTGCTTTTTACCTGTGAGAATTGAGATCTCGGGATGGTGGGTTATGTGGATCGGTGGCCCCTGGTTAAGTCTTTTGCTGTGATGCTCTATTTTGGGGTCAGTCAGTAGTACTCTGTGATGCTCTGGTTCTCCTAGCATGGGGCATATATGATTTTGCTATGAATTGTTTGCATGCCCTTTTGGATGCCAGTTTCTGCTGCTGCATCAGTTGTTATTACATCAGTAGCTAGTGGTGAATGGTAACAACTCCACTTGTTAATGTTTTTATTACATCAGTAGCTAGCGGTGAACAATAATAACTTATGGTTTATGTTGTGGCTTGGTGCAATGTAATCTTGTGGTACTTCCATGATTCTGCCGGCTGATTTTATATCTTATTGTATTCTTCATATTATAGCTATCTCCCATGATTCTGCTCGTATCCAACCATTATGTTTGCTTTGTTTCAGTTTCATTTTCCGTGACTTTGTTGTTTAATGTATCTTCCTGCAGATAGACTGGGATGATTCTGCACCAAGTCGGTCTTGTTGGGCACGATCCTGTTATGGAGAAGCTTAAGATTTCTGACACCATTGCTCCTATGTTCTCTGGAGATGTTGGCATGGCTGACCTGTTGGTGGGACCAGATTGTGTCTGCTTCTGTCGGTGCAGGAGCTTCTTCCCCTGCGCCTCTGTTGTCCGCATGTCTAGTTGATTGATTCTGCTCGCTTCCTGCTGAATCGTTCAGACTTTGTAGCGCCCATGAGCCTTTTATGTTGCGCCTATGCTTGATCTATGAAGTGATACATCTGAAATTTCCTACATATCTTAGTTGTTGGGCCTAGTAGTTGCTGGTCCGTTCTTGTGCATTGGTTCTGCTCTGAGAGTCTATTTGTTGCTTGCAATACTACTATTGATTTAACTAGATTTTGTAGCTTGTTGTCAAAACTTCAAACGACCTGAACTTGCACAACGGTTCTAGTCCGAAAATCATCTTTATTCACAATGATATGTTAGCTTGTAGTCAAACTTGATCATGAGTCTGTTAGCATGTAGTCAAACTTGAATATGAATTTGTATAGCTCTTTATTGTTCTGAACAGACTGTATAGCTCTTTATTGTTCTCCACTTATTTGTACAGCCAATGATGCTTACTTAACTGTATAGCTCTTTATGTTTCTTTTCCAGGTATTCTATTTGTGCTCCACCCGAAATCTATTTTGCACTGCCAAGTTCTTGAAACGAAGCGCTCACTGCTCGACCATTTCTTTACTGAACTGGGAGCAACAGAGGCAAGATATTTGAAACAAGCTAAAGTCCTTTTGATTCTTGATTTCTAGCATACACATGCAACCTGATTGGTGTAGATATGATGTAGGTTCAGTGCTTACTATTTTTTGATTTGATGCATGTTACCTTCGTTTCTGTCTATGCCTTCTTTAGTGTTTTGCCAGCTAACTAGTCTATTGGTCATTTTGAAATATGAAGATGCTGCATGTAAGCACTATTGCTGGCAATTTGGCACATCATATTAGTCTTATCCCATGTTTTGTCACTAGCATACACTACACTCCCTTGTCCTGTCACTAGCATACACTACAGTTTTATTAAAAGGGGGCATATCATTTTCTCTATATAACAGTGCTGATTTTGCGCTGATATGAACTTACAACAGTATTACATTGTAGTGTTTTCTGCATGTTGTTGTATCACTAGTTTCATGTTGCCTTCTCATTTGAACCTATTACTTGTTTTTGTTTTTATCCTTGATTAGTATCAATTGTTGTATTGTAGACTTAAAATTGTGGTGGTTCCTCCTTTACAGAAGCTCAAGTGTGAAGTCGTGAAGTGTGAAGCAAGTGTGAAGCCGTGAACTGTGAAGCCAAGTGTGAAGCCGTGAAGTCCAACTCATTGTAGCATATCTGTGTTGTAAAGATTGTAATACATTTATTTAGTGGTATATTTGATGAATTTTATGCGTTCTTTGTTCTATTTGAAATATTGATTATGTATGTGATTTGAAAACTTGTCCAGTGAGGCCACTTATGAAAATAATTTGTCAAATTTGTATATTTCTGACAAGTGGGACCAATTTGAGAGATGAACATGACAGGTTGGACCCATCTGACTAGTGGGACCAGCTTGAATATATAATAGTTGAAAATAGAAAATCAAAATAGAAAATCAGTAGACTAAAAGGCCATGGCTCAAAAATAAAAAAGGCTGCAATGTTGGGCTTGGTCCATGAAGCTGACAAAAAATTCATAGGGAAAAAATATAAATGGGCTGATTTAATGGGTTCGGCCCATATAAACACCGAATTGGACCGGGCTGAATCTTGTGCCACATCAGCTTGCCACGCTGGATGCCTACGTGGCCTGGGGGAGGTTGCTAGTGACCAAAATGCCACAGTAGGAATATTTTGGTCGTAAACGTCTTTGACCATTCCAGAAGAAAGGTCGCTATAGTCAGTTTACGACGGCCAGCTTTTGACCTTTTGACATATTTCTTGTAGTGTATGCTTAGGATTGGGTCTTGTCCATCACATCATTCTCCTAATGATGTGATCCCGTTATCAATGACATCCAATGTCCATGGTCAGGAAACCATGACCATCTGTTGATCACAACGAGCTAGTCAACTAGAGGCTCACTAGGGACATATTGTGGTCTATGTATTCACACGTGTATTACGATTTCCGGATAATACAGTTATAGCATGAATAAAAGACAATTATCATGAACAAGGAAATATAATTATACTTTTATTATTGCCTCTAGGGCATATTTCCAACAGTCTCCCACTTGCACTAGAGTCAATAATCTAGTTCACATTGCCATGTGATTAACACTGACAGGTCACATCGCCATGTGATCAACATCCAAAGAGTTTACTAGTGTCATTAAACTAGTTCACATCATCATGTGATTAAGACTCAATGAGTTCTGGGGTTTGATCATGTTGCTTGTGAGAGAGGTTTTAGTCAACGGGTCTGAACCTTTCAGATCCGTGAGTGCTTTACAAATCTCTATGTCATCTCCTAGATGTAGCTACCACGCTCTATTTGGAGCTATTCCAAATAACTGTTCTACTTGGAGCTATTCTAAATTGTTGCTCCATTATACGTATCCGGTATCTCTACTCAGAGCTATCCGGATAGGTTTAAGCTTGCATCGACGTAACCCTTTACGACGAACTCTTTTACCACCTCCATAATCGAGAAAATTCCTTAGTCCACTAGTTACTAAGGATAACTTTGACCACTGTCCTGTGATCCATTCTTGGCAAGGCACACTTCAGGTGCGGTACACAGCATAGCATACTGTAGAGCCTACGTCTTAAGCATAGGGGACGACCTTCGTCCTTTCTCTCTATTCTGCCATGGTCGAGCTTTTAAGTCTTAACTTCATACCTTACAACTCAGGCAAGAACTCCTTCTTTGACTGATCCATCTTGAACACCTTCAAGATCATGTCAAGGTATGTGCTCATTTGAAAGTACCATTAAGCGTTTTCGATCTATCCTTATAGATCTTGATGCTCAATGTTCAAGTAGCTTAATCCAGGTTTTCTATTTGAAAAACACCTTTCAAATAACCGTATATGCTTTCTAGAAATTCTACATCATTTCTGATCGACAATATGTCAACAACATATACTCATCAGAAATTCAATAGTGCTCCCACTCACTTCTTTGGAAATACAAGTTTCTCATAAACTTTGTATAAACCCAAAATCTTTGATCATCTTATCAAAGCGTACATTCCAACTCCGAGATGCTTACTCCAGTCCATGGAAGGATCGCTGGAGCTAGCATACCTTTTAGCATCATTAGGATCGACAAAAACTTTTTGATTGTATCACATACAACCTTTCCTTACGAAAGGCAAGGAAACTCGTTTTGACATCCATCTGCCAGATTTCATAAATGCAGCTTGTGCTAACGTGATTCCGACGGACTTTAAGCATCGCTACGGATGAGAAAATCTCATCGTAGTCAACTCCTTGAACTTGGGAAAAAACTCTTCGCCACAAGTCGAGCTTCATGGACGGTGACATTACCGTCCATGTCCGTCTACTTCTTAAAGATCCATTTATCTCAATGGCTTGCCGATCATCGGGCAAGTCCACCAAAGTCCATGCTTTGTTCTGATACATGGATCCTATCTCGGATTTCATGGCTTCTAACCATTTGTCAGAATTTGGGCCCACCATCACTTGTCCATAGCTCATAGGTTCATTGTTGTCTAGCAACATGACCTTCAAGAAAGGATTACTGTACCACTCTGAAGCAGTACACATCCTTGTCACCCTACGAGGTACGGTAGTGACTTGATCCGAAGTTTCATGATCACTATCATAAGCTTCTACTTCAATTGGTGTAGGTGCCACAGGAACAACTTCCTGTGCCCTGCTAAACACTAGTTGTAGTAATGGTTCAATAACCATATCAAGTCTCCACCATCCTCCCACTCAACTTTTCGAGACAAACTTTTCCTCGAGAAAGGACCCGATTCAAGAAACAATCCGTATTGCTTTCGGATCTGAATTAGGAGGTATACCCAACTGTTTTGGGTGTCCTATGAAGATGCATTTTATCCGCTTTGGGTTCGAGCTTATCAACCTGAAATTTTTTCGCATAAGCGTCGCAGCCACAAACTTTTAAGAAACGACAACTTAGGTTTCTCCAAACGGTGTCATCTCAACGGAATTTCGTGGTGCCCTATTAAAGTGAGTGCGGTTGTCTCTAATGCCTAACCCATGAACGATAGTGGTAATTCGATAAGAGACATCATGGTACGCACCATATCCAATAGGATGCAACTATGATGTTCGGACACACCATCAAACTATGGTGTTCCAGGCGGTATTAATTGCGAAACAATTTCCACAATGTCTTAATTGTGTGCCAAAACTTGTAACTCAGATATTCATCTCTATGATTATATCATAGACATTTTATCCTCTTGTCACAATGATCTTCTACTTCACTCTGAAATTACTTGAACCATTCAATAATTCAGACTTGTGTTTCATCAAGAAAATATTCTCAACATCTACTCGAATCATCTGTGAAGTAAGAACATAACGATATTCACTGCATGCCTCAGCACTCATTGGACTGCACACATCAAAATGTGTTACTTCCAACGAGTTTCTTATCTTGTTTCGTCTTACTAAAAACGAGGCTTTCAGTCATCTTGCCCATGTGGTATGATTTGCACGTCTCAAGTGATTCAAAATCAAGTGAGTTCAAACGGTCCATTTGAATGGAGTTTCTTCATGCATATACACCAATAGACATGGTTCGCATGTCTCAAACTTTTCAAAAACGAGTGAGTCCAAAGATCCATCAACATGGAGCTTCTTCATGCGTTTTACACCATTATGACTTACATGGCAGTGCCACAAGTAAGTGGTACTATTATTACTATCTTATATCTTTTGGCATGAAAATGTGTATCACTACGATCGAGATTCAATAAACTAATCATTTAGGTGCAAGACCATTGAAGGTATTATTCAAATAAACAGAGTAACCATTATTCTCCTTAAATGAATAACCGTATTGCGATAGACATAATCCAATCATGTCTATGCTAAACACCAAATAACAATTATTTAGGTTTAACACCAATCTCGTTGGTAGAGGGAGCGTGCGATGCTTGATTACATCAAGCTTGGAAAAACTTCCAACACATATCGTCAGCTCACCTTTAGCTAGTCTCCGTTTATTCCGTAGCTTTTATTTCGAGTTACTAACACTTAGCAACCGAACCGGTATCTAATACCCTGGTGCTACTAGGAGTACTAGTAAAGTACACATTAACATAATGTATATCCAATATACTGCTATCGACCTTGCCAGCCTTCTCATCTACCAAGTATCTAGGGTAATTCCGCTCCAGTGGTTTATCCCCTTATTACAGAAGCACTTAGTCTCGGGTTTGGGTTCAACCTCGGGTTTCTTCACTGGTGCAGCAGCTGATTTGCCGTTTCATGAAGTATCCCTTCTCGCCCTTGCCCTTCTTGAAACTAGTGGTTTCACCAACCATCAACAATTGATGCTCCTTCTTGATTTCTACTTTCGCGGTGTCAAACATCGCGAATACCTCAAGGATCACCATATCTATCCCTGATATGTTATAGCTCATTACGAAGCTCTAGCAGCTTGGTGGCAATGACTTTGGAGAAACATCATTATCTCATCTGGAAGATCAACTCCCACTCGATTCCAATGATTGTTGTACTCAGACAATCTGAGCACGAGCACAATAATTGAGCTTTTCTCCTTAGTTTGCAGGCTAAGAAGATCATCGGAGGTCTTATACCTCTTGACGTGGGCACGAGCCTGAAATCCCAATTTCAGCCCTCGAAACATCTCATATGTTCCGTGACGTTTCGAAAACATCTTTGGTGCCTCAACTCTAAACCGTTTATCTGAACTATCACGTAGTTATCAAAACGTGTATGTCCAATGTTCGCAACATCCACAAACGACGTTTGGGGTTCAGCACACTGAGCGGTGCATTAAGGACATAAGATTTCTACTGTCCGCATAATCGCTACTGTCAACTTTCAACTATATTTTCTCTAGGAACATATCTAAATAGTGGAACTAAAGCGCAAGCTTACGACATAATTTGCAAAGATCTTTTGACTATGTTCAGGATAATTAAGTTCATCTTATGAACTCCCACTCAGATAGACATCCCTCTGGTCATCTAAGTGATTACATGATCCGAGTCAACTAGGCCGTGTCCGATCATCACGTGAGACGGACTAGTCATCATCGGTGAACATCTTCATGTTGATCGTATCTACTATATGACTCATGCTCGACCTTTCGGTCTCCGTGTTCCGAGGCCATGTCTGTACATGCTAGGCTCGTCAAGTTAACCCTAAGTGTTTTCGCGTGTGTAAATCTGTCTTACACCCGTTGTATGTGAACGTAAGAATCCATCACACCCGATCATCACGTGGTGCTTAGAAGCGACGAACTGTAGCAACGGTGCACAGTTAGGGGAGAACACTTCTTGAAATTGTTGTAAGGGATCATCTTATTTACTACCATCGTTCTAAGTAAACAAGATGTATAAACATTATAAACATCACATGCAATCAAATAGTGACATGATATGGCCAATATCATTTTGCTCCTTTTGATCTCCATCTTCGGGGCTCCATGATCATCATC
Source organism: Triticum timopheevii (assembly GCA_963921465.1). NCBI lineage: Eukaryota > Viridiplantae > Streptophyta > Magnoliopsida > Poales > Poaceae > Triticum > Triticum timopheevii. Next base: position 619,864,708 of record OY997266.1, read on the forward strand.
GTCACCGGCATGACACCATGATCTCCATCATCATGATCTCCATCATCGTGTCTCCATGAAGTTGTCTTGCCAACTTATTACTTGTACTACTATGGCTACCGGTTAGCAATAAAGTAAAGTAATTACATGGCGTTGTTCAATGACATGCAGGTCATACAATAAATAAAGACAACTCCTATGGCTCCTGCCGGTTGTCATACTCATCGACATGCAAGTCGTGATTCCTATTACAAGAACATGATCAATCTCATACATCACATATCATTCATCACATTCTTCTTGGCCATATCACATCACATAGCATACCCTGCAAAAACAAGTTAGACGTCCTCTAATTGTTGTTGCATGTTTTACGTGGCTGCTATGGGTTTCTAGCAAGAACGTTTCTTACCTACGCAAAACCACAACGTGATATGCCAATTGCTATTTACCCTTCATAGGACCCTTTTCATCGAATCCTTTCCGACTAAAGTGGGAGAGACTGGCACCCGCTAGCCACCTTATGCACCAAGTGCATGTCAATCGGTGGAACCTGTCTCACGTAAGAGTACGTGTAAGGTCGGTCCGGGCCGCTTCATCCCACAATACCGTCGAAACAAGATTGGACTAGTAACGGTAAGCATATTGAACAAAATCAACGCCCACAACTACTTTGTGTTCTACTCGTGCAAAGAATCTACGCAATAGACCTAGCTCATGATGCCACTGGTGGGGAACGTAGCAGAAATTCAAAATTTTCCTACGTGTCACCATGATCTATCTATGGAGAAACCAGCATCGAGGGGAAGGAGAGTGCATCTACATACCCTTGTAGATCGCTAAGCGGAAGCGTTCAAGAGAACGGGGTTGAAGGAGTCGTACTCGTCGTGATTCAAATCACCGGAGATCCTAGTGCCGAACGGACGTCACCTCCGCGTTCAACACACGTACAGCCCGGTGACGTCTCCCATGCCTTGATCCAGCAAGGAGAGAGGGAGAGGTCGAGGAAGACTCCATCCAGCAGCAGCACAACGGCGTGGTGGTGGTGGAGGAGCGCAGCTATCCTGCAGGGCTTCGCCAAGCACCACAAAAGAGGAGGAAGAAGAGAGGCAGGGCTGCACCAACGAGAGATCGAATCGCGTGTGTGTTTATGGGCAGCCCTAGGCCTCATATATATAGGGGAAGGGGAGAGGCTGCGCCCCCTCTAGGGTTCCCACCCCTAGGGGGGGCGGCAGCCCTAGATGGCAAAGGGGGTGGCGGCCAAGAGGGGAGAGGGGAGGGAGGCGCAGCCAGATGGGCCCTAAGGCCCATCCCCTTTAGGGTTTGCCCCCTTCCCACCTCTTAGGCGCCATGGGCCCTTGTGGGAGGCGCACCAGCCCACTAAGGGGCTGGTCCCTCACCACTCTTGGCCCATGCAAGCCTCCGGGGTTGGTGGCCCCACTTGGTGGACCCCCGGGACCCTCCCGGTGGTCCCGGTACTTTATCGATAATAACCGAAACTTTTCCGGTGACCAAAACAGGACTTCCCATATATAAATCTTTACCTCCGGACCATTCTGGAACTCCTCGTGACATCCGGGATATCATCCGGGACTCCGAACAACATTCGGTAACCACATACAAACTTCCTTTATAACCCTAGCGTCATCGAACCTTAAGTGTGTAGACCCTAAGGGTTCGGGAGACATGCAGACATGACAGAGACATTCTCCGGTCAATAACCAACAGCGGGATCTGGATACCCATGTTGGCTCCCACATGTTCCACGATGATCTCATCGGATGAACCACGATGTCAAGGACTTAATCAATCCCGTATACAATTCCCTTTGTTTAGCGGTATTGTACTTGCCCGAGATTCGATCGTCGGTATACCGATACCTTGTTCAATCTCGTTACCGGCAAGTCTCTTTACTCGTTCCACAACACATCATCCCGTGATCAACCCCTTGGTCACATTGTGCACATTATGATGATGTCCTACCGAGTGGGCCCAGAGATACCTCTCCGTTTACACGGAGTGACAAAGCCCAGTCTCGATTCGTGCCAACCCAACAGACACTTTCAGAGATACCTATAATGCACCTTTATAGCCACCAATTTACGTTGTGACGTTTGGTACACCCAAAGCATTCCTACGGTATCCGGGAGTTGCACAATCTCATGGTCTAAGGAAAAGATACTTGACATTAGAAAAGCTTTAGCATACGAACTACACGATCTCTATGCTAGGCTTAGGATTGGGTCTTCTCCATCACATCATTCTCCTAATGATGTGATCCCCTTATCAACGACATCCAATGTCCATAGCCAGGAAACCATGACTATCTGTTGATCACAACGAGCTAGTCAACTAGAGGCTCACTAGGGACATATTGTGGTCTATGTATTCACACGTGTATTACGATTTCCGGATAATACAGTTATAGCATGAATAAAAGACAATTATCATGAACAAGGAAATATAATAATACTTTTATTATTGCCTCTAGGGCATATTTCCAACAATATCAAGTCTCCACCATCCTCCCAGTCAATTCTTTCGAGAGAAACCTTTCCTCGAGAAAGGACCCGTTTCTAGAAACAATCACTTTTGTTTTCGGATCTGAAAAAGGAAGGTATACCCAACTGTTTTGGGTGTCCTATGAAGATGTATTTATCCGCTTTGGGTTCGAGCTTATCAGGATGAAACTTTTTCACATAAGCGTCGCAGCCCCAAACTTTTACGAAACGACAACTTAGATTTCTCCAAACCATAGTTCATACGGTGTCGTCTCAACGGAATTGCGTGGTTCCCTATTTAAAGTGAATGCCGTTGTCTCTAATGCCTAACCCATAAACGATAGTGGTAATTCAATAAGAGACATCATGGTATACACCATATCCAATAGGGTGCAGCTATGATGTTCGGACACACCATCACACTATGGTGTTCCAGGCGGTATTAGTTGTGAAACAATTTCCACAATGTCTTAATTGCATACCAAACTCATAACTCAGATACTCATCTCTATGATCATATCATAGACATTTTATCCTCTTGTCACGACGATCTTCAACTTCACTCTGAAATTACTTGAACCTTTCAATAATTCAACTTTGTGTTTCATCAAGTAAACATACAGAATCTACTCAAATCATCTGTGAAGTAAGAACATAACGATATCCACTGCATGCCTCAACACTCATTAGACTGCACACATCAAAATGTATTATTTCCAACAAGTTGCTTTCTTGTTCCATCTTACGGAATTCGAGGCTTTTCAGTCATCTTGCCCATGTGGCATGATTTGCATGTCTCAAGTGATTCAAAATTAAGTGAGTCCAAATGATCCATCTGCATGGAGTTTCTTCATGCGTATACACCAATAGACATGGTTCGCATGTCTCAATCTTTTCAAAAACGTGTGAGTCCAAAGATCCATCAACATGGAGCTTCTTCATGCATTTTATACAAATATGACTTACATGGCAGTGCCACAAGTACGTGGTACTATCATTACTATCTTATATCTTTTGGCATGAACATGTGTATCACTACGATCGAAATTCAATAAACCATTCATTTTTGTTATAAGACCATTGAAGGTATTATTCAAATAAACATAGCAACCATTATTCTCCTTAAATGAATAACCGTATTGCGATAGACATAATTCAATCATGTCTATGCTCAACACAAATACCAAATAACAATTATTTAGGTTTAACACCGATCCCGATGGTAGAGGGAGCATGCGACGTTTGATCACATCAACCTTGGAAATACTTCCAACACATACAGTCACCTCGCCTTTAGCTACTCTCCGTTTATTCCGTAGCCTTTTATTTCGAGTTACTAACACTTAGCAACCGAACCGGTATCTATTACCATGGTGCTACTAGGAGTACTAGTAGAGTACACATTAATATAATGTATATCCAATATACTTCTGTCGACCTTGCATGCCTTCATATCTACCAAGTATCTAGGGTAATTCTGCTCCAGTGACTGTTCCCCTTATTACAGAAGCACTTAGTCTCGGGTTTGGGTTCAACCTTGGGTTTCTTCACTAGAGCAGCATCTGATTTGCCGTTTCATGAAGTATCCCTTCTTGCCCTTGCCCTTCTTGAAACTAGTGGTTTTACTAACCATCAACAATTGATGCTTCTTCTTGATTTCTACTTTCGCGGTGTCAAACATCGCGAATATTTCAAGGATCATCATATCTATCCCCGATATGTTATAGTTCATCATGAAGCTCTAGCAGCTTGGTGGCAATGACTTTGGTGAAACATCACTATCTCATCTGGAAGATCAACTCCCACTCGATTCAAGTGATTGTTGTCCTCAGACAATCTGAGCACAAGCTCGACGATTGAGATTTTCTCCCTTAGTTTGCAGGCTAAGAAAATCGTCGGATGTCTTATACCTCTTGACGTGGGCACGAGCCTGAAATCCCAATTTCAGCCCTCGAAACATGTCATATGTTCCATGACGTTTCAAAATCGTCTTCGGTGCCTCAATTCTAAACCGTTTAACATGACTGAACTATCACATAGTTATCAAAACATGTATGTCAGATGTTCGCAACATCCACAGACGACGTTCGAGGTTCAGCACACCGAGCGGTGCATTAAGGACATAAGCCTTCTACGCAGCAATGAGGACAATCCTCAGTTTACAAACCCAGTCCGCATAATTGGTAGTATCAACTTTCAACTATATTTTCTCTAGGAACATATCTAAACAGTAGAACTAAAGCGCGATCTTACGACATAATTTGTAGAGACCTTTTGACTATGTTCAGGATAATTAAGTTCATCTTATGAACTCCCACTCAGATAGACATCCCTCTAGTTATCCAAGTGATTACATGATCCGAGTCAACTAGGCCGTGTCCGATCATCACGTGAGACGGACTAGTCATCATCGGTGAACATTTTCATATTGATCGTATCTACCATACGACTCATGCTCGACATTTAGGTCTCTTGTGTTCCGAGGCCATGTCTATACATGCTAGGCTCGTCAAGTCAACCTAAGTGTTTCGCATGTGTAAATCTGGCTTACACCCGTTGTATGTGAACGTTAGAATCTATCACACCCGATCATCACGTGGTGCTTCGAAACAACGAACTTTCGCAATGGTGCACAGTTAGGGGGAACACTTTCTTGAAATTTTAATGAGGGATCATCTTATTTACTACCGTCGTTCTAAGCAAATAAGATGCATAAACATGATAAACATCACATGCAATCAAAAAGTGACATTATATGGCCAATATCATTTTGCTCCTTTTGATCTCCATCTTCGAGGCTCCATGATCATCATCGTCACCGGCATGACACCATGATCTCCATCATCATGATCTCCATCATCGTGTCTCCATGAAGTTGTCTCGCCAACTATTACTTCTACTACTATGGCTAACGGTTTAGCAATAAAGTAAAGTAATTACATGGCGTTGTTCAATGACACGCAGGTCATACAATAAATTAAGACAACTCCTATGGCTCCTGCCGGTTGTCATACCCATCGACATGCAAGTCGTGATTGCTATTACAAGAACATGATCAAGCTCATACATCACATATCATTCATCACATTCTTTTGGCCATATCACATCACATAGCATACCCTGCAAAAACAAGTTAGACGTCCTCTAATTGTTGTTTGCATGTTTTACGTGGCTGCTATGGGTTTCTAGCAAGAACGTTTCTTACGTACGCAAAAGCCACAACGTGATATGCCAATTGCTATTTACCCTTCATAAGGACCCTTTTCATCGAATCCGATCCGACTGAAGTGGGAGAGACTGGCACCCGCTACCCACCTTATGCAACAAGTGCATGTCAGTCGGTGGAACCTGTCTCACGTAAGTGTACGTGTAAGGTCGGTCTGGGCCGCTTCATCTCACAATACCGTCGAAACAAGATAGGACTAGTAACGGTAAGCATATTGAACAAAATCAACGCCCACAACAACTTGTGTTCTACTCGTGCATAGAATCTACGCAATAGACCTTGCTCATGATGCCACTGTTGTGGAACGTAGAAAAAATTCAAAAAAATTTCCTACGAGTCACTAAGATCTATCTATGGAGAGACTAGCAACAAGAGAGAAGAGTGCATCTACATACCCTTGTAGATCGCTAAGCGGAAGCATTACAAGAACGCGGATGAAGGAGTCGTACTCGTAGCGATTCAGATCGCGGTTGATTCCGATCTAAGCGCTGAATAATGGCGCCTCCGCGTTCAACACACGTGCAGCCCGGTGACGTCTCCCACACCTTGATCCAGAAAGGAGAGAGGGAGAGGTTGCGGAAGACTCCGTCCAGCAGCAGCACAACGGCGTGGTGGTGATGGAGGAGCGTGGCACTCCAGCAGGGCTTCGCCAAGTACCGCAAGAGACGAGGAGGGAGAGGGGTAGGGCTGCGCCAGGTGAGGTGAAAACTCATGTGTTGGGCAGCCCCAAAACCCCCACTATATATAGGGTAAGGGGAGAGGGGACCGGCACCCTCCATATCCCATCTAGAGGGGAGGGGCGGCGGCCAGGAGGGGGAGACTTGCCCCCCAAGCAAGGTGGAGGCGCCCCCTCCCCTAGGGTTTTCAACCCTAGGCACCTTGGGCCCTTGGGGAGGGGCACACCAGCCCACTAGGGGCTGGTTCCCTCCCATATTCAGCCCATTAAGTCCCCGGGGCAGGTGGCCCCACCCGGTGCACCCCCGGACACCTTTCGGTTGTCCCCGTACAATACCGATAACCCCCGAAACTATTCTGGTGACTGAAACTAGGCTTCCCATATATAAATCTTTACCTCCGGACCATTCCGGAACTCCTCATGACGTCCGAGATCTCATCCGGCACTCCGAACAACATTCGGTAACCACATACAAACTTCCTTTATAACCCTAACGTCATCGAACCTTAAGTGTGTAGACCCTACGGGTTCCGGAATCATGCAGACATGACCGAGACAACTCTCCGGCCAATAACCAACAGCGGGATCTGGATACCCATGTTGGCTCCCACATGTTCCACAATGATCTCATCGGATGAACCATGATGTCAAGGATTCAATCAATCCCGTATACAATTCCCTTTGTCTACCGGTATAGTACTTGCCCAAGATTCGATCGTCGGTATCGCGATACCTTGTTCAATCTCGTTACCGTCAAGTCTATTTACTCATTCCGTAACACATCATCCCGCAATCAACTCCTTGATCACATTGTGCACATTATGATGATGTCCTATCGAGTGGGCCCAGAGATACATCTCCGTCACACGGAGTGACAAATCCCAGTCTCGATTCGTGCCAACCTAACAGACACTTTCGGAGATACCTGTAGTGCACCTTTATAGTCACCCAGTTATGTTGTGACGTTTGGTACACCCAAAGCACTCCTACGGTATCAGGGAGTTACACAATCTCATGGTCTAAGGAAATGATACTTGACATTAGAAAAGCTTTAGCAAACGAACTACACGATCTTGTGCTATGCTTAGGATTGGGTCTTGTCCATCACATCATTCTCCTAATGATGTGATGATGTTACCAATGACATCCAATGTCCATGGTCAGGAAACCATGACCATCTAATGATCAACGAGCTAGTCAACTAGAGGCTCACTAGGGACATGTTGTGGTCTATGTATTCACACATGTATTACGGTTCCCAGTTAATACAATTATAGCATGAACAATAGACAATTATCATGAACAAGGAAATACAATAATAACCATTTTATTATTGCCTCTAGGGCATATTTCCAACGGGTCGAGCTTGCCGTCAACTGGAAGGGGGTCGCATGGTGGATGCTGACGACGTGTGTGAGATCGAGGGAGAGAGGGGTGAGGCCTCCCTGCCTTCGGTTGTTGGTGCTGCATATCTGACCAGTAGATAGTGGATCTCAACGGCGGGAAGAAGGGGAGATGACTGAGCCGGTGGAGCTCCGCCGGTGGTTTAGACATGACCAGAAATGTTCGTGATGAATGAAAAGGGTTAAGATTTCTTATCTCTTTCTTATATTCTCTCACTCTTTTGTGATCTGCCTCCTACTCCTTCATGTACTTCTTCCGAAACAAAGCCATCCTCGTGTAGTGCGGCTAATCAGCACCCACGCTTAAAAAAAATTCAAAAAAAATACTAAAAAAATTCAAAAAATTCCAAATTTTTTTGTGGTGGTAGATAATTTGATGCGTGAGGTGCGCCCCAAAATTCATCTCACTTGAGCATCTGAGCAGCTCTCGGCAAAAAAGACAAAATCAGGGTCTGTAAAAATGTTCACTGTTCACGCACTGTTTTGACCCGATTTGTCTTTTTTGCCGAGAGCTGCTCAGATGTCCAAATAAGTTGAATTTTGGGGCGCACCTCACGCGTCAAATTATCTACCACCACAAAACAATTTGGAATTTTTTGAATTTTTCTAGTATTGTTTTTGAATTTTTTGCTGAGAGGGAGCAGATGAGTCCGGGCACGTTTTGAGTTTTCGATCCTCGTGTTCTTTTTTTAGTGAGGACTCGCCCATGTTTATCAAATTGATACAAGATTTATGTCATGGGTTTATTTCAAAAAATTATGATTTGTAATCATGTACACATCCTCTTTTAAGAAAAGAACCTTCTTTTACACGTAACATACTTTAGAAATTACTACTCTTGTGTGGGCCACCAATACTTGAATAGAACGAGAGCATGTGCTGAAAGTGAACAAACACATGTATTCACAAGCCAATAAAAAGGGAAATTGAAGAAACACGTAGACTCACAAAACAGATAAAAGGGCCAGCAGTGAAGTGCCTAACACTAACTATGCCAAAACTATACATATACACACAGATGCTTAATGTCATAGTCTCCAATTTTTGATTCTTCTAGAGATTACGAATATACAAGAACCATACACTGCTTAGGCTTGGACGGGATTCACTCTTCCGCGCCAGGGAAATATTTCACGAGCAACTTGGTTACTTCAACCTTCTACATGGGGACTGGTTGGGTGTTTGAGACACCATTCATGTCCAATGTCAAGGAGCACATGATGTTGGTGGGTATATAACATTCTTTCCACTAGCATCATGGAGCACAAACATTGACAACATTGTGCCAATTATTTTTCTAGGAACTAGGAAGAACTAGATATGGGAAAACCCACAACAAGGGCATTCCTATGTAAAACCACAGGAATCGCAGGTTAGGACTTCATTGTAGTAACAATTAAAACAGCATTGCCAGGAACACACACATGGCATAATATTTACGCCTTGAGGTACTTTGAATTGAAATATTTTTATGAAAAGAAAATGCTTTGTATGGAAATGTCTGGATCAACGGAAGGAGATCACTAATACAATTCCCATAGTATGGTGTAAAAACATGGCGACATGGTCATAAATATGGTCTCGTGGTGATGTTCCACACCCTTTATGGACTATTGAGATGTCACGTAAGTATATATATATATACATGAACACCATGTTTATGGTCACTCACACAAATTCCCTAATTCTCACTCATGACATGAACACATTTGTGAGTTAAATGAAACATAGTACTTTCACATATCATCTTGGTTAGTTAGACATAGTAAAACATAGTACTTCGACATGTCATATTTTTTCTAAATACAAAATAAAGATTTTTCATCATTTACACCTCTTCTTTTAAGAAAATAATCTTCTTTTACACCTAAATGTATTTTAGAAATTAATAGTCACAAGATTGTGGACAATGCGGGCCACTCCTAGTTGAATAGAACGAGCACATGTGCTGAAACTGAAGAAATACATGGACCCACAAGCTGATAAAAAGGAAAATTCAAGAAACACAGACCCACATGCTCATGAAAAGGCAAGCAATGAGGTGCCATCATACTCACCGTACCCAAACTGTTCACGTAGGTCCTCAAGTTCGTATAGCCTCTGAGTTTTGTTTCCTCTAGAGATCTTAAGCATGCATCGTTCATACAGTGAGGGAGTGTATATTTCACCAGATCCAGATTTTCCCTTAGTCTTGGAAGGCATCATGATTTTCTCTTCCACATCACTGTTCCGTTCCATGAGAAACTTGGTTCCTCAAACCTTGTTCAAAATAACCAGTTGGGTGTTGGAGACACCATTCAAGTGCAACCCCAAGGAACACATGAAGTTGATGGGTACATTGCACACTTCCCAATACGATCTGTGGAGCACAAACACCAACAACATTGTGGCAATTGTTGTCCAAGAGACTACCAATAATTTGTCGTGGAACAAACCACAACCTGGACATTCCCATGTAAAACCCCATTAATTTATGGTCAACAGGAACTGTGTACATTTTACTACAGGAAGATTCTTGAGTTTGTTTTTACCAGATTAAAGGGCTTCGAGATTGTTTTTGTTCCTTTTGATTATCTGGCGCCCCTGGATACCTACATCGTGTTTGTTGTTGAGTACAGTATTTAGATCCAAAGAATCACTGAAACTAGCCATAGTTTGGCTACAAAATGGTTGTAAACCGTAAAGTATGTCACCTATACCTATATTTCTATATAGGTTTTGATTTTATTTAAATTTCCTTTTAGGCATAACCATATAGCTTTTTTGCGAACTAAACATAGCTTAGGTGGTTAGGTTTGTTGCGTTGAAATCAGCCCACCCGGGTTCAAGTTCTAGACTTGAGATGTGTGCTTGCATATTTTCCAGATTTATTTCAGGTTGTTCTGCTATTCTTTCAGTGGTATGGCGTGCCCGTCAACTCAAGCCGTCAATGACGACTTTGTTAATCTCAAGATCCGTGGACTTAATCTCTCGATCGAAGATGCTCACAAGGGTAGGGAGTGCGTACGTGTGTTCATAGGAATGAGTGTGTGTGCATGTATGTGAGCGTATGTGGTTACTGCCTTGTTATGTTATTTATCTCTTTTAGCAATCGATATGCCTTTTACTTCTTATGAAACAAATCCATCTTCTAAAGTTTGTGTGCACATTCATCTAGAAACAAAGGTTGTTTATTTTCTTAAAATAAAATCATGAGTTGTCCTTAGTACAATTTATCTTTTCGAAAACTCAATATTCTCGTACACCTTGTATGTTAATGTATTATAAAAAAAATACTACTGCTTTTTTTGAACGTATGAAGGTACTGCTAGTTGACTATGAATGGGTACATGGGCTAAAATTAAAGAAACACATGGACACACGACATGACCACTGACCACACACTCTCAAAGCCCAAACTATACATGCATATGTATGTTATAAACCGCAAAGTCTATTAGTTCTCATTTCTATAGAGATTATGAACACACACTATTCGTACTTTGAATCAGTGGAGATTGCACCAGATCTAGATTTGTTGCTCAAGTTTGGAGGGCATAAAAATTTACTCTTTCGCATCATGTTAATATTCCATGAGCAATGTGGTTCTCCTTCAACCTTGTTCATCATGACCGGCCAGTTGTGTGTTGGAGACACAATTCATGTCCAAACCGAGGAACACATGATGTTGGCGGGTACATAGCATAGTAGCATTCTTCCAGACACGATACGGATGCGGCACAAACACCAGTGATATTGTGGCAACTGTTGTCCTAGAGACCACGAAGAGTTCAACATGGAACAAGGTACGATTGGTGCACTCCCATGTAAAACCACTGGAACCTAGGGATTACAATGTCAGCGTAGCAAAAATAAAATGTTTATGCTTCCTGTTTTGGTAACATGAAGGGGTTCTGCTAATGGTGTAATGATAAATAAAATGATGGGCATGCCATTATACATTTGTATATAGATGAAATAAAAAGGGCAACCACACATATGTGAAATTTTGTTTTATAATTATAGTATTACGAAGTACAACTTTCCCACATGATTAAAATATATTGTGCCATCATTGAAATCTGACTTAACTTGGTGACTATGTAATTGCAGGTTACCATGGCCTCGCAAAACAACCCAATTAATAATATCTGCTTGTTAATCCTGCAAAATATCTTGATTAAGCTATGTTGATACTCGTCATCTTGAAACTTGAAATGTTCGCCAAAATGGTAGGTGGCAAAAGCGGCCATTGTGACATAACCGAGTCTTGTTAGGGCCTGTTAGGCAACTGCCCAACTCCCAGCTTCTTTGATTCCGCGAGTGGATCTGTCCTGAACGACCTAGCTCTAGGAAGCAAGCTCCTGGATCTGAGACATGTCGTAGTAGAAAAACTGGGAGCTGGTGTTTTGTGGATCCCAAAATTCATAAAACTTGGAGTTCGAGTTATTTACGACAAGCTGCCACGGGGAAGTGAAAGAAAACGTTTCGTCAAGCAAAGAAAAGACCTAAGCGACTCCCTTCCCTCCCTACCAGGCCAAAAACGAGCTTAATGGGCCAGCCAGCTACAAGCCCAGGACTAGCAATTGGATTTCGGAGTTCCGTAGCCAAACGGTGTTTCGAATCTGCGATTTTCGTTGGGAAGCTGGTAGTGAGATCCTGGAGCCGGATTTGAGGATTTCTAGGCGCTGGAGAGTTGCCGAACAGGCCCTTAGTCATGAAATTTATTGATTAGGCTAAAGGTAAATGTTGGATCCTGTCAATCATAAACAATGGATGTTTAGACTCGTCAATCAGAAATTCAGAATGCGTGAATAATATTCGGCCTTATCGGTCTTGGAAAAGTTGATGATGTCCAGCTCGTCAATCAAGGAAATAAAATATCTAGTACCATTGGTCATGACTAATTAATGAATGGTTCCAATATCATCGATCATGAGAAATGGGTTGAGTTATGACACAACAACGAATCATGGCGATGAGGGTCACGGAAAAATATTTTACCTATAACATTCGGCCAAAATGAATTAGTCAAAGTGTTGCATGTACCTCTGACGCGCCAAAATATTTTCCTGGGGTCATGTCACCAAAGTTCGGCTTAAATATTTTCCTTGTATCATTCGGCCAAAATTGCCGAAGCTGGGCGCAGTACCTCTGACGCGCACTGCAGCCCTATGAACAAGCATAATAACTCACGCAATCGAGTTGTGCTTCAGATGATGTGGAACTTATAAATGAGCCTTTTACATGTCTCTACTACCCCTCATTACATTTTCAGAGCTAAACTCTTATTGGTTGTAGCACTATCTGCTGGATGTCTAGATTGTTTGAGGGGCGGCCTCTGATGTCTCATTTAACTGAAGTCTTTACAGAACATTTGGCGATAATCTACTATGGCCACAAAATGTTTCAGGCCTGAAGCCTTCCTTGTTAAGCCAGGGTGATTACCTAAGTTATAGCACTACTGATGTTGTGGTTCTGCAAGTAGGCAGTCCACTATGCTAATATTGAGAGGCTATTAACGCATCAGTTGAGTTGAACATTTTACCGTAGATCCATTAATGTGTCACCGTCCTCGGATGAAATTTCCAGGGCCCAACTCACAATAATTCGCTCGTGGTTAATCAACCAACGTTGACCACACTCTGGTTCACGAAACAGTGCCTTGCTCTGGACTCATGACTGAAATATGCTGAATCTTTGCGCTGGTGGCTGCATAGAATCTTTCAGTGTAAATTTCTGGAGTGACGATTGCTGATCTATCCAATTGTTTCGTGGACTTCCAGGAACCAAACAGGCTGACAGTTTCATACATTTGGCCACCGGATGAAAACTACTAATCCAGCGGCTAGTACCCATGCACACATGTCAGATTTTTGGGGCACAAGCATCAAGCCGAATCTTGCAGCATAGTATAGGAGATGACATTTGTTCTCCTTTGCTGTCATCAGTAAAAACTGAATATACGTAATAAAATATCCATCAAGTTTTTACTAAAGTTGGTAAACAACACAAAGTTTAATTTTTATAACTTGGCAGGGGCCGCACAAACGCGTACCCCCTCTAACACAAATTTTGACGCCCACTCTCCCAAGGGAGATGGTAGATCAACACATTCACTATGTGCTATGTGAACCATTGATCTAGGCCATGAGCCTTCTTGATGGCCCATAGACCCTGTCCAGGTAAGTATGTTCAAAGGTCGAACTATCCTCTAGTTATATATTTGTATTTGTTGTGCCAATCTTCTTAATCTTTCTGTGTGGGACTAAATCAAACGAAATTACCCTGGTAGCCAATATTTTGTCACCCATCGGTCTCACAGAAAGGCCGAAGGATTCAAGGCCCAGTTGCGTCTAGCCCATTAACAAAGAGCCAACCGCCTGCACGATCTCAAAAAACAAAAGCAGTCTCCTTGCACGACGACGTCCTAGGGGTAGGAGGCACACCTCTTGCACGATTTCTGAACTCAAGAGCTGGCATGGCTATTCCCTGCGTCGTTAACTATTGCTGCTCAACTTGATCGATCGCCACCCCTGTGTCTGCTTGTGTCTCTGATCCGATCAAAACATTGCAAGAACAGCACCAGGTGCCGGCTCGTGTCCGCGTGGGGCGCCACTCCGAGAACGCGTCCAAGCCCATCGCCGCGCTCCCCACCACCAGGGACTACCTGAGTTGCTGCGCCGGGTGTTCCGCCAGGCCAGCTACATCCAGACTCCAGACTGGGGCCCACCAACCACCATGGCCGGCGCGGGGGGCGACGCCTGTGGATCGATCACGACGACAGCATCTCTTGTCTCGCCGTCGCCGTGCAGGACAGCATTGTGTGCTCAGGCTCCTGGGACAGGACGCTCAAGATGTGGTGCATGTCCGACCTTCGGTGCCCCGAGTCCGTGCGCGCGTACGACGACGCCATCAACGCCGTCGCCACCGACTGCGGCGTAGTGTATGTACTCCGCCTCCGCCTCCGGCCGCGTCATGGCGTGGGAGCGGGGCAAGGCCACTGGGACCGCGGGCCTCCGCAGCGCACACACCCTCCTTGCCGTCCTCGTCGCTCGCGATGGTGTCTCGTGGAACGCTGCCGCGGCGACCGCCGGCGGCGGCGCGTGTACGCGGCTGGCTCGGACGGGCACGTCCTCGGCTGGGACCGGCACGGCGCGCGGTGGAGCCTCGCGTGCGAAGTCAAGGCGCACGCCATGGCCGTGCTGTGCCTGTGCGTTGCCGGCGACCTGGTCTGCACCGGCTCCGCAGACAAGACCATCGGCCTGTGGCGCCGGCAGCCGTGCGGCGGCCTGGCCAAGGTCGGCGCCGTCGGAGGCCACGAGGGCCACGTGAAATGCATCCCGGCCTCCCTGTGCAGGGCCAGCAATGGCTATATGGTGTACAGCGGCGGGTTGGACAAGAGCATCAGAGTCTGGTGGGTGCTGAATGGGGCCAACGGCGACGACCGGCCGGGAGAAACGGACGCCAAGGATCACAGGCCCTGCGTGTTCTTGAGTTTTTTTTTTTCATGGATGTTCTTGAGGTGAAAGCGTGTGATTTGTCGGGCTTGCCTAGAAGAGTGTACATTTTTTCGAGAGGATTCTTGGTTCTGTAAAATTTACCCGAGGAAGGGTGTTGTTCAGATTGTTTTGGGGTTTTATTTTATAGATTTAAATTTTGAAGGGACACGCAAACTAGTCATAGGTTGTTGGGTGTAAAATAGCTGTAAACTGTGAAGTATAGCACTTATACTCTGGTTTCTATGTAGTTTTGATTATTTTAATGGAAAAATATGTTTTTGGTCCCTCAAGTTCACCAAAAGTAGACACTTAGTCCCTCAAGAATTTTTGGAAGACATTTGGTCACTCATCTCTCAAAACCGGGTAAATTTCGTTCAAAACCAGATTTAAGTGCAAAACCGCCCACATGGCAGAGGTTTTCTCTCTCCCCATTTCCCCGTAGGACACTTTTTGGTCGAACTAATGCCTTACATTCCACCTCCTCTCTCTATATATATCCCGATTGTGTCGCCATCGACTTGACCGGCGGCCGGTCCGAGGTGGTCCCTCCCTCAGTTGTATCTGGCCTCACCTCTCGCTCGACCTTGCAGTTCACGGGTGAGCATCTCCTAGCTGGGAGGCAGCGGGCGTGGAGATCGCGGTCGAAGCCGTCATGCCTCTGCCCATTTGGTCGCCGTCGGCTTGCTGCAGGGATATCCGAGGCAGTGTCGTGTCACTGGCCAGGACGGGCCACCGAACACCACCTCGTCAGACCACGATGCGCGACGGCAGGTGTGACCTCGTCCAAGGGAGAACAGATGGTTGGGTCTGAGGAAGCCGCTTCCTGATGCAGCAGAGGGGGTGGAGGCTTGTTGGGGGCAGCTCGCTGGAGCCTGCTGTGCCGGAGACCAAGGGAAGGGCGCAATGTAAGGGCGGTGGCGCAGGAGCCGAATTCTGTGGTGGGAGGTGAGCGTGACACACACAAAGGGGCACTTCGGCTTGCCTTCGTCGTCATCCTATGGTCGTGTTGGGGAACGTATCAAAAATTCAACAAAATTCCTACGAGTCACCAAGATCTATCTATGGAGGGACTAGCAACGAGAGAGAAGAGTGCATCTACATACCCTTGTAGATCGCTAAGCGGACGTGTTACAAGAACACAGATGAAGGAGTCGTACTCGTAGCGATTCAGATCGCGGTTGATTCCGATCTAAGCGCCGAACAACGGCGCCTCCGCATTCAACACACGTGCAGCCCGGTGACGTCTCCCACGCCTTGATCCAGCAAGGAGAGAGGGAGAGGTTGGGGAAGACTCCGTCTAGCAGCAGCACAACGGCGTGGTGGTGATGGAGGAGCATGGCACTCCAGCAGAGCTTCGCCAAGCACCGCAAGAGACGATGAGGGAGAGGAGTAGGGCTGCGTCAGGTCAGGTGAAAACTCATGTGTTGGGCAGCCCCAAAACCCCCACTATATATAGGGGAAGGGGAGAGGGGGCCGCCCCCCCTCCAGATCCCATCTAGAGGGGACGGGCGGCGGCCAGGAGGGGGAGACTTGCCCCCCAAGCAAGGTGGAGGCACCCCCTCCCCTAGCGTTTTCAATCCTAGGCACCTGGGCCCTTGGGGAGGGGCGCACCAGCCCACTAGGGGCTGGATCCCTCCCATATTCAGCCCATTAAGTCCCCCAGGGCTGGTGGCCCCCCCCCCCCCCCATGGACCCCCGGACACCTTTCGGTGGTCCCGGTACAATACCGATAACCCCCAAAACTATTCTAGTGACTGAAACTGGAGTTCCCATATATAAATCTTTACCTCCGGACCATTCCGGAACTCCTCATGACGTCCGGGATCTCATCCGGGACTCCGAACAACATTCGGTAACCACATACAAACTTCCTTTATAACCCTAGTGTGATCGAACCTTAAGTGTGTAGACCCTACGTGTTCGGGAATCATGCAGACATGACCGAGACAACTCTCCGGCCAATAGCCAACAGCGGGATCTGGATACCCATGTTGGCTCCAACATGTTCCACGATGATCTCATCGGATGAACCACAATGTCAAAGATTCAATCAATCCCGTATATAATTCCCTTTGTCTACCGGTATAGTACTTGCCCGAGATTCGATCGTCGGTATCCCGATACCTTGTTCAATCTCGTTACCGGCAAGTCTATTTACTCGTTCCGTAACACATCATCCCGCGATCAACTCCTTGATCACATTGTGCACATTATGACGATGTCCTACCGAGTAGGCCCAGAGATACCTCTCCGTCACACGGAGTGACAAATCCCAGTCTCGATTCGTGCCAACCTAACAGACACTTTCAGAGATACCTGTAGTGCACCTTTGTAGTCACCCAGTTACGTTGTGACGTTTGGTACACCCAAAGCACTCCTACGGTATCAGGGAGTTACACAATCTCATGGTCTAAGGAAATGATACTTGACATTAGAAAAGCTTTAGCAAACGAACTACACGATCTTGTGCTATGCATAGGATTGGGTCTTGTCCATCACATCATTCTCCTAATGATGTGATCCCATTATCAATGACATCCAATGTCCATGGTCAGGAAACCATGACCATCTATTGATCAACGAGCTAGTCAACTAGAGGCTCACTAGGGACATGTTGTGGTCTATGTATTCACACATGTATTACGGTTCCCAGTTAATACAATTATAGCATGAACAATAGACAATTCTCATGAACAAGGAAATACAATAATAACCATTTTATTATTGCCTCTAGGGCATATTTCCAACAGTCTCCCACTTGCACTAGAGTCAATAATCTAGTTCACATCACTATGTGATTGTAATGAATCGACACCCATGGGGTTTGATCATATCTCGCTTGTGAGAGAGGTTATTAGTCAACGGATCTAAACCTTTCAGATCCGTGTGTGTTTTGCAAACCTCTATGTCATCTCCTAGATGCACCTACCACGCTCTATTTGGAGCTATTCCAAATAACTATTCTACTATACGAATCCGGTTTACTACTCCGAATAATCCGGATTAGTGTCAAAGTTTGCATCGGCGTAACCCTTTACGACGAACTCTTTTACCACCTCCATAATCGAGAAAATTCCTTAGTCCACTAGTTACTAAGGATAAGTTTGACCGCTGTCCTATGATCCATTCCTGGATCACTCTTGTACCCCTTGACTGACTCATGGCAAGGCACACTTCTGGTGCGGTACACAGCGTAGCATACTATAGAGCCTACGTCTGAAGCATAGGGGACGACCTTTGTCCTTTCTCTCTCTTCTGCCGTGGTCATGTCTTGAGTCTTACTCAATACTCACACCATATAACATAGCCAAGAACTCCTTCTTTGCTGATCTATTTTGAACTCCTTCAAAATCTTGTCATGGTATGTATTCATTTCAAAGTACTATTAAGCGTTTTGATCTATCCTTATAGATCTTGATGCTCAATGTTCAAGTAGCTTAATCCAGGTTTTCCATTGAAAAACACTTTCCAAATAACCCTATATGCTTTCCAGAAATTCTACATCATTTCCGATCAACAATGTGTCAACAACATATACTCATCAGAAATGCTATAGTGCTCCCACTCACTTCTTTGGAAATACAAGTTTCTCATAAACTTTGTATAAACCCAAAATCTTTGATCATCTCATCAAAGCGTATATTCCAACTCCGAGATGCTTACTCCAGTCCTTAGAAGGATTGCTGGAGCTTTGTATACTTGTTAGCATCTTTTAGGATTGACAAAACCTCTTGGTTGTATCACATACAACCTTTCCTCAAGAATAACATCGAGGAAACAATGTTTTGACATCCTATCTGTAAGATTTCATAAATCATGCAGTAACTGCTAATATAATTCCAACAGACTCTTAGCATCGCTACGAGTGGGAAAGTCTCATCGTAGTTAACTCCTTGAACTTGTCGGAAAACATCTTAGCGACAAGTCGAGCTTTCTTAACGGTGACACTTACCATCATTGTTCGTCTTCCTTTTAAAATCCATCTGTACCCCACAGCCTTATGACCATCAAGTAGTTCTTCCAAAGTCTACACTTTGTTTTATACATGGATCTTCTCTCGGATTTTATGGCCTTGAGCCATTTGTCAGAATCCAGGCCCACCATCGCTTCTCCATAGCTCGTAGGTTCATTGTTGTCTAACAACATGACCTCCAAGACAGGACTGCCATACCACTCTGAAGTAGTACGTGTCCTTGTCGTCCTACGAGGTTCGGTAGTGACTTGATCCGAAACTTCATGATCACTATCATCAGCTTCCACTACAATTAGTGTAGGTGCCACAGGAACAACTTCCTGTGCCCTGCTACACACTAGTTGTAGTGACGGTTCAATAACCATATCAAGTCTCCACCATCCTCCCACTCAATTCTTTCGAGAGAAACCTTTCCTCGAGAAAGGACCCGTTTCTAGAAACAATCACTTTTGCTTCCGGATCTGAAAAAGGAAGGTATACCCAACTGTTTTGGGTGTCCTATGAAGATGTATTTATCCGCTTTGGGTTCGAGCTTATCAGGATGCAACTTTTTCACATAAGCATCGCAGCCCCAAACTTTTAAGAAACGACAACTTAGATTTCTCCAAACCATAGTTCATACGGTGTCGTCTCAACGGAATTGCGTGGTTCCCTATTTAAAGTGAATGTCGTTGTCTCTAATGCCTAACCCATAAAAGATAGTGGTAATTCGATAAGAGACATCATGGTATGCACCATATCCAACAGGGTGCAGCTATGATGTTCGGACACACCATCACACTATGGTGTTCCAGGCGGTATTAGTTGTGAAACAATTTCCACAATGTCTTAATTGCATACCAAACTCATAACTCAGATACTCATCTCTATGATCATATCATAGACATTTTATCCTCTTGTCACGACGATCTTCAACTTCACTCTGAAATGAACCTTTCAATAATTCAAATTTGTGTTTCATCAAGTAAACATACAGAATCTACTCAAATCATCTGTGAAGTAAGAACATAACGATATCCACTGCATGCCTCAACACTCATTAGACTGCACACATCAAAATGTATTACTTCCAACAAGTTGCTTTCTTGTTCCATCTTACTGAATTCGAGGCTTTTCAGTCATCTTGCCCATGTGGCATGATTTGCATGTCTCAAGTGATTCAAAATTAAGTGAGTCCAAACGATCCATCTGCATGGAGTTTCTTCATGCGTATACACCAATAGACATGGTTCACATGTCTCAATCTTTTCAAAAACGTGTGACTCCAAAGGTCCATCAACATGGAGCTTCTTCATGCGTTTTATACCAATATGACTTACATGGCAGTGCCACAAGTAGGTGGTACTATCATTACTATCTTATATCTTTTGGCATGAACATGTGTATCACTACGATCGAAATTCAATAAATCATTCATTTTAGTTATAAGACCATTGAAGGTATTATTCAAATAAACATAGCAACCATTATTCTCCTTAAATGAATAACCGTATTGCGATAGACATAATTCAATCATGTCTATGCTCAATGCAAATACCAAATAACAATTATTTAGTTTTAACACCGATCCCGATGGTAGAGGGAGCATGCGATGTTTGATCACATCAACCTTGGAAATACTTCCAACACATATCGTCACCTCGCCTTTAGCTACTCTCCGTTTATTCCGTAGCCTTTTATTTCGAGTTACTAACACATAGCAACCGAACCGGTATCTATTACCATGGTGCTACTAGGAGTACTAGTAGAGTACACATTAATATAACGTATATCCAATATACTTCTGTCGACCTTGCATGCCTTCATATCTACCAAGTATCTAGGGTAATTCTGCTCCAGTGACCGTTCCCCTTATTACAGAAGCACTTAGTCCCGGGTTTGGGTTCAACCTTATGTTTCTTCACTAGAGCAGCAGTTGATTTTCCGTTTCATGAAGTATCCCTTCTTGCCCTTGCCCTTCTTGAAACTAGTGGTTTTACTAACCATCAACAATTGATGCTCCTTCTTGATTTCTACTTCCGCGGTGTCAAACATCGCGAATATTTCAAGGATCATCATATCTATCCCCGATATGTTATAGTTCATCACGAAGCTCTAGCAGCTTGGTGGCAATGACTTTGGTGAAACATCACTATCTCATCTGGAAGATCAACTCCCACTCGATTCAAGTGATTGTTGTCCTCAGACAATCTGAGCACAAGCTCAACGATTGAGCTTTTCTCCCTTAGTTTGCAGGCTAAGAAAATCGTCGGAGGTCTTATACCTCTTGACGTGGGCACGGAACCTGAAATCCCAATTTCAGCCCTCGAAACATGTCATATGTTCCATGACGTTTCGAAATCGTCTTTGGTGCCTCAATTCTAAACCGTTTAACATGACTGAACTATCACATAGTTATCAAAACATGTATGTCAGATGTTCGCAACAACCATAGACGACGTTCGAGGTTCAGCACACCGAGCGGTGCATTATGGACATAAGCCTTCTACGCAGCAATGAGGATAATCCTCAGTTTACGAACCCAGTCCGCATAATTGCTACTATCAACTTTCAACTATATTTTCTCTAGGAACATATCTAAACAGTAGAACTAAAGCGCGATCTTACGACATAATTTGTAAAGACCTTTTGACTATGTTCAGGATAATTAAGTTCATCTTATGAACTCCCACTCAGATAGACATCCCTCTAGTCATCCAAGTGATTACATGATCTGAGTCAACTAGGCCGTGTCCGATCATCACGTGAGACGGACTAGTCATCATCGGTGAACATTTTCATATTGATCGTATCTACCATACGACTCATGCTCGACCTTTAGGTCTCTTGTGTTCCGAGGCCATGTCTGTACATGCTAGGCTCGTCAAGTCAACCTAAGTGTTTCGCGTGTGTAAATCTGGCTTACACCCGTTGTATGTGAACGTTAGAATCTATCACACCCGATCATCACGTGGTGCTTCGAAACAACGAACTTTCGCAACGGTGCACAGTTAGGGGGAACACTTTCTTGAAATTTTAATGAGGGATCATATTATTTACTACCGTCGTTCTAAGCAAATAAGATGCATAAACATGATAAACATCACATGCAATCAAAAAAGTGACATGATATGGCCAATATCATTTTGCTCCTTTTGATCTCCATCTTCGGGGCTCCATGATCATCATCGTCACCGGCATGACACCATGATCTCCATCATCATGATCTCCATCATCGTGTCTCCATGAAGTTGTCTCGCCAACTATTACTTCTACTACTATGGCTAACGGTTTAGCAATAAAGTAAAGTAATTACATGGCGTTGTTCAATGACACGCAGGTCATACAATAAATTAAGACAACTCCTATGGCTCCTGCCGGTTGTCATACTCATCGACATGCAAGTCGTGATTGCTATTACAAGAACATGATCAATCTCATACATCACATATCATTCATCACATTCTTTTGGCCATATCACATCACATAGATATCCTGCAAAAACAAGTTAGACGTCCTCTAATTGTTGTTTGCATGTTTTACGTGGCTGCTATGGGTTTCTAGCAAGAACGTTTCTTACGTACGCAAAAGCCACAACGTGATATGCCAATTTCTATTTACCCTTCATAAGGACCCTTTTCATCGAATCCGATCCGACTAAAGTGGGAGAGACTGGCACCCGCTACCCACCTTATGCAACAAGTGCATGTCAGTCGGTGGAACCTGTCTCACGTAAGTGTACGTGTAAGGTCGGTCCGGGCCGCTTCATCTCACAATACCGTCGAAACAAGATAGGACTAGTAACGGTAAACATATTGAACAAAATCAATGCCCACAACAACTTGTGTTCTACTTGGGCATAGAATCTACACAATAGACCTAGCTCATGATGCCACTGTTGTGGAACGTAGCAAAAATTCAAAAAAAATTCCTACGAGTCACTAAGATCTATCTATGGAGAGACTAGCAACGAGAGAGAAGAGTGCATCTACATACCCTTGTAGATCGCTAAGCGGAAGCATTACAAGAACGCGGATGAAGGAGTCGTACTCGTAGCGATTCAGACAGCGGTTGATTCCGATCTAAGTGCCGAACAATGGCGCCTCCACGTTCAACACACGTGCAGCCCGGTGACGTCTCCCACGCCTTGATCCAGAAAGGAGAGAGGGAGAGGTTGTGGAAGACTCCATCCAGCAGCAGCACAACGGCGTGGTGGTGATGGAGGAGCGTGGCACTCCAGCAGGGCTTCGCCAAGCACCGCAAGAGACGAGGAGGGAGAGGGGTAGGGCTGCGCCAGGTGAGGTGAAAACTCATGTGTTGGGCAGCCCCAAAACCCCCACTATATATAGGGTAAGGGGAGTGGGGGCCGGCACCCTCCATATCCCATCTAGAGGGGAGGAGCGGCGGCCAGGAGGGGGAGACTTGCCCCCAAGCAAGGTGGAGGCGCCCCCTCCCCTAGGGTTTTCATCCCTAGGCGCCTTGGGCCCTTGGGGAGGGGCGCACCAGCCCACTAGGGGCTGGTTCCCTCCCATATTCAGCCCATTAAGTCCCCGGGGCAGGTGTCCCCACCCGATGGACCCCCGGACACCATTCGGTTGTCCCGGTACAATACCGATAACCCCCGAAACTATTCCAGTGACTGAAACTGGACTTCCCATATATAAATCTTTACCTCCGGACCATTCCGAAACTCCTCATGACGTCCGGGATCTCATCCGGGACTCCGAACAACATTCGGTAACCACATACAAACTTCCTTTATAACCCTAGCGTCATCGAACCTTAAGTGTGTAGACCCTACGGGTTCGGGAATCATGCAGACATGACCGAGACAACTCTCCGGCCAATAACCAACAGCGGGATCTGGATACCCATGTTGGCTCCCACATATTCCACGATGATCTCATCGGATGAACCATGATGTCAAGGATTCAGTCAATCCCGTATACAATTCCCTTTGTCTACCGGTATAGTACTTGCCCGAGATTCGATCGTCGGTATCGCGATACCTTGTTGAATCTCGTTACCGTCAAGTCTCTTTACTCATTCCGTAACACATCATCCCGCGATCAACTCCTTGATCAAATTGTGCACATTATGATGATGTCCTACCGAGTGGGCCCAGAGATACCTCTCCGTCACACGGAGTGATAAATCCCAGTCTCGATTCGTGCCAACCTAACAGACACTTTCGGAGATACCTGTAGTGCACCTTTATAGTCACCCAGTTACGTTGTGACGTTTGGTACACCCAAAGCACTCCTACGGTATCAGGGAGTTACACAATCTCATGGTCTAAGGAAATGATACTTGACATTAGAAAAGCTTTAGCAAACGAACTACACGATCTTGTGCTATGCTTAGGATTGGGTCTTGTCCATCACATTATTCTCCTAATGATGTGATCCCGTTACCAATGACATCCAATGTCCATGGTCAGGAAACCATGACCATCTAATGATCAACGAGCTAGTCAACTAGAGGCTCACTAGGGACATGTTGTGGTCTATGTATTCACACATGTATTACGGTTCCCAGTTAATACAATTATAGCATGAACAATACAATAATAACCATTTTATTATTGCCTCTAGGGCATATTTCCAACGGGTCGAGCTTGCCGTCAACAGGAAGGGGGTCGCATGGTGGATGCTGACGACGTGTGTGAGATCGAGGGAGAGAGGGGTGAGGCCTCCCTGCCTTCGGTTGTTGGTGCTGCATATCTGACCAGTAGATAGTGGATCTCAACGGCGGGAAGAAGGGGAGATGAATGAGCCGGTGGAGCTCCGCCGGTGGTTTAGACATGACCAGAAATGTTCGTGATGAATGAAAAGGGTTAAGATTGCTTATCTCTTTCTTATATTCTCTCACTCTTTTGTGATCTGCCTCCTACTCCTTCATGTACTTCTTCCGAACAAAGCCATCCTCGTGTAGTGCGGCTAATCTGCACCCACGCTTAAAAAAAATTCAAAAAAAATACTAAAAAAATTCAAAAAATTCCAAATTTTTTTGTGGTGGTAGATAATTTGACGCGTGAGGTGCGCCCCAAAATTCATCTCATTTGAGCATCTGAGCAGCTCTCGGCAAAAAAGACAAAATCAGGGTCTGTAAAAATATTCACTGTTCACGCACTTTTTTGACCCGATTTGTCTTTTTTGCCGAGAGCTGCTCAGATGTCCAAATAAGTTGAATTTTGGGGCGCACCTCACACGTCAAATTATCTATCACCAAAAAAAATTTGGAATTTTTTGAATTTTTCTAGTATTTGTTTTGAATTTTTTGCTGAGAAGGAGCAGATGAGCCCGGGCACCGTTTTGAGTTTTCGATCCTCGTGTTCTTTTTTTAGTGAGGACTCGCCCATGTTTACCAAATTGATACAAGATTTATGTCATGGGTTTATTTAAAAAAATTATGATTTGTAATCATGTACACATCCTCTTTTAAGAAAAGAACCTTCTTTTACACGTAACATACTTTAGAAATTACTACTCTTGTGTGGGCCACCCATACTTGAATAGAACGAGAGCATGTGCTGAAAGTGAACAAACACATGTACACACAGATGCTTAATGTCATAGTCTCCAATTTTTGATTCTTCTAGAGATTACGAATATACAAGAATCATACATTGCTTAGGCTTGGAAGTCGTCGGGATTCACTCTTCCGCGCCAGGGAAATATTTCACGAGCAACTTGGTTACTTCAACCTTCTACATGGGGACTGGTTGGGTGTTTGAGACACCATTCATGTCCAATGTCAAGGAGCACATGATGTTGGTGGGTATATAACATTCTTTCCACTAGCATCATGGAGCACAAACATTGACAACATTGTGCCAATTATTTTTCTAGGAACTAGGAAGAACTAGATGTGGGAAAACCCACAACAAGGGCATTCCTATGTAAAACCACAGGAATCGCAGGTTAGGACTTCATTGTAGTAACAATTAAAACATCATTGCCAGGAACACACACATGGCATAATATTTAAGCCTTGAGGTACTTTGAATTGAAATATTTTTATGAAAAGAAAATGCTTTGTATGGAAATGTCTGGATCAACGGAAGGAGATCACTAATACAATTCCCATAGTATGGTGTAAAAACATGGCGACATGGTCATAAATATGGTCTCGTGGTGATGTTCCACACCCTTTATGGACTATTGAGAAGTCACGTAAGTATATATATATATACATGAACACCATGTTTATGGTCACTCACCCAAATTCCCTAATTCTCACTCATGACATGAACACATTTGTGAGTTAAATGAAACATAGTACTTTCACATATCATCTTGGTTAGTTAGACATAGTAAAACATAGTACTTCGACATGTCATATTTTTTCTAAATACAAAATAAAGATTTTTCATCATTTACACCTCTTCTTTTAAGAAAATAATCTTCTTTTACACCTAAATGTATTTTAGAAATTAATAGTCACAAGACTGTGGACAATGCGGGCCACTCCTAGTTGAATAGAACGAGCACATGTGCTGAAACTGAAGAAATACATGGACCCACAAGCTGATAAAAAGGAAAATTCAAGAAACACAGACCCACATGCTCATGAAAAGGCAAGCAATGAGGTGCCATCATACTCACCGTACCCAAACTGTTCACGGAGGTCCTCAAGTTCGTATAGCCTCTGAGTTTTGTTTCCTCTAGAGATCTTAAGCATGCATCGTTCATACAGTGAGGGAGTGTATATTTCACCAGATCCAGATTTTCCCTTAGTCTTGGAAGGCATCATGATTTTCTCTTCCACATCACTATTCCGTTCCATGAGCAACTTGGTTCCTCAAACCTTGTTCAAAATAACCAGTTGGGTGTTGGAGACACCATTCAAGTGCAACCCCAAGGAACACATGAAGTTGATGGTTACATTGCACACTTCCCAATACGATCTGTGGAGCACAAACACCAACAACATTGTGGCAATTGTTGTCCAAGAGACTACCAATAATTTGTCGTGGAACAAACCACAACCTGGACATTCCCATGTAAAACCCCATTAATTTATGGTCAACAGGAACTGTGTACATTTTACTACAGGAAGATTCTTGAGTTCGTTTTTACCAGATTAAAGGGCTTCGAGATTGTTTTTGTTCCTTTTGATTATCTGGCGCCCCTGGATACCTACATCGTGTTTGTTGTTGAGTATAGTATTTAGATCCAAAGAATCACTGAAACTAGCCATAGTTTGGCTACAAAATGGTTGTAAACGGTAAAGTATGTCACCTATACCTTTATTTCTATATAGGTTTTGGTTTTATTTAAATTTCCTTTTAGGCATAACCATATAGCTTTTTTGCGAACTAAACATAGCTTAGGTGGTTAGGTTTGTTGCGTTGAAATCAGCCCACCCGGGTTCAAGTTCTAGACTTGACATGTGTGCTTGCATATTTTCCAGATTTATTTCAGGTTGTTCTGCTATTCTTTCAGCGGTATGGCATGCCCGTCAACTCAAGCCGTCAATGACGACTTTGTTAATCTCAAGATCCGTGGACTCAGTCTCTCGATCGAAGATGCTCACAAGGGTAGGGAGTGCGTACGTGTGTTCATAGGAATGAGTGTGTGTGCATGTATGTGAGCGTATGTGGTTACTGCCTTGTTATGTTATTTATCTCTTTTAGCAATCGATATGCCTTTTACTTCTTATGAAACAAATCCATCTTCTAAAGTTTGTGTGCACATTCATCTAGAAACAAAGGTTGTTTATTTTCTTAAAATAAAATCATGAGTTGTCCTTAGTACAATTTATCTTTTCGAAAACTCAATATTCTCGTACACCTTGTATGTTAATGTATTATAAAAGAAATACTCTCCTAACAATACACAATGAAGCTACTGCTTTTTTTGAACGTATGAAGGTACTGCTAGTTGACTATGAATGGGTACATGGGCTAAAATTAAAGAAACACATGGACACACGACGTGACCACTCTCAAAGCCCAAACTATACATGCATATGTATGTTATAAACCGCAAAGTCTATTAGTTCTCATTTCTATAGAGATTATGAACACACACTGTTCGTACTTTGAATCAGTGGAGATTGCACCACATCTAGATTTGTTGCTCAAGTTTGGAGGGCATCAGAATTTACTCTTTCGCATCATGTTAATATTCCATGAGCAATGTGGTTCTCCTTCAACCTTGTTCATCATGACCGGCCAGTTGGGTGTTGGAGACACAATTCATGTCCAAACCGAGGAACACATGATGTTGGCGGGTACATAGCATAGTAGCATTCTTCCAGACACGATACGGATGCGGCACAAACACCAGTGATATTGTGGCAACTGTTGTCCTAGAGACCACGAAGAGTTCAACATGGAACAAGGTACGATTGGTGCACTCCCATGTAAAACCACTGGAACCTAGGAATTACAATGTCAGCGTAGCAAAAATAAAATGTTTATGCTTCCTGTTTTGGTAACATGAAGGGGTTCTGCTAATGGTGTAATGATAAATAAAATGATGGGCATGCCATTATACATTTGTATATAGATGAAATAAAAAGGGCAACCACACATATGTGAAATTTTGTTTTATAATTATAGTATTACGAAGTACAACTTTCCCACATGATTAAAATATATTGTGCCATCATTGAAATCTGACTTAACTTGGTGACTATGTAGTTGCAGGTTACCATGGCCTCGCAAAACAACCCAATTAATAATATCTGCTTGTTAATCCTGCAAAATATCTTGATTAAGCTATGTTGATACTCGTCATCTTGAAACTTGAAATGTTCGCCAAAACGGTAGGTGGCAAAAGCGGCCATTGTGACATAACCGAGTCTCGTTAGGGCCTATTAGGCAACTGCCCAACTCCCAGCTTCTTTGATTCCGCGAGCAGATCTGTCCTGAATGACCTAGCTCTAGGAAGCTAGCTCCTGGATCTGAGACATGTCGTAGTAGAAAAACTGAGAGCTGGTGTTTTGTCGATCCCAAAATTCATAAAACTTGGAGTTCGAGTTATTTACGACAAGCTGCCACGGGGAAGTGAAAGAAAACGTTTCGTCAAGCAAAGAAAAGACCTAAGCGACTCCCTTCCCTCCCTACCAGGCCAAAAACGAGCTTAATGGGCCAGCCAGCTACAAGCCCAGGACTAGCAATTGGATTTCGGAGTTCCGTAGCCAAACGGTGTTTCGAATCTGCGATTTTCGTTGGGAAGCTGGTAGTGAGATCCTGGAGCCGGATTTGAGGATTTCTAGGCGCAGGAGAGTTGCCGAACAGGCCCTTAGTCATGAAATTCATTGATTTGGCTAAAGGTAAATGTTGGATCCTGTCAATCATAAACAGTGGATGTTTAGACTCGTCAATCAGAAATTCAGAATGCGTGAATAATATTCGGCCTTATCGGTCTTGGAAAAGTTGATGATGTCCAGCTCGTCAATCAAGGAAATAAAATGTCTAGTACCATTGGTCATGACTAATTAATGAATGGTTCCAATATCATCGATCATGAGAAATGGGTTGAGTTATGACACAGCAACGAATCATGGCGATGAGGGTCACGGAAAAATATTTTACCTGTAACATTCGGCCAAAATGAATTAGTCAAAGTGTTGCATGTACCTCTGACGCGCCAAAATATTTTCCTGGGGTCATGTCACCAAAGTTCGGCTTAAATATTTTCCTTGTATCATTCGGCCAAAATTGCCGAAGCTGGGCGCAGTACCTCTGACGCGCACTGCAGCCCTATGAACAAGCATAATAACTCATGCAATCGAGTTGTGCTTCAGATGATGTGGAACTTATAAATGAGCCTTTTACATGTCTCTACTACCCCTCATTACAATCTTAGAGCTAAACTCTTCTTGGTTGTAGGACTATCTGCTGGATGTCTAGATTGTTTGAGTGGCGGCCTCTAATGTCTCGTTTAACTGAAATCTTTACGGAACATTCGCTGAAAATCTACTATGGCCACAAAATGATTCAGGCCCGAAGCCTTCCTTGTTAAGCCAGGGTCATTACCTAAGTTATAGCACTACTGATGACTGATGTTGTGGTTCTGCAAGTAGGCAGTCAACTATGCTAATATTGAGAGACTATTAACGCATCGTTGAGTTGAACATTTTACAGTAGATCCATTAATGTGTCACCGTCCTCAGATGATATTTCCAGGGTCCAACTTACAACAATTCGCTCGTGGTTAATCAGCCAACGTTGGCCACTTAGGTTCATGAAACGGCGCCTTGCTCTGGACTCATGAATGAAACATGCTGAATCTTTGCTGGTGGCTGCGTAGAATCTTTCAGTGTAAATTTCTGGCGCGGCGATTGCTGATCTATCCAATTGTTTCGTGGACTTCTGGGAACCAAACAGGCTGACATTTTCATACATTTGGCCATCGTGTGTTTTCATTCTCTCACTAAAATTGCTGCTTTTCATGGACGAAAACTATTAATCCAGCGGCTATTACCCGTGCACACATGTCAGATTTTTGGGGCACAAGCATCAAGCCGAATCTTGCAGCATATTCTAGGAGACGACATTTGTTCTCCTTTACTGTCATGAGTTAAACTAAATATAATAGGTATTGTCTTGAAAGCAAAAAGATATCCATCAAGTTTTTACTAAAGTTGATAAACAACACAAATATAATTTTATAACTTGGCAGGGGCCGCGCGAACGCGTACCCCCTCTAACACAAATTTTGACGTCCACTCACCCAAGGGAGATGGTAGATCAACACATTCTTGATCGCCCATTGACCCTTTTTTTGCGGGCAAATCAGAGAGCTTTATTCAACAAAAGAGTTGTCCCGGCAATCAGCTAGAAGGCTGCTTACCAAGAAACTAGGAGTCTCGTCAAGCCAGCAGTCAGTCACATTCAAAGTACATGCACGTTTTGCACAGAGATGCGCCGACAAGTTTGCTGACCTGGTTACATGCTGGATCTCAAAAAAAGAAAAATCAAAAGCTAGCTCTCCTATTTCGTCTAAGATAGGAGCCACAATCGAACGCGAATTGTGGCGAGTTTCCAGAGTTGTACCAACTCCTGGCAATCTGTCTCCATTATCACATGCGAGAGGCCTCGAAGCTTTGCAAATAGAACTCCCTCCCGCATTGATATAGCTTCCATTAAAAAAGGGTCCGAGATCTCAACAAACGGCTTGCACCATGATCCAAACAGCGCGGACGCGGAACGGGCTATACCACCCGCCCCTCCTCTTCCTTCCGTGACGTTAAGTGCACCATCCGTCGTGATCTTCACCATCCCTGGCTCGGGCGGTCGCCAGCCATGCCCTGGTAGCAAGATGGGAACTGATCTAGGCAGTTCCAACAGTGCAAGAGCTTCTCTAGTCGCCCTGATGGCGGCTTTTGGAACCCTTCCTTCTTCCCCATGCTTGATCCGATTTCAAGAATGCCAAATCGTCCACATGATGGTGATAATCTTTGCTCGATCTTCATCCTTGACTCGGTCTCCACATAGGATGTCTCTGGCCCATGAACGTGGGTGTAAGCGAGGTAGCTGAAGGCCAAACCACGCACACAATTCATCCCAGAAGCGGCGTGCATGCGAGCATTGGATGAGGGCATGCATAAGATCCTCCTCCTTTGCCAAACAAACTTTGCAAGTGTCTAAAACTGCAATATGACGGTATTTGAGAGTGCACTCATCCGGTAGAATCCCTCGTAGTACCCTCCACCAAAACACTCGTACCTTTGGGATCACTTTGAGTTTCCACAGGGCAGACCACATCTGTTTGTCATCTGTTGAAGCACTGGTAACCGCCCCTTCCTCTAGAGCAACACGCTTGTTCTGAGTCACTAGAGCACGGTACGCCGTCTTAACAGTGTAGTTGCCTGATCTTTCAAAAGCCCAAGCATAAGAATCGTCACCTCCGACCCTCCTAATTGGGATGTTCAGAATGGCGTCAGCATCAGGAGCAATGAATGTAGTTTGAATCAACTCATGCCTCCATGACCAGTTCTCGGGATCTATAAGATCCGAGACTTTCCGAACTAAAGTGTTCGGTGGTTTCAGCAGCGGTGTCATCGAGATCGTCCCGGGGATTCATTTATCAGCCCACACATCAATGGAGTTCCCGTCTCCGACTCTCTTAATGAGACCCGCACGCAAAGCTTTCCTTCCTGTAATGATAGCTCGCCATGTAGCAGATGCAGACTTTGGCACCGTGGCCTGCATAAATTATGTATCCGGGAAGTAGGGACCTTTAAGAACCCTTGCACACAGAGAATTAGGGTTGGTCATAAACCACCAACCATGTTTTCCAAGTAGCGCAAGATTAAACTGATGAGGGTCCCGAAAACCCATCCCTCCTTTGCACTTTGGTGTCGCCATATTATTCCAGGAGACCCAATGCAATGCATTCTTGTCAATAGAGCTGCTCCAAAAATATTTCGCCATTGGTGAAGTCAGGCTCTTGCAAACCTTTTTCGATAGTAAGAATGTGCTCATCGAATATGTGGGGATAGTCTGAACCACATATTTCAGGAATGTTTCACGACCTGCGCATGCAAGTAATTTTTCAGACCATCCCTGTATCCGTCCGCGAGCTCTCTCCCCAATATGATCGAAAGTCCCGCTCGTGATGCGACCGACCACCGTGGGCAGTCCCAAGTAACGCTCACTAAAAGCCTCAACGGTCCACTGACCCTGTCCAGGTAAGTATGTTCAAAGGTCGGGCTACCCTCTAGTTATATACTTGTATTTACTGTGCCAATCTTGTTAATCTTTCTGTGTGGGACTAAATCAAACGTAATTACCCTGGTAGCGTGGTCAGGCAACCAAACACACACTGGCTAGACAATATTTTGGCTGGTTCCTATTCGGCACCTTGAGCGCCCGTTACAGGCGTTTTCGCTAACGGGCGCATACCCACCCTTCGCGCTGGGCCGGCCCATCTGCTCTTTTCTCTCTTCTGTTTTTCACACAAAAAATGCTACTAAGGTGAGACTCGAAGACAGGACCTGCCGCCTTAAATTAGCTCCTACTTACCATCCCGCCACCAATTCTCACGTGGCTACTAACATCTTTCCCTTCTATTATTGTCTGCTTTTCTTTTTTCTTTTCTTCTTTAATCTTCTTCCTGGTTCGATGTTTTTCTGAAAAATTTGTGACTATTTCTCAAAAAACGACGAGCTTCTTAGCAAATTCGATGATCCTTTTTCAAAATTGATGATTTTTTCTTCAATTCGATGAACGTTTCTTGAGTTTGATGAACTTTTCTTCAAATTTGATGAACTTTTCTTCAAATTTGATGAACTTTTCTGAAAACTTGATATGAACTTTTTTCAAAATTGATGAACTTTTTTTAAAATTCGATGAACTTTTTTCAAGTTTGATGAACTTTTCTTCAAATTTGATGAACTTTTTTGAAAACTTGATATGAACTTTTCTTCAAATTTGATGAACTTTTTTCAAACCCGGTGAACTTTTTTTAAAATCGATAATCTTTTCTTCAAATTTGATGAACTTTTTTTCAAAATTGATGAACTTTTTTCAAACTCGGTGGACTTTTATATATATTGATGAGCTTTTCTTCAAATTGGATGAACTTTTTTCAACATCGATGAATCTTCTTTTTAAGTATGTGAATTGTTCTTAAAAAATGGCAAACGTTTTTAAATTCACGATTTAAGTATGTGAACCTGTCAAAATCACCGAGTGACCTGAGTTCGAATCCTGGGGTAGGCATGTTTTCTGCCTGTGTTTTTTTTTTACAACAGGTTCGCGGGCACAGTACGTTCACGGGCCGGCCCAATAGGGCGCTGCGTGGGCGCCAGGGACCTGTTCGGGCGCATAAGGCGCCGAACAGGAGCTCTCATATTTTGTCACCCATCATCATCGGTCTCACAGAAAGGCCGAAGGATTCAAGGCCCAGTTGCGTCTAGCCCGTTAACAAAGAGCCAACCTCTTGCACGATCTCCAAAAACAAGAAGAAAAAAGCAGTCTCCTTCACGACGACGTCCTAGGGGTAGGAGGCACACCTCTTTCACGATTTCTGAACTCAAGAGCTAGCCGGCCGGAGGCGTCGATTTAATTTGCTGCTCGTTAACTATTGCTGCTCAACTTGATCGATTGCCACCCTTGTGTCTGATTGTGTCTTCGATCCGATCAAGCTGTGCCGGCCGATGTAGCAAATACAACATGTATATGCTTCTAAAAGAAAAATCACCGACAATATCGGAATTAGTGCGCGGACACATACTTAGCATAAGGTCTAAGGTATAGTCCTTTGAATGGAAGGGTCTCATGAGTAGCAAATGTGGGGTACGGAATGATTTGGATCATAGGAAGGAGATCCCCAAAATATGTATGAATACCTTTTCGTACACTTCTTGTATAAGTTTTTTTTGTCAATACAACTCACGCCAATCGTAACAACGTGAACATAACTCCCAATACCTAACATACTCTTTATGAATATTGAGAAGTCACAAAGACGAAGATCAATCATTCAATACTACCCGACATAATGCATCACCTAACACAAATCCTCCTTATATATCATAAGTCGGTAGAAGAACAATGATTCGTTCGGGCGGCTCAGACGGGCACGTCCTTGGGTGGGACCGGCACATCGCGCGGTCGAGGCTCCCGCGCGAAGTGAAGGCGCAGGCCATGGGCGTACCATGCATGTGCATGGCCGGCGACCTAGTATGCACCGGCTCCATCGACAACGCCATCGGGCTGTGGTGCCATCAGCCGTGCGGCGGCCTCGCCAAGGTCGGCGCCGTTGGGGGCCAAGAGGGCCCTATGAAATGCACCCAGGCATCCATGTTTAGGGCCAGCAATGGCTATATGGTGTACATCAGCGGCCTCGACAAGAGCATCAGAGTATTGTGCGTGCCGAATGGGGCCAACGGCAATGAGCGGCCACGAGAGACATGACCTGCGTGTTCTTGAGGTGAAGTTTGATATGTGTCATTGGATGCCTGACTTGGTGATTATCGTAGAGAGGAGGATTTAAATTTGATAGAGGGTCACACAAACTAATCATAGGTTGGGTGTAAAATAGCCGTAAACTGTAGATTATAGCACCTACTCTGGTTTTTACACAGCTTTTGGTTTTATTTAATTCACTTTGAGGCTTGACCATTATGCATTTTAAATACAATGTGAAAGGTTAACAGTGTTAGGTGTGTTATTCCATTTTCTCTGGGCGATCGATATGTCATTACTTCTTAAAGAAGGTGGATAGGGAGTCGCTCGTGTTAATAAAAATGTTTACTCTGCTTTAAAGACCATTCTTCTCTTGGTAAATGTTAGTTTGTTTTTTGAGAGCCATGATTTATACACTCTTCTTTCCGAGAAACAAACTTCTTGCACGTCAAGTGTATTCAACAGTTTAATACTCACCAGACTATGCATAATGTGGGCCACTACTAGTTGAAGAGAAACAAGTACATGTGTTGAAAGTGAAGAGACACACAACACAAGCCCATAAAATGGTAAGCGGTGAGGTGCCCTCCCGCTCACTATGCCCAAACTATACTCATACATTCCAGGCCTTTATTTTTTGATGATTCTGCTAATGATGCGGAACATAGATCATTCTTACATCGACAGAGTGGATGTTGCACCACATCTAACATTGCTTCTTAGGCTTGGAAGGCAACAGGATCTACTTTTCTGTGTGATGCCATTATTGCACGAGATACCTTGGTCCTGGCGGGAGTTTGAGACACCTTCTATATCCAACGTCAAGGAGCACATGATGTTGTTGGGTACATATCATTCTACTATAACGTGCAATGACAGCGGCGCGTCTTCGTCTGGCTTCAGTGCTTGTAGTCGCGCAGGCAAGTATGTTCAAAAGCCGAACTATCATCCAGTAATATACTCATCTTTACGGAGCGAATCTTGTTAATATTTCCTTGTGGGACTAAACCAGACGTAATTATCCCTGGTGCCAGTCTACCCCAAGTCCCCAACCCAACACCCACTGGCTAGCCAGCCA
This sequence comes from Triticum timopheevii, assembly GCA_963921465.1. Lineage (NCBI taxonomy): Eukaryota > Viridiplantae > Streptophyta > Magnoliopsida > Poales > Poaceae > Triticum > Triticum timopheevii. The sequence continues at coordinate 619,900,872 of OY997266.1, forward strand.
GTATGTCCTTACGCACGGTTTCATAAAAAGGTCGAAGGATTCAAGGGCCCAATTGTTCTAGCCCATTAACACAGAGCCAACCGCTTGCACGATCTAGAAAAAAGAAGAAGAAAGATTACTCAAAAAAAAAACAAGAAGATAGCAGTGTCCTGCACGAGCACGACCGGATGTACACCTCTTGCACGATTTTTGAACTCAAGAGCTGGAGTGGCTAGCCGGCCGGAGGCGTCGATTTAATTGGCCAGTAGTATTGCCTGCGTCGTTAACTATTGCTGCTCAACTTGTTCGATCGCCTCCCTTGTGTCTGCTTGTGTCTCCGATCCGATCAAAACATTGCAACAACACGCACTGTTATGTTTTCTCTCCTTGGGAACAGTATTATGTACAAAAGGTTAGATTATTTAAAGAAAATAAAATCATGATTTGATAAGCTTGTCTACCCCCTCCTTTCCGAAAAACAATTTTTTATTACACCTTATGCATTAAGTTTATTTAACAAATTAATACTCACCAGATTACGCACAATGTGGGCTGGTACTGTTTGACGAGGGACAAGTAAATGTGTCAAAACTGAAGAAATACATGGACTCGCAAGCCAATAAAAAGGCGAGCAGTGACGTGCCCTCTCACTTGCAAACCAATAAAAAGGCCAGCTGTGAGGTGCCCCCTCACTCGCAAGCCACTAAAAAGGTCCTTAGTTTCGTAGCACAAGTTTTGATTCCCCTTGAAATTATGAGAATACATCTTTCATACATTGAGGGAGTGGATATTGTGCACCACACCTAGATCTGTTCCTTAGGCTTGGGAGGCATCCGGATTTACTCTTCCACGCCACGACAATGTTGCGGGTGCTACTTGGTTCATTCAATCTTGTTGAAGACACTTGGTTCATTCAATCTTGTAGAGGATGACCAGGTGGGTGTTTCACACATCATCCATGTCCACTGTCAAGGGACACATGATGTTACTGGATACCTAGCCTTCTACTCTGGAAAATGTGTATCACAAATACCAGCAACATGGCAAAACGGTTTTCCTAGCGATAACCAAGAATGCAGTGTGCAATAAACCTTCACTAGGGCTCCCATGTAAACCTCGAGCAACCTAGAGATCTCAAGGCTGACGTAGCAAATACAACATGTCAATGCTTCTAAAAGAAACATCACCGACAAGATAGAGACCAGCGCACAAATACATACTTAGCACAAGACCTGAGAATTACAATCCTTTGAATTGATGGATTTCACAAGCAACAAATGTGTTGAACGAAATTATTCAGATCAATGGAAGGAAATCACCAAAATTTGTATCAATATCTTTCGTTCTTCTTTTGGGGTCAAAACAACTCACACCAACATAATGTCATATCAACACTCCCAATTACCTAGCATACACTTTACAAATATTGAGATGTGACAAAAGTAAAGATCAATCATTTACTACTACACACGAGAATGCATCACCTAGAACAAACTCCCCTTATATGTCATCAATCGGTAGAAGAATGATGCTCTTATCTTGCTTTGAATTGATTTCTGGGATGAATATTCCTTATCATAATAGTGAACTAGTTCCCATTATATTTGAGGGAGGTGAGATTGAATCTTTTATTGAAAAAATTTCAATGTATTGTCGGTAGTTTCCCCATTAAGTATCTAGGTTTACCACTTCATTTTGAGAAGTTATGTAGAGAGGACGTACAACCTATGTTAGACAAGACACTGGTCAAAAATGCTGGTTGGAGAGGAAAGATGCTATCTTATCCTGGGAATTTATGTTAATTAGATCCTGCTAAGCTACTATTCCAATTTACTCGTGATCGTACTTCAAGTTCTCTAAGTGGGCTATCTCCTTAATTAACTCTCAAATATATCATTCTTTGTGGAATAGTAGTGAAGGAAAAGATAATATCCAGTTAGCTAATTTCCCTTCAATTTCCACGAAAAAGGAATTTGGTAGTATGGGCATCCCGAACCTCCAGGATTTGAATATTTGTGTCATTGGTTATTGTGTTAAAAGATATCTTGCTGGGGGGGGGGGGGGGTCTTCATGGAGGAAAGTAGCAGATGATAAATATAATACCAAATCTCCTGACATATTATGCTATCATGATCCATATCCTTGCCAATTCTGGAAGGGAATTATGTGGGCCATGCAGGTAGTTAGATTAGGATATAAATGTATGATTGGTGATGGTAAGTTAGTGATGTTTTGGGAAGATTGTTGGGTTGGTAATGCCGCTTTAGCTGCCCAATCTGGGATTTATCTTACATAGCTAATGAAAAGAATAAAATTGTTGCTTAGGTCACGGATGGTCAATTTCTTATGGTTTCCTTTAGAAGAATTTTTTTGGAGTCCTTAAGTTACACTAGTACGATCTTTTAAGTATTGCTAGATCAAATTCTTTTAATGATGTGGTTAGTTATCTGATATGGCCATATGAATCAAAAGACATTTACTCCTGTAGATCTTTTTGTGTGATTCTTAATTTTAGAGGGATGCAACCAGTTTCTCTACCCGCAGCTTGGCAAATCAAGGAGCCTCCTAAGATTGAGGGTTTCTTGTGGTTGTTCTCCAAAACAAAATTAACACTTTCTGACAATTTGATAAAAAGAGGTCTTCCTAAACTCCTAGAATGCATTATGTGCTCTGAGATCGGTTTATCATCTGTTTTTTGAATGTATTGTTTCTAGCGTAGTATGGAACGCTTTCAACAAGATTTTTGCCTGCTAGATTGTAGATTTTCAATTTTTACCTAAATTTTGATTATGTGATAAGAAAAATCTACATTTGAACATTGTATGATCCACAATCCCGTGGGGATTGTGTAATAAAAGAAATTTCCTATTTTTAACAGGTTTTGGGTCGGTTTCTTTGGTATATTTGACCAAATGGAATAGCCTCTCTAGAGACCTCCATGGGGGAAAGAATTTCCCCATGATGTTGGGGAAAAGGCTGCAAACCGCACTAGACCTGGAGCCAGATTGAGTCATTGTTATAGGACCTCTGATTCTTTCCTGGAGGGCAATTACAGAGAAGACAAAACATGGACGAAGAAGCTCGCTGGAGTTTTTGAAAAATAACCCTCGATGCTATGACTCTATCCATGTAGTTTTCTTTGTGTGGTGAAACTATTGGTGTCATGCTTTAGAAGCCTAGTGTTTGTACTCTGCACGTTTCGTGGTGTTGATACGCCTTTCTGGGATATGTTTTCTTTTTCATTTTTAGCGTTATCATCCTGGGTATTATAACTTGATTGCGGATATTTGTTGTTTCATTTTCAATTAAAATAGAACTGGGGCGGATCCCCTAATTATCGAGAAAAAGAATGATGATCTACTTTATTCCAACTGCGCCTAGTTGTCATTGAGCCGTGACATAGCACCTAGCAAACCCCATCCTAGCACGTCTTTAATATTTTCTTTTGTAATAATTTACACATCCAATTTTAAGAAAACAATCTTTTTTACACCTAACATATTTCAGAAATTAATGCTCTTATGTGGACCACTCATAGTTGAATAGAATGAGAAGATGTGTTGACATCGAAGAAACACAAGTATTCACAAGCCAATTAAAAGGGAAATTGAAGAAACACATAGACTCGCAAACTGATAAAAGGGCAAGCAGTGCAGTGCATAACATTCACTATGCCCAAACTATACATATACATGCAAATCCTTAATGCCATAGTCTCTGAGTTTTGATTCCTTTAAAGATTATGAACATACCAGAATTATACATTGCCTAGGCTTGGAAGGCATTGAGATTCACTCTTCCACGTTATGTAAATATTCCACAAGCAAATTGCTTACTCGTTGGGTGTTGGAGACACCATTCATGTCCAATGTCAAGGAACATATGATATTAGTGGGTAAATAACATTGTTTTCACAAGCCTCCTGCGGCACAAATATCGACAACATTGTGGAAATTATTTTTCTGGAAACTACCAAGAAGTTGACGTGGAAAAACCCACAGCTAGGGTGTTCCTTTATAAAACCACACGAATTGCAGATCAGGAGGTTGATGTAGAAAAAAACATCATTGACACAAACACATGCATGGCACAAGGTTTAAAACTTAGGTCCTTTGAATTTAAATGTTTTCATGAAAATAAAATGCTTTATATGGAAATTATTTGGATCAATGGAAGAAGATCACTGATACCTTTCTCAGATCTTGGTTAGCTAGACATAGTAAAACATAGTACTTCAACATGTCATATTTTTTGAGCATTTAAATAATGATTTTTCATCATTTAGTCCTATTCTCTTAAGAAAATAATCTTCTTGTACACCTAAATTTATTTTAGAAATTAATAATCACAGGAATGTGCACAATGCGGGCCACTCCTAGTTGAATGGAACGAGCACATGTGGTGAAATTGAAGAAATACATGGACCCACAAGCTGATAAAAAGGAAAATTTAAGAAACACATACCTACATGCCGATAAAAAGGCAAGCAGTGAGGTGCCATCGTACTCACCGAGTCAAACTATTCATGTAGGTCAATTTTATAGCCTCTGAGTTTTGATTTCTCAAGAGATTTTAAACATGCATCATTCATACATTGTGGGAGTGTATATTACACCAGAACCAGATTTGTCCTTAGTCTTGCAAGGCATCATCATTTTCTCTTTCAAATCACTACGATATTCCATGAGCAACTTGGTTCCTCCAACCTTCTTCAAAATGATCAGTTGGGTGTTGGAGACACAACTCAAGTGCAATCCCACTGTTTATTCTATAGGTTTTTGTCATTTTGCATATTTAATTTAGTTTGAGGCATGACTTTTATCGGTTCTTTTTTGTGAAACAACCCTTCAAGCTATTAAACTTTCCAGCAATACAAGAGCCTCTGTTAAAAACACAAATACCATTAAGGTTGGTTCGGTGGTGCCCTGCTACCGCCGCTCGACCGCTGCCTGAGCCAGCCACTCCTTAGATGTCGTGGTAGCTGGAAAGTCACCGTACCTAGGCCCTTGAAGGACTAATGGCTTTGAAGCAAAGTCATCATCGCCAAAAACATAGCATATCTCAAAGCCGATGCGCCACCGGATCCAACGCAATACTATCTCCTGCACAAGACCCCCTAAGAACTCCGCAAATACGGTGAGCGCCACTACAATGAGGAAGGAGCCAGGGGACAAATCTCCGTTGCATCAGCGCCGTCCCCGCCTCGATGTCAGCACCTAGAACATCCAGATAGACTACCCCCACAGGAAGGCGACCACACCACGCCCCACCCTCCTCCGCGCCATCGACGAAACCGAGAGATGACGCGGACTATTATAGATTTTGAATACAACGAAAAAGGTTAATAGTGCTTGGTGTGGGGATGGTTGTTTTGGCTCTAAGGTGCATATGGTCTTAGATGAACAATATATTTGAAACAAATAGTAAATAAATTTCTTAAATTCTTTTTTTGTAGATGTTCTAGTTAGTATAACAAGTGTGCTTGAATTTTTTCATGTGAAACGGGATAACAGTGCTTCATCGATGAAAAAACAAAATTAAATTGAACATTTGGAGGCAACATTTGACGTTCGACTTGTTTTTTTGCACATGTCAACATGATTAAGACCCCCCCCCCCCCTAAAAATTACAAATAACATTTGGCTGTGACAACTTATATAGTATATTTTTTTAAACGACAATTGCAAAAAGCACTTTTTGTGAGCAGAGCCAAATTGGATTTCTGCTTGGTGTGTTGTTTTGTTCCCTCTCTATGCGATCGATATTCTGAAACCAGGGGGACAGAAGTCTCTCACATGTAGTAAGAGAGCCGGTTCTTCTCCTTGTACAAAGTTTAGTTTTTAAATAATGATTTATAAGATTGTATACCCCATCATTTTCAAGATTTTTTTGATTACATATTATGCATTAAGTGTATTTAACAAATTAATGGTTACCAGACTGTGCCCAGTGTGGGCCGTTGCTATTTGATGAGGAACCAGTACATGTGTTGAAACTGAAGAAACACATGGACTCGCAAGCCAGTAAAAAGGCAGGAAGTGAGGTGCCCTCTCACTCACACTCACACTCACAATGCTGAACATGTATATATGTACATGTAGGTCTTTAGTTGCATAACCCGTAAGTTTTGATTCCCATTGATATTATGAACATACATCATTCATACATTGAGAGAGTGGATATTGCATCACATCTATTTCTTAGGCTTGGAAGGCATATGGATTTACTCCTCCACATCACGGCAATGTTGCAGGTGCCACTTGGTTCATTCAATCTTGTAGAGGATGACTAGTTAGGTGTTTGAAAAACCATCGATGTCCACTGTCAAGGGTCACATGCTGTTGGTGGATACTTAGCATTCTACTCCTCAATCTGCAGCTAAGGCCGTGTTTGGTGATGGAGGCTGCACTTTCTTCTGGCACGATAAGTGGATCAACAATCACACTACAGTAGAGGACATTGCTATTGCTATTTACAGCATCATCTCCGCCAATGGACGCCGTAATCGAACATTTCCTGACACCCTTGTGGAGCAATGGGGGTTGAAAGGCATTAGAAAACCCCTCACCATCAACGCATTCATCCAACTCTTTAATCTGTGGGATGCCATTCAGGAGGTCATCCTTCCGCTGGGTCACCCAGACTCATGCTTGTGGCCGTGGGAACCATCAGGCACCTACTCTTGCAAGTCGATACATCAGATTTTCCCTGCGCTGACACAATATGGAAGACATGGGCTCCTCTTAGGTGCAAGATTTTTCTTTGGATGCTAATCCACAAGCGTGTCTGGACATCCGGCCGTCTTGCAAGGAGAGACCTTCCACACAATGCTAGTTGCTCTTTCTATAATCGGCACGGCAAGGATGTTAACCACTTGTTCTCCCGCTGTGCGATCACCGTTTGGAGTGCAAGGATGAGATGGGTTAGCCTCCCACATCTCTAGTCAATAGCCAACTCCACCTCAAAGGAATAGTGGTCTACCTATACGTCAACCTTGGAGAATAACAAGAGAAGGGTTTAAACTCCCTGGTCACCTTGGTCATTTGGTCTCTCTGGAACAAGCGGAATGACGGACTATTCAACAACACTCAACTTCCGCCGCAGAAGCTAATTGATGTAATTAGATCTGACTGTGTCTTTGTGGGTGTGTGATGGGGCTAAACATATAGGCACCCTCCTCCCTATGTAATTTTTGTTTGACCATGGTTGGTTGTTGTCATCACGGTCGGCAAAGCAAATACAACATGTGTATGCTTCTAAAAGAAACATCATATAAAAGATAGAGACCAGTGCGTAAACACAGACTTAACACAAGACTTAAGACATACAATCTTTTGAACTGAAGGATTTCATAAGTAACAATGGATGTCTAGCCTCGCGATCAGAATGAGTGAATAACTTTTGGCCTCCTCGGTCACAATAAAGGTGATGATCTCCTACCCTTGTCAATGAAGGTAGAAAATGTAGGGGAACACAATGGAAAACGAAAATTTTCGGTATAGCAAGCACGCCCAGGACCACGATGGAGACTACATACAAGGTTTGATCTGATCCGTACCGACTCGAAGCGTAGCGGAAGAAGAGTCGGTGTAGATCGTTGGTGCAGATCCCCGCAGCTAGGATTTACAACCTCCCAACCGCGAGGATGTACTCCCTCTCCGGACAGCCCTTCGGGAGGCGGTCGGACAGTCCCCCGGACGATGTCGCGGAAAGCCCTTCGGGAGGACCCTCTAAACTCGGACAGAGACTCGGACAGCCCTTCGGGAGGACACTCGAACAACCCCTCGGGCAAAAGATCAAAAACTACAATATCTCTACGGGGTTGCACACATACGGTGTCAGCTATCTGGCAGGGCTACGCCGTCCAGAACTAGTTCCTGCCGGAATACAGATAGCCTTACGGCTCTACGAAACTCTTTTCGTGGGAGGGAGAGAAGAAGCCAGATAATGCATGGCATTTGTATGAGAGCAAGGGATGAAGAGATGGCAGCCCTCACCTCCTCTATTTATAGGAAAGCCAAGGGGTAGTGTGCCTCCATATTTTTACCAAAAAACCCCATGCATTAGGTCACACATGAGGGTGTTAAGGTAAAATTGGATGCCATGTGGAGCTCCAAGGAGCTCCACCACCCATGGCCGGCCACCCCTAGCCCCCCCCCCCCCCCAAATTGGGTTCCTTCCCTTGTAAGCCACTACCTTTTAGAACTTTGACCAAGTCCAAAAAGGTGGCTCTACATAAATATCCCAAAAAGCACTTTCACTAATCACGACGACATTTTTCAGCGTCCGTTCGAACTGAAAATATTTATGTGGGCTTAGAACATTTCCAGTACCCACCATACTAATTTTCAACGCGTTCTGAAACAATTCCGGTTTTAGTGATTTTCATCTGCGAAACACATCTGAAGTGGCTCCGGCAGCTCCAGAACATTTTCAGTTTTTATCTCAGAAAATTCCAAAAAGCTTCCAGAATGATTCTGGCATCCTCCAAGAATTATCAGGCATTTGCTGAAACCAATTTGACTTAATGGTATATCCTGAAACAACTTTTCGGTATCATCGAAACTCATCCGATGACCTCTCTGTGCGGTACAATTCCGCTGTCCGAAACTTTTCCGGTGTCCGAAACTTTTTCGGTGATTTTCTCTCAGACTCCCTGTCTAGTATTCAGCAGATAGATGACCCTTAAGCGTGTGACCCTATAGGTTCAGTGAAGTATAGACATGACCCGGAACCCCTTCCGATCAATGATCAACAATCGGAGCCGTGGACACCCATATTGACCCCTATACCCACACGAATGAATATTCGAGTGAACCTCCCGTTGCAGTGAGCTATTCCTTTTGTTTCGCGATATGTCACAAACACCCGAGGTGAGATTTATTGCATTCCTGTGGATCAACAATTTGTCCACCATGCAAGTTACCTCGTTACCGGTTTTGTTCTCTTTTCTCGTTTCCGTGTTCCGGCATCCCAATGATCAAATCACAATGTGTCTGGCCAGACGATGATGGATACAGTTACAGCGAGAGGGCCCGAGTATATCTCTCTATCGTCGGAGGAGCAAATCCCAATCTTGAGCTATCTTGTTACTTGCCATACTTTTCCGTGAACCCGTAAGCCGCCGTAATAGCCACCTAGTTACGGATGACGTTTAACAAACCCCAAAGTTCACGAAGCAAGTATGAAGGAACTCGATACTCTCATGGTCTAAGGAATTATGCAAACATTAACTTCTCTGTGTTATTAACCATTAACTTGTGACGAATGTATCTCATAGCATAACATCAAAATGGGCCGATTCAACACAAATGTTCTACCAACATCGTGCCCTCATGATTGCCAGCATAGACATGCCCATGATCGGGAAAACATGATCATCATGCAATACATGAGCTAGTCTTAGAGGCAAGACTAGGAATACATTTTACCATTTAGTACACCACACGTGCACATGAGTTTTCCTCCGAGCCTCGTGGATATTGCAAACTCGAGAATCATTGCAGTTATAGCATGGAAGCTAAACATTCAGTACAAACTTTGGAGATACAAAATAACTGATATTACTGCCTCTAGGGCATATCTCCTACAGACTCCCACTTGCACTAGAGTCATAATCCAGTTACATGGCTTCCCTAACACCAATGGCTATCTGGTGTTGCTCATGCTTTGCTCGTGGTAGAGGCTTCGTCATCGGGTCTGACACGTTCAGATCCGTGTGAACTTTGCGTACTTTCACTAAACCCTCTTCGACATGATGTCGAATGAGTTTATATTTGCGTGGAATATGTCTTGTCTTATGGTGTGAACTTGGCTCCCTTGCCTGAGCCATGGCGCCAGTATTATCACAATAGATCTCCACCGGGTCCTGGGCACTAGGAACCACACCAAGGTCTTCAAGAAATTGCTTGATCCATACCGCCTCCTTGGAGGCTTCTGAAGCAGCAACATATTCTGCCTGTGTCGTAGAATCCGCCACAGTCTTTTGTTTGGAACTTTTCCAATCAACTCTGTCGCCATTCAATATGAAAACATAGCCTGATTCAGATTTGAAGTCATTTGGGTCAGTCATGAAGCCTGCATCAGTGTAACCACTTACAATGAGCTCTTCATCACCTCCATACACAAGGAGTAAATCCTTGGTCCTTCTGAGGTACTTAAGAATACCCTTGACTGAGGCCCAGTGTTCCAACCCTGGATCACTTTGGTACCGGCTGCTAACACTTAGCGCATAGGAAACATACGGTCTTGTACATAGCATGGCATACATAATAGAACCAACTGCCGAGGCATATGGAACATCATTCATTTGCACTCGCTCATCGAGAGTCCGAGGACTCTGATTCTTGCAAAGCACTGTGCCAGGTGACATGGGGAGTAGGCCTTTCTTGGAGTTCTCCATGTTGAACCTTTTCAACACCTTGTCAATGTACGTGCTTTGGCTAAGCGCTATCAGGCATTTTGATCTATCTATATAGATTCTGATGCCCAATACATATGCCGCTTCACCTAAGTCTTTCATTGAAAACCTCTTTTTCAACGAGTCTTTTATTTCGCTAAGAAAATTCACGTCATTTCCAATCAACAATATGTCATCCACATACAAGATTAGAAATGCTTTTGCGCTCCCACTAAACTTCTTCTAAACACAAGACTCTTCGTCATGCCTGATGAAGCCAAATTCTCTGACCACTTCATCAAAATGAATGTTCCAGCTCCTTGACGCTTGCTTCAGACCATAAATGGCTTTCTGAAGTTTGCATACCTTTCCAGCATCCTCATGAATGACAAAACCTTCTGGCTGTATCATGTATACATCCTCTTTGAGGTTTCCATTTAGGAAAGTCGTTTTGACATCCATCTGCCATATTTCATAGTCGAAATAAGCAGCAATTAATAGCAATATCTGAACAGACCTAAGCATAGCTATGAGCGAGAAAGTCTCGTCGTAGTCCACTCCTGGAACTTGCGTGAACCCTTTCGCAACAAGTCTAGCTTTGTGGATAGTAATGTTACCATCCGCGTCCGTCTTTCTTTTGAAAATCCATTTACAACCAATTGGCTTTACGCCTTCTGGAAGTTCTTCCAAGTTCCAAACTTAGTTTTCATACATGGATTCCATTTCGGATCTCATGGCTTTGTGCCATTCTTTTGAGCTGGGCCCCACCATCGCTTCCTTGTAGTGCGCAGGTTCATCATCTTCAAGAATAAAGATTTCATTATGAAACCATTCAGGTGGCTGGATAACCCTACCTGATCTGCGCGGTTCAGTTACAACATTGTCTGAAGTCTCTGCATCATATGCGACAACTTCCGGCTCAGTTGCAGGGATAATTAGTGGAATTTCTTCCGGTTCCTTAGCCTTATCAACAGTTGCCAAAGATTCACTAATCTCATCAAGTTGTACTGTCCTCCCACTTAATTCTTTGGCGATAAATTCTTTCTCAAGAAAGACTCCACTTTTAGCGACAAACACTTTGTGCTCGGAGGGTAGGTAGAAGGAATCCCCAATTGTTTATTTTGGATAACCTACAAAGTTACACTTGTCTGATCTGGGATCGAGTTTAGTAGGTTGTAAACGTTTTACATGTACCTCACATCCCCAAATTTTAAGATGCGACAAACTGGGTTTCTTCCCATTCCACATCTCATGTGGTGTCGTCTTAACAGACTTAGACGATGCTCTGTTTAGTGTGTGAGCGGCAGTTTCAAGTGCATGACCCCAAAAAGATATCGGCAGATCTGCAAGAGACATCATCAACCTTACCATGTCCAGCAGGGTTCGCTTACGTCTTTCCGATACTCCGTTTCTCTATGGAGTTCCGGGAGGCGTAAGCTGTGAAACGATTCCACGGTCACTCAGATGTTGGCCAAACTCATGACTAAGATATTCGTCTCCGCGATCATACCGCAGAAACTTAATCTTTTTGTTATGATGATTTTCTACCTCATTTTGAAATTCTTTGAACTTTTCAAAGGTTTCCGACTTATGCTTCATTAAGTAGATATAGCCATACCAACTTAAATCATCAGTAAAAGTCACGAAGTAGAAATACCCACCCCGTGCGGCTGTGCTCATTGGACCACATACATCACTATGCATTATTTCCAATAATTCACCCACCCGTTCAGGATGACCCGTGAGCGGCGTCTTGGTCATTTTCCCCATTAGACAAGCTTCACATGTGTCAAATGATTCAAAATCAAAGGACGGTAAAACTCCATCTCTCTAGAGTCTTTGCATGCGTCTCTTTCCGATGTGGCCAAGCCGACAGTGCCACAAGTAAGTGGTGGTGGTATCATCCTTCTTAAGGCGTTTGGCATTCACGTTAAAGACATCATTTTCACATTCAAGATTTAGTATGAAAAGGGCCCCAACAATGGGTGCAAATCCATAAAACATATCCTTACAATAAAGTGAACAAACATTGTTCTCAGACTTGTACGAATACCCATCGTGTACTAAACATGATCCGTAGATAATGTTTCTACACAACAGTGGAACAAAATAACAGTTACTTAGTTCTAAGATAAATCCTGAAGGAAGACGTAGAGGCATAATGCCGACGGCTTGAGCGGTGATCCCAGTGCCGTTCCCGACGCGCATTACGACTTCATTCTTTGCCAGCTTGCGCACCTTCTGAAGCCCCTGTATCGAGTTGCAAATGTGAGAAACCGATCCAGTATCAAATACCCAAGACTTAGAATTTTCGCTAGCAAGCAAAACATCAATGACATTAACCTATATAACAATTATACCTTTTCCGCTTTTCCTGGTCTTCTTATCTTCCAGATACTTTTTGTAGTTTCTCTTCCAGTGTCCTGTGCCCTTGCAGTAGAAGCACTCAGTTTCATTCTTTGCTCCACCCTTAGAGTTGCTTTGGGAGCCGGTCTTACCAGTGCCCTTGCCCTTCTTTGGCTTGCCTTTCTTCTTTTTGAAACTGGCGGTTTTATTCACAAGCAACACTTGCTTGCGATTTTTCCGCAGTCCTCCCTCTGTAGTTTTCAGCATGGCGAGCACCTCTTCCAGTGTCTTCTTCATCCCTGTCATGTTGTAGTTCATGATAAAACCGTCGTAAGACGGGGGGAGTGAAGAAAGCAACATGTCCATCGTATGGCCAGGTGGAAGTGGAAATTCCAGGGCTTTAAGCCTTTCAGAATAGCCAATCATTTTGACCACGTGATCGCCAACTGAACTACCCTCAGCCATCTTGCAATCCATCAAAGCCTTCATGATATCATATCTTTCAGACTTTGCGGTTTCCTTGTACAGAGCATCCAATTCCCGAATCATATCACGGGGTTTATGGAATTCAAAACGTTTTTGAAGCCCTGTACTCATGCAAGCTAGCATGAGGCACTACACTAAGTTGTGATCATCATCCTTAGTGGCCCAAACATTTTGTTCATCTTTCGGGGCCTCTGCCGCCGGTTTAGGTGGAAGAGCAGTTTCAAGCACGTACAATTTCTTAGCGCTCCTGAGGACAATCCTTAGATTACGGACCCAGTCCGCATAGTTGTTTCCAGTCGTAGCTAACTTCTCTTTCTCTAACATCGGGCCTAAGTTGACCGCAGTGTTGCGAGCCATTTGATCTACAACGGAAAACACAAGTTTCACTTAGACTTTGTTTATAATGAAATTTGCACTAGTGAATAAACATTTTTATTCTAAAGTGTGCTCCCACTCAAATCAATATCTCTCAAAATTGATTTTGAGTGATTCAAGATCCAAATATCAATTCAACATCATAGAATCATCATCTCATGACGAGGATTTCAATTGGTAGGCCAACTTGCCGATCACATCTCCATGTGACTCTTGTTCATCTTTCGATGCGTGTATTCCGAGCTCAGGACGATCCTGCCATGAACGTCAAGACAACCAAGTGATCTTGCTACGAGGTCTGACCTCACCCGCCTTACATTTCTCCAATCGTTCGTACCCATGCATCCATGGCGCACCCCGAAAGGATAGATGTTGTGACGGTGCTACACTTGGGAGAACACTAACTACTTGATATTTTAAGTGAGAGATCACCCTAATAAAAGCGACTACCGCGCAATCAAGAAGGGTGCATCAAGAGGGATAAACATCTCAGGCAATTCATAATAGCATGATATGGTATAGCCTCTTCTGATGGAGAAGTCAAGTATTTCTTCGTCTCCGGCATTCGCGTCAGTGTTCACCTTTGCAAAGATTGCCACCACCTTGTCGATGCACCAGATAATATTGCTATCTCCATAGCTAATAAAATAAGTGCATTACTTAAGGTTGACACGCAGGTCATTAAAGTGCAATCATATGGCTCCAGCCATCATGCTGAATCATGACACACAGGTCATGTTAATTACATCATATAGTCATCTCATACATAATCAAATTGAATATGAGCATTGCTATACCACATCACATGCACATCCTGCAAAACCAAGTTAGACGACTCTAATCGGTTTATGCAAAATTTTATTTTACGTGGCTTCTAAGGTTTTGACTTAAACCGCAGCTACCAACGTTTTATCATCAAGTATGATTATTCAAGTTGCTAGATTAACATCTCAGGGTGTATGAAACAAGAGATAATTAAATCTCGAGCCCCATACTAAACTTTGTCATACGCATGACCCCCGTGCAGATCATATCTGCAATGCCCTTTTATCTACAAATTTCATCTTTCTTTTCACTATGGCAGAACCCAAAGAACTGATAGCACTTCCATGATCAATCAGGATCACGGATTGCTAGAACTTTGTCAAATTCCACCATGCTGTCTCGAGATTGAGCAAACGCAAATTCTAGGGAAGTGACAAGAACGTCGGGTAACAGATTTCATCTGTCACCCGCATAAATAATTTTCGGCAATAGATCTCATCTACTCCAAAATTATATTATGCAATACCCATACATCTATTGGGGAACGTAGTAATTTCAAAAAAATTCCTACGTACACGCAAGATCATGGTGATGACATAGCAACGAGAGGGGAGAGTGTTGTCCACGTACCCTCGTAGACCGTAAGCGGAAGCATTATGACAACGCAGTTGATGTAGTCATACGTCTTCACGATCCGACCGATCCAAGCACCGAACGTACGGCACCTCCGAGTTCAGCACACGTTCAGCTCGATGACGATCCACGGGCTCCGATCTAGCAAAGCTTCGGGGATGACTTCCGTCAGCACGACGGCGTGGTGACGATGATGATGTTCTACCGGCGCAGGGCTTCGCTTAAACTCCGCGACGATATGACCGAGGTGGAATATGGTGGAGGGGGGCACCGCACACGGCTAAGGAACGATCCGTAGATCAACTTGTGTGTCCTGGGGTGCCCTCCTGCCCCCGTATATAAAGGAGGGAGGGGGAGGCCGGCCGGCCCTTGTGGGCGCGCCAAGGAGGAGTCCTCCTCCTAGTAGGAGTAGGACTCCCCTTTTCCTACTCCTACTAGGAGGGGGAAGGAAGGGGAAGAGGGGGGAAGGAAAGAGGGGGCCGCCCCCCCCCCCCTCCTAGTCCAATTCGGACCAGAGGGAGAGGAGGCACGCGGCCCACCCTGGCCGCCCCTCTCTCTTTCCACCAAGGCCCATGTGGGCCATTATCTCTCCCCGGGGGGGGGGGGGTCCGGTAACCCTCCGACACTCTAGTTTTCTCCGACAATGTCCGGAACACTTCCGGTGTCCGAATATAGTCATCCAATATATCAATCTTTATGTCTCGACCATTTCGAGACTCCTCGTCATGTCCGTGATCACATCCGGGACTCCGAACAAACTTAGGTACATCAAAACTTATAAACTCATAATGAAACTGTCATCGTAACGTTAAGCGTGCGGACCCTACGGGTTTGAGAACTATGTAGACATGACCTAGAACTGTTTCCAGTCAATAACCAATAGCGGAACCTGGATGTTCATATTGGCTCCTACATATTCTACGAAGATCTTTATCGGTCAAACCGCATAACAACATACGTTGTTCCCTTTGTCATCGGTATGTTACTTGCCCGAGATTTGATCATCGGTATCCAATACCTAGTTCAATCTCGTTACCAGCAAGTCTCTTTACTCGTTCCGTAATACATCATCTCGTAACGAACTCATTGGTCACATTGCTTGCAAGGCTTATAGTGATGTGCATTATCGAGAGGGCCCAGAGATACCTCTCCGACAATCGGAGTGACAAAACCTAATCTCGAAATACGCCAACTCAACATGTACCTTCGGAGACACCTGTAGTACTCCTTTATAATCACCCAGTTACGTTGTGACGTTTGGTAGTACCCAAAGTGTTCCTCCGGTAAACGGGAGTTGCATAATCTCATAGTTACAGGAACATGTATAAGTCATGAAGAAAGCAATAGCAATATACTAAACGATCAAGTGCTAGGCTAACGGAATGGGTCATGTCAATCACATCATTCTCCTAATGATGTGATCCCATTAATCAAATGACAACACATGTCTATGGTTAGGAAACATAACCATCTTTGATTAATGAGCTAGTCAAGTAGAGGCATACTAGTGACTATATGTTTGTCTATGTATTCACACATGTATCATTTTTCCGGTTAATATAATTCTAGCATGAATAATAAACATTTATCATGATATGAGGAAATAAATAATAACTTTATTATTGCCTCTAGGGCATATTTCCTTCAGTCTCCCACTTGCACTAGAGTCAATAATCTAGATTACATAGTAATGATTCTAACACCCATGGAGTCTTGGTGCTGATCATGTTTTGCTCGTGAGAGAGGCTTAGTCAATGGGTCTGCAATATTCAGATCCGTATGTATCTTGCAAATTTCTATGTCTCCCACTTGGACTTGATCCCGGATGGAATTGAAGCGTCTCTTGATGTGCTTGGTCCTCTTGTGAAATCTGGATTCCTTTGCCAAAGCAATTGCACCAGTATTGTCACAGAAGATCTTCATTGGTCCCGATGCACTAGGTATGACACCTAGATCGGTAATGAACTCCTTCATCCAGACTCCTTCATTTGCTGCTTCTGAAGCAGCTATGTACTCAGCTTCACATGTAGATCCCGCCATGACGTTTTGTTTAGAACTGCACCAACTTACAGCTCCACCGTTTAATAAAAACACGTATCCGGTTTGCGATTTAGAATCGTCCGGATCAGTGTCAAAGCTTGCATCGATGTAACATATCCTTAGTCCTTTTTAGGTATTTCAGGATGTTCTTGACCGTTGTCCAGTGATCCACTCCTGGATTACTTTGGTACCTCCCTGCCAAACTTATTGCTAAGCATACGTCAGGTCTGGTACACAGCATTGCATACATGATAGAGCCTATGGCTGAAGCATAGGGAACATCTTTCATTTTCTCTCTATCTTCTGTTGTGGTCGGGCATTGAATTTGACTCAACTTCACACCTTGAAGCACGGGCAAGAACCCTTTCTTTGCCTGATCCATTTTGAACTTTTTCAAAATTTTATCAAGGTATGTGCTTTGTGAAAGTCCTATTAAGCGTATTGATCTATCTCTATAGATCTTGATGCCCAATATGTAAGCAGCTTCACCTAGATCTTTCATTGAAAAACTTTTATTCAAGTATCCCTTTATGCTATCCAGAAATTCTATATCATTTCCAATTAATAATATGTCATCTACATATAATATCAGAAATGCTACAGAGCTCCCACTCACTTTCTTGTAAATACAGGCTTCTCCAAAAGTCAGTATAAAACCATATGCTTTGATCACATTATCAAAGCGTTTATTCCAACTCCGAGATGCTTGCACCAGTCCATAAATGGATCACTAGAGCTTGCATACATTGTTAGCACCTTTTGGATCAACAAAACCTTCTGGCTGCATCATATACAACTCTTATTCCAGAAATCCATTCAAGAATGCAGTTTTGACATCCATTTGCCAGATTTCATAATCATGAAATGCAGCAATGGCTAACATGATTCGGACAGACTTAAGAATCGCTACGGGTGAGAAAGTCTCATCGTAGTCAACCCCTTAAACTTGTCGAAAACCTTTTGCGACAAGTCGAGCTTTATAGACAGTTACATTACCATCAGCGTCAGTCTTCTTCTTAAAGATCCATTTGTTCTCAATGGCCTGCCGATCATCGGGCAAGTCAACCAAAGTCCATACTTTGTTCTCATACATGGATCCCATCTCAGATTTCATGGCCTCCAGCCATTTTGCGGAATCTGGACTCATCATCGCTTCCTCATAGTTCGTAGGTTCGTCATGGTCAAGTAACATGATTTCCAGAATAGGATTACCGTACCACTCTGGTGCGGATCTTACTCTGGTAGACCTTCGAAGTTCAGTAGAAACTTGATCTGAAGTTTCATGATCAATATCATTAGCTTCCTCACTAATTAGTGTAGGTGTCACAGAAACCGATTCATGTGATGAACTACTTTCCAATAAGGGAGCAGGTACAGTTACCTCATCAAGTTCTACTTTCCTCCCACTCACTTCTTTTGAGAGAAACTCCTTCTCTAGAAAGGATCCATTCTTAGCAACGAATGTCTTGCCTTCGGATCTGTGATAGAAGGTATACCCAATTGTTTCTTTTGGGTATCCTATGAAGACACATTTCTCCGATTTAGGTTCGAGCTTATCTGGTTGAAGTTTCTTCATATAAGCATCGCAGCCCCAAACTTTAAGAAACGACAACTTTGGTTTCTTGCCAAACCACAGTTCATAAGGCGTCGTCTCAACGGATTTTGATGGTGCCCTATTTAACGTGAATGCGGCCGTCTCTAAAGCATAACCCCAGAACGATAGCGGTAAATTAGTAAGAGACATCATAGATCGCACCATATCTAGTAAAGTACGATTACAACGTTCGGACACACCATTTCGTTGTGGTATTCTGGGTGGCGTGAGCTGCGAAACTATTCTGCATTGTTTCAAATGTAAACCAAACTCGTAACTCAAATATTCTCCTCCACGATCTGATCATAGGAATTTTATTTTCTTGTTACGATGATTTTCCACTTCACTCTGAAATTCTTTGAACTTTTCAAATGTTTCAGACTTGTGTTTCATTAAGTACATATACCCATATCTGCTTAAATCATCTATGAAGGTGAGAAAATAATGATATCCGCCACGAGCTTCAACATTCATCGGACCGCATACATCTGTATGTATGATTTCCAACAAATATGTTGCTCTCTCCATAGTACCGGAGAACGGTGTTTTAGTCATCCTGCCCATGAGGCACGGTTCGCAAGTACCAAGTGATTCATAATCAAGTGATTCCAAAATTCCATCAGTATGGAGTTTCTTCATGCGCTTTACATCGATATGACCTAAACGGCAGTGCCACAAATAAGTTGCACTATCATTATTAACTCTGCATCTTTTGGCTTCGACATTATGAATATGTGTATCACTACTATCGAGATTCAACAAAAATAGACCACTCTTCAAGGGTGCATGACCATAAAAGATATTACTCATATAAATAGAACAACCATTATTCTCTGATTTAAATGAATAACCATCTCGCATCAAACAAGATCCAGATATAATGTTCATGCTCAACGCTGGCACCAAATAACAATTATTCAGGTCTAAAGCTAATCCCGAAGGTAGATGTAGAGGTAGCGTGCCGACCGCGATCACATCGACTTTGGAACCGTTTCCCACGCGCATCGTCACCTCATCCTTGGCCAGTGCTCGCTTATTCCGTAGTCCCTGTTTCGAGTTGCAAATGTTAGCAACAGGACCAGTATCAAATACCCAGGTGCTACTGCGAGCTCTAGTAAGGTACACATCAATAACATGTATATCACATATAACTTTGTTCACCTTGCCATCCTTCTTATCCGCCAAATACTTGGGGCAGTTCCGCTTCCAGTGTCCAGTCTGCTTGCAGTAGAAGCACTCAGTTTCAGGCTTAGGTCCAGACTTGGGTTTCTTCTCTTGAGCAGCAACTTGCTTGCTGTTCTTCTTGAAGTTCCCCTTCTTCTTCCCTTTGCCCTTTTTCTTGAAACTAGTGGTCTTGTTAACCATCAACACTTGATGCTCCTTCTTGATTTCTACTTCCGCAGCTTTTAGCATTGCGAAGAGCTCGGGAATTGTCTTGTTCATCCCTTGCATATTATAGTTCATCACGAAGCTCTTGTAGCTTGGTGGCAGTGATTGGAGAATTCTGTCAATGACACTATCATCAGGAAGATTAACTCCCAGTTGAATCAAGTGATTATTATACCCAGACATTTTGAGTATGTGTTCACTGACAGAACTATTCTCCTCCATCTTGCAGCTATAGAACTTATTGGAGACTTCATATCTCTCAATCCGGGCATTTGCTTCAAATATTAACTTCAACTGCTGGAACATCTCATATGCTCCATGACGTTCAAAACGTCGTTGAAGACCCGGTTCTAAGCCGTAAAGCATGGCACACTGAACTATCGAGTAGTCATCAGCTTTGCTCTGCCAGACGTTCTTAACGTCGTCAGTTGCATCAGCAGCAGGCCCGGCACCCAGCGGTGCCTCTAGGACGTAATTCTTCTGTGCAGCAATGAGGATAATCCTCAAGTTACGGACCCATTCTGTGTAATTGCTACCATCATCTTTCAACTTTGCTTTCTCAAGGAACGCATTAAAATTCAACGGAACAATAGCACGAGCCATCTATCTACAACAAACATAGATAAGCAAAATACTATCAGGTACTAAGTTCATGATAAATTTAAGTTCAATTAATCATATTACTTAAGAACTCCCACTTAGACAGACATCTCTCTAGTCATCTAAGTGACCACGTGATCCAAATCAACTAAACCATAACCGATCATCACGTGAGATGGAGTAGTTTTCAATGGTGAACATCACTATGTTGATCATATCTACTATATGATTCACGCTCGACCTTTCGGTCTCCCTGTTCCAAGGCCATATCTGCATATGCTAGGCTCGTCAAGTTTAACCTGAGTATTCTGTGTGTGCAAAACTGGCTTGCACCCGTTGTAGATGGACGTAGAGCTTATCACACCCGATCATCACATGGTGTCTGGGCACGACGAACTTTGGCAATGGTGCATACTCAGGGAGAACACTTCTTGATAATTTTAGTGAGAGATCATCTTAAAATGCTACCGTCAATCAAAGCAAGATAAGATGCATAAAGGATAAACATCACATGCAATCAATATAAGTGATATGATATGGCCATCATCATCTTGTGCTTGTGATCTCCATCTCGGAAGCATCGTCGTGATCACCATCGTCATCGGCGCGACACCTTGATCTTCATTGTAGCATCGTTGTCGTTTACGCCATCTATTGCTTCTACGACTATCGCTACCGCTTAGTGATAAAGTAAAGCAATTACAGGGCGTTTGCACTTCATACAATAAAGCAACAACCATATGGCTCCTGCCAGTTGCCGATAACTTCGGTTACAAAACATGATCATCTCATACAATAAAATATAGCATCACGTCTTGACCATATCACATCACAACATGCCCTGCAAAAACAAGTTAGACGTCCACTACTTTGTTGTTGCAAGTTTTACGTGGCTGCTACGGGCTTGGCAAGAACCGTTCTTACCTACGCATCAAAACCACAACGATAGTTCGTCAAGTTAGTGCTGTTTTAACCTTCGCAAGGACCGGGCGTAGCCACACTCGATTCAGCTAAAGTGAGAGAGACAGACACCCGCCAGTCACCTTTAAGCACGAGTGCTCGTAACGGTGAAACCAGTCTCGCGTAAGCGTACGCGTAATGTCGGTCCGGGCCGCTTCATCTCACAATACCGCCGAACCAAAGTATGACATGCTGGTAAGCAGTATGACTTGTATCGCCCACAACTCACTTGTGTTCTACTCGTGCATATGACATCTACGCATAAAACCTGGCTCGGATGCCACTGTTGGGGAACGTAGTAATTTCAAAAAAATTCCTACGTACACGCAAGATCATGGTGATGACATAGCAATGAGAGGGGAGAGTGTTGTCCATGTACCCTCGTAGACCGTAAGCGGAAGCATTATGACAACGCAGTTGATGTAGTCGTACGTCTTCACGATCCGACCGATCCAAGCACCGAACATACGGCACCTCCGAGTTCAGCACACGTTCAGCTCGATGACGATCCCCGGGCTCCGATCCAGCAAAGCTTCGGGGATGAGTTCCGTCAGCACGATGGCATGGTGACGATGATGATGGTCTACCGGCGCAGGGCTTCGCCTAAACTCCACGACGATATGACCGAGGTGGAATATGGTGGAGGGGGGCACCGCACACGGCTAAGGAACGATCCGTAGATCATCTTGTGTGTCCTGGGGTGCCCCCCCTGCCCCCGTATATAAAGGAGGGAAGGGGGAGGCCGGCCGGCCCTTGTGGGCGCGCCAAGGAGGAGGAGTCCTCCTCCTAGTAGTAGTAGGACTCCCCTTTTCCTACTCCTACTAGGAGGGGGAAGGAAGGGGAAGAGGGGGGAAGGAAAGAGGGGGGCGCCGCCCCCCCTCCTAGTCCAATTTGGACCAGAGGCAGAGGGGGCGTGCGGTCCACCCTGGCCGCCCCTCTCTCTTTCCACCAAGGCCCATGTGGCCCATTATCTCTCCCCGGGGGGGTTCCGGTAACCCTCCGGCACTCCGGTTTTCTCCGACAACGTCCGGAACACTTCCGGTGTTCGAATATAGTCGTCCAATATATCAATCTTTATGTCTCGACCATTTCGAGACTCCTCGTCATGTCCGTGATCACATCCGGGACTCCGAACAAACTTCGGTACATCAAAACATATAAACTCATAATAAAACTGTCATCGTAACGTTAAGCGTGCGGACCCTACGGGTTCGAGAACTATGTAGACATGACCTAGAACTGTTTCCGGTCAATAACCAATAGCGGAACCTGGATGTTCATATTGGCTCCTACATATTCTACGAAGATCTTTATCGGTCAAACCGCATAAGAACATACGTTGTTCCCTTTGTCATCGGTATGTTACTTGCCCGAGATTTGATCGTCGGTATCCAATACCTAGTTCAATCTTGTTACCGGCAAGTCTCTTTACTCGTTCCGTAATACATCATCCCGTAACCAACTCATTGGTCACATTGCTTGCAAGGCTTATAGTGATGGGCATTACCGAGAGGGCCCAGAGATACCTCTCCGACAATCGGAGTGACAAAACCTAATCTCGAAATACGCCAACTCAACATGTACCTTCGGAGACACCTGTAGTACTCCTTTATAATCACCCAGTTACGTTGTGACGTTTGGTAGTACCCAAAGTGTTCCTCCGGTAAACGGGAGTTGCATAATCTCATAGTTACAGGAACATGTATAAGTCATGAAGAAAGCAATAGCAATATACTAAACAATCAAGTGCTAGGCTAACGGAATGGGTCATGTCAATCACATCATTCTCCTAATGATGTGATGCCATTAATCAAATGACAACACATGTCTATGGTTAGGAAACATAACCATCTTTGATTAATGAGCTAGTCAAGTAGAGGCATACTAGTGACTATATGTTTGTCTATGTATTCACACATGTATCATGTTTCCGGTTAATACAATTCTAGCATGAATAATAAACATTTATCATGATATGGGGAAATAAATAATAACTTTATTATTGACTCTAGGGCATATTTCCTTCAACATCTCCATGTATTCTAGATCGTAACCTGCATCTACACATAGCACGGCTCTTGATGCCACTGTAGGGGAACGCAATGGAAAACGAAATTTTTCGGTATAGCGAGCACGCCCAGGACCACTATGGAAACTGCATACAAGGTTTGATCTGATCCGTACCGACTCGAAGCGCAGCGTAAGAAGAGTCGGTGTAGATCGTCGGTGCAGATCCCCGCAGCTAGGATTTACAACCTCCCAACCGTGAGGATGTACTCCCTCTCCGGACAGCCCTTCGGGAGGGGGTCGGACAGTCCCCCGGACGATGTCGCGGACAGCCCCCCGGACGATGTCGCGGACAGCCCTTCGGGAGGACCCTCGAAACTCGGACGGAGACTCGGACAGCCCTTCGGGAGGACACTCGAACAGCCCCTCGGCCAAAAGATCAAAAACTACAATCTCTCTACGGGGTTGCACACATTCGGTGTCAGCTATCCGGCAGGGCTTCGCCGTCCAGAACTAGTTCCTGCCGGAACCCAGATAGCCTTACGGCTCTACGAAACTCTTTTCGTGGGACGGAGAGAAGAAGCCAGATAATGCATGGCATTTGTATGAGAGCAAGGGATGAAGAGTGGCAGCCCTCACCTCCTCTATTTGTAGGAAAGCCAAGGGGTAGTGTGCCTCCATATTTTTACCAAAAAAAACCCATGCATTAGGTCATACATGAGGGTGTTAAGGTAATATGGGATGCCATGTGGAGCTCCAAGGAGGTCCACCACCCATGGCCGGCCACCCCTAGGGGCGCCACCCAAATGGGGTTCCTTCCCTTGTAAGCCACTACCTTCTAGAACTTTGACCAAGTCCAAAAAGGTGGCTCTACATAAATATCCCAAAAAGCACTTTCACTATTCACGACGACATTTTTCAGCGTCCGTTCGAACTGAAAATATTTATATGGGCTTAGAACATTTCCAGTACCCACCATAATAATTTTCAATGCATTCCGAAAAAATTCCGGTTTTAGTGATTTTCATCTGTGAAACACATCTGAAGTGGCTCCGGCAGCTCTGGAACATTTCTGTTTTTTATCTCAGAAAATTCCAAAAAGCTTCCAGAATGATTCTGGCACCCTCCAAGAATTATCAGGCATTTGCCGAAACCAATTTGACTTAATGGTATATCCGGAATAACTTTTCGGTATCATTGAAACTCATCCGATGACCTCTCTCTGCTATACGATTCCGCTGTCTGAAACTTTTCCGGTGTCCGAAACTTTTTCGGTGATTTTCTCTCAGACTCCCTGTCTAGTATTCAGCAGATAGATGACCCTTAAGCGTGTGACCCTATAGGTTCGGTGAAGTATAGACATGACCCGGAACCCCTTCCGATCAATGATCAACATCGGAGCCGTGGACACCCATATTGACCCCTATACCCACACGAATGAATATTCGAGTGAACCTCCCGTTGCAGTGAGCTATTCCTTTTGTTTCGCGATATGTCACAAACACCCGAGGTGAGATTTATTGCATTCCTGTGGATCAACAATTTGTCCACCATGCAAGTTACCTCGTTACCGGTTTTGTTCTCTTTTCTCGTTTCCGTGTTCCGGCATCCCAGTGATCAAATCACAATGTGTCTGGCCAGACGATGATGGATACCGTTACACCGAGAGGGCCCGAGTATATCTCTCCATCGTCGGAGGAGCAAATCCCAATCTTGAGCTATCTTGTTACTTGCCATACTTTTCCGTGAACCCGTAAGCCGCCGTAATAGCCACCCAGTTACGGATGACGTTTAACAAACCCCAAAGTTCATGAAGCAAGTATGAAGGAACTCGACACTCTCATGGTCTAAGGAATTATGCAAACATTAACTTCTCTGTGTTATTAACCATTAACTTGTGACGAATGTATCTCATAGCATAACATCAAAATGGGTCGATTCAACACAAATGTTCTACTAACATCGTGCCCTCATGATTGCCAGCACAGACATGCCCATGATCAGTAAAACATGATCATCATGCAATACATGAGCCAGTCTTAGAGGCAAGACTAGGAATACATTTTACCGTTTAGTATACCACACGTGCACATGAGTTTTCCTCCGAGCCTCGTGGATATTGCAGACTCGAGAATCATTGCAGTTATTGCATGGAAGCTAAACATTCATTACCAACTTTGGAGATACAAAATAACTGATATTACTGCCTCTAGGGCATATCTCCTACAGAAAAAAGTCTAGTACTTTCGGTCATGACTAATGAATGGTTCCAATACCATCGGTCATGAAAAAAGAGTTGAGTTATGACACAACAATGATTCATGGTGATGATGATCACGGAAAAATGTATCATGATTTATAGAGTAGACATATCAATATGTCATGATGTTGAGTAGGCACACCACTCATACACAGAAAGCATAAATTTCACTGAACAAGTTTTTTTTAGGGAACACTCAACATGTATTGATGCTCAAAATAAGTTAAAACTTTGTAGGAAGCTCCCAATAGCACTGGGGTCAAGTCACCAAAGTTTGACTCAAATATATTTTTTGTATCATTCTGACGCGCACCGCGGCCATGTGAACAAACATAATAATTCAGGACATCGAGCTGTTCTTCAAATGATATAGTAGAACTTACAATCGAGCCTTTTACATGTCTCTACTACCCTTCATTACATTTTTCAGAGCTAAAATCTTCTTGGTAGAAGCAGGCTAATTTTATTATTTCATCTGTGCTGACCTTACAATGCGTAGCACTACCCGCTGGATGTAAGGATTATTTAACTGAAATATGTACAGAGCATTCAATGAAAATGTGCATGAAATGTTTCAGGCCTGAATCCTTCCTTGTTAAGCTAAGGTTATTTTCTAAGTCAGCACTACTAATGTCGTGGTTGTGCAAGTAGGCAGTCGACTATGCTAATATTGAAAGCCTTTTTCCAGGGCCCAACTCACAAGAAATTACTCATGGTTAATTGGCCACTTTAGCGAAACGGTGCCTTGCTCTGGACACCTGAATCAAACATGCTGATCCTATGGAGATTTAATTTTAAATTTTAAATATAATAGGTATTCTCTCCTTCATCTTCAAAGCAAAAAGATATCCAAAGTTTCATTTTATAACTTGGCAGGGCCGCGCGAACGCATACCCCCTCTAACATAAATTTTGACATCCACTCTCCCAAAGGAGATGGTAGATCAACACATTCACTATGTGCAATGTGAGCCATTAATCTAGGTCATGAGCCTTTTTGATCACCCATAAACCCCGTCCAGGTAAGTATGTTCAAAGGCCGAACACCTCTAGTTATATACTCCTCGTTACCGAGGGAATCTTGTTAATCTTTCCGTGTGGGACTAAATCAAACGTAATTACCTTAACCACACTTTCATAAAAAAGGCAAAGGATTCAAGGGCCCAATTGCTTCTAGCCCATTAACACAGAGCCAACCTCTTGCACGATCGCTACCCTTGTTATTCAAGGGCCGGAGGCGTGGATTCAATCTGCCAGCGGTATTGGCTGCGTCGTTAAACTATTCCTTTGTCTCAAAAAAAAAAACTATTGCTGCTCAACATGATCGATCGCTAACCTTGTGTCTGCTTGTGTCCCCGATCCGATCAAAACATTGGAAGAACACGCACCAGGTGCCGGCTCGTGTCCGTCGTGTGGAGCCACTCCGAGAACACGTTCAAGCCCCTCGCCGCGCTCCCCACCACGAGGGGTGGCTGGGCCGGGTGGCCAGCACCGACGCCGGCGCCGCGGGGTAGCGCGGACGTCTGGGACGGGCACTTCCTCGGCTGGGACCATCACGGCAACAGGTGGAGCCTCGCATGCGACTTAAAAGCGCGCGCCGTGGCGGTGCTTTGCCTGTAAATGACCGGCGACCTGGTGTGCACCGTGTCGGCCTGTGTCTCCGGCAGCCGTGTGGTAGCCCCCCAAGTTCGGCGCCGTTATTGGCCACGAGGGCCCCGTGAAATGCATCCAGGACACCCTGCAGGCCAGCAATGCCTATATGGTGTAAAGCGGGGGTGCCGAACGGGGCCAACGGCGAGGATCAGACGCGAAGAGTACACATTTTGCCGGTGGATGGGTGCTCTTTAGATTGCTTTTGGTTTTGGTTTCGTTTTCTTTTTTGCAGCACTGGATGCTTGACTTGGTGATTGTCCATCGCAGAGAGGCGGATTAATAAATTTTAAAGAATCGCACAAACATGTCAGACGTTGTGAACAGCAAATTATACTAGCACCTATACTCTGGTTTTGATTTTATTTTCATTTTCCTTTTTGGCATGACCATGAATGTTTTTTATCAACGAAAAATGTTGATATTGCTTACCTCGTTATTACAGTCCCTCTTCTCTCTTTTTGTGATCTGGTATGTTTGTACTCCTTCTGAAACGACACCATCCTCTAATGTTCGTGTTCTTTTGCTGGTGAGGACTCGCTCAAGTTTAGTAAATTGATATACAATATTAACTTCATGGATTCATTTTTAAATAAATTTATGATATATAATTATGTTCACATACTCTTTTAATAAAACAATTTTCCTTTGCACCTAAACATACTTTAAAAATTAATACTCTTATGTTGGCAATTCCTGGTTGAATAGAATGAGCACATGTGCTCAAACTGAAGAAACACATGCAAGCGAATAAAAAGAGAAATTGAAGAAATACGTAGACTCATAAACCGATAAATGGGCGAGCAGTGAAGTGCCCCCACGCTCACTATGCCCAGACTATACATGTGCATGTAGATACGTAATTTCAGTCTCCGAGTTTTGATTCCTCTAGAGACCATGACCATACAAGATTCATACGTTCAGGGGCTGGACAGGGCACCACATCTAGATTTGTTGTCTAGGCTTGGAAGGCATCAGGATTCACTATTCTACGCCATGCCAATAATTCACTTGCTTACTTGAACCTTGTATAGGGTCACAAGTTGGGTCTTGGAGACACGATTCATTTCCAATGTAAGGGAGCACATGGTGTTGGCGGGTACGTAGAATTCTGTCGACCCCCATCATGGTGGAAACACCGAAAACATGGTGGCATTTCTTTTTCTAGACACTACCATAAAATCCTGGCTGTCTAGGATCAATTGTTGCTGATCTATCCAATTGTTTCGTGGACTTTGGGGGCCAAACAGGCAGATATTTTCATACATTGGGCCACCGTCCATTACCTTTCTCTCACTAAATTGTTGTTCCTTCTTAAAAAATAACTAAAATTGCTGCTTGCATGGATGAGAACTGCTAATCCTGCGGCTATACCACAGCACACATGTCAGATATTTCTGGCAGACATATTTTAGCATCAAGCCTAATCTTGCAGGCATATTTTAGCAGACATGTTGACTCCTTCTGTCATCAATAAAAATAAATAAATTAACAGGTATTCTCTTTTCAAAGCAAAAAAACACATTCATCATGTTTTTTCTATAGTGGATGATCAAAACAAAGTTTAATTTTATAACTTTGCAGGGGTCGCGCGAACACGTGCACCCTCTAACACAAATTTTGACGTTCACTCTCCAAAAGGAGATGGTAGACCAACACGTTCACTATGTGCAATGTGAACCATTGATCTAAGACATGAGCCTTCTTGATCGCCCATCAACCCCGTCCAGGTAAGTATGTTTGAAGGTTGCCATATCCTCTAGTAATATACTCGTATTTGCTCTGCCAATCTTGTTAATGTTTCCGTGTGGGACTAAACCAGACGTAATTAGCCTGCTGGCATGGTCTACATCAACCGAACTGGCTAGCCAATATTTTCTTACCCATCATCGGTCGAAGGCTTAGGACGAACGCTTCAAGCGCCCAGTTGCGTCTAGCCCATTAACACAGAGCCAGCCTATTGCATTATCTAAAAAAACAAGGGAAGAAAAAAAGCAGCTTTTCTGAAAATGAAGAACAAGAAAAAGGCAGTTTTCCTGGAACGCTACACGGCCGGCTCTGACGGGCATGTCCTTGGGTGGGACCGACACGGCGGCAGGTGGAGCCTCGTGTGCGACGTGAAGGCGCTTGCCATGGCCATGTTGCGGGAGGACGCTTCTTCAGTGACGTAACTACAGGTGCAGTTGGGTCACTGACATGTGGGCCTTCAATGAAGTTCAGTCTGTTGTGCGCCTGTGCCTGTGCATGACCAACGACCTGGTGTGGGCTCCACCGACAGGACCAGCGGCCTGTGGTCCCGTCAGTTGTGAGGCGGCCTCGCCAAGGTCGGCGCCACCAATGGCTCGTAGTACAGCGGCCGGCTGGACAGGAGCATCAGAGTTTGGTGGGTGCCAAATTGAGCCAATGGCGACAAGCGGACGCGAAGGTGAGTTTTTGTTTTATTTTGATTGTTGGGCACCTCTGCCTGACTTGATGATTATCGCTGGAAGGAGGATTTAAATTTTAAAAAGTCGCACAAACTAATCATAGGTTGGAGAGTAATTCTAGACCAACATAGAGTAAGTTACATGTTTTACATATCAACCAACGTGGATGACCAGGGTTAGAGAAGGGGAGGAAGGGCCCCTACCCCGTCTGAAATTCATGGGGTAGAGAATTATTAGGGAAGTTCACATAAAAAGTTTTGTAGCTTTAAGTGGATTAGCATTATCGTAAGTTGGGTGTAAAATGGCCGTAAACTGTAAATTATAGCACCTATATACTCTGATCTATATATATGCTCTGATTTAATCTCTCATTACTTCTCCGAAATAAGGTGAGCAGGGAGTCACTCGTGTGCTGTAAAAGATCTACTTCGGTATGAACCAACCTATGATTGGATAGTTAGGAGGACAGTGATATTATCAGCCCACCAGGGTTCAAATCCTGGTGCTGGTATTTTCTTGAATTTATTTCATGATTTCCGATGATGTGCGTTTAATGGGAGGACGTTCCCGTCGACTAGATGCGCCTATGGTGTCTTCGTCAATCTCAAGAAGATATGTCGGCTCTGTTTCTCGAAGGTGTTCATATGGGTAGGTTGTGCATGTGTGCGTTCATAAGAGTGATTGTATATGCTATATGTGAGCGCTTGCGTCCATACTGCGTTAAAAAACGGGTTACTCCACTTTAAAGCCGTTTTTTCATGGTAAAAGTTAATTTATTTTTGGGTGAAAAAATCGCTAGTTTATTTTCATGTAAAAATGTTTGATTATTCCATAAAAAAGTTTTTGTTTATTTTTCTAAATCAGGATTTACACATCCTTCTTCCCGAAAAACAATCATCTTGTACGTCTTATAGTTAGGTGTATTCAGCAAATTAATACTCACCCAACTATGTACAAGGTGGGCCACTAAAAGTTGACGAGGGGCAAGTACATGTTTTGAAAGTGAAACACAAACCGATAAAAAGCCAAGGGGTGATGTCTCATACACACAATGCCCAAAGTATACATGTACATGTCGGGTCTTAGTTTCTATAGCCTCTAAATTTTGATTCCTCTAGAAATGATGAAAATACATCATTTGGAGTGAGTGGATCTTGCACCGCATCTAGTTTTAGGCTTGGAAGGCATTGGGATTTATTATTCCGCATAGTGCCATTGTTTAACGAGCTACTTTGTTCATTCAACCTTGTAGAGGATAGGCAGACGGGTATTTCAGACACCATCTACGTGGAATGTCAAGGAACACATGTTATTAGTAGGTTCGTAGCATTCTGGTCTGCAGCCTGTGTGTCACGAACACCAACAAGACTCTGGCAATTTTTATCTTAGAAGCCATCAAGAAATTAGTGTGGAATAAACAACGACTAGGGTTCTCCCAAACAAACCTTGGGCCACCTTGTGGACTCGACGTCGATATAGCAAATACAACATGTGTATAGTTCTAAATGAAAGATCGCCAATAAGATAGAAATTAGTGCGCAGACACAGACTTTGCAGAAGATCTTTGATTTCATGAGTACCAAATGTGCGGTACCGAATTATTTAGATCATAGGAAGAAGATCACAAAATTTGTATGAATACCTATCCTACAGTTCTTGTTTAAGTTCTTAAACAACTTATGCCAATCGTAATGACATGATCATAACTCCCAGTGACCTAACATACCCTTTATGAATATTGACATCACAAAAATGAAGACCATTAGACCAATCATTCAATACTCCCCGCAAGAATGCATCACAATACCCCTTATATACAGTGAGTCGGTAGCAGAACAGTGATATGGTCTGTTCCATCCGGGCCTACCATCGAGGTGCGACCTCATCTCTGACCCACCCCACCCCCGCATGCCTTTAGTATATTTTTTTTGTATGAAGTGGGGGAAAGAAAGGAAACGGTAACCGATGATCAATATCACCAACGTCTGACACCATGAGGGGTGTATGTTTGGTTGATGTCAAGCAGCGACGAGCGGCAGTGAGAAATAAACACTAATGATCATAGACCATGTGTATTCTTGTGGTGAAGCATCTGATTTGTTTGGCTACAAAGGTACGTTCTTTTTTTAAAACAGAAAGTGTGTTCTTGGGATTGTTTTTGTTTGATTTTGAACCTTGGTAGCACTGGATGCATGACGTGGTGATTATTGTAACGGGGATAATTAAATAATTGAAAGAATTAATGGAACTAGCCATACATTTTTTTAGACTAGGTCGAGGTCGTTGTCAGTTTTGTGATCATGGGATAGTATTGTCGTGAATTGTTCTGGCCACACAATAGAGGAAGAGTAGGAAAGGTATTCATACCAAATTTGGTGATCAACTTCAATCTTTGATCAAAAGAACTTCCATAGAAAATTTACATAGATCGGTGATTGTTTAGTTGCAGGTTGCATGTTACCGAGGCCAATGACCTGATTAATTACATTCCTTTTTAATCCTGCAGATTACATCTGACTAAGTTGCGTTGATGGTCATCACCTTGAAACTTCAATTGTTCGCCAATAGGGTATGTGGTAATAGTGGTCTTATGGTGACATGACCAAGCCCTGTAAGTGACGAACAATGGACATCTCACCTCATCAGTTAGAATGTTAGAATAATTTCTGGCCTCGTAGATTATGGTAAATGTGATGGTATCCTAGCCTCATCGGTCAATTAGAATAATGTCTAACCTCGCCAGTCAGGATCAAGGAGTGGTCACGGTCTCATCGGTCGCGATAAAGATTAAGTTATAAGACTGATGGCCTTTTTCGGCACTCTGTCAGAGGGTAAATTCATCAAGACGTTCATCTACACCAAACTTGCTGCCACAATGTCCATGTGTGAGAATTCCTTTTTGGACTATGGGTCCATAGCAGTACATAATGTATTCAAATGTCATGGCATTACTTAACAAAGACCCAAACCCTAGTTCTCGATAGAAACCACAAGCATAACGTCATGCATATCCAATTTCACCACTTCAACAAACGATTGGAAGAAATTCAATTCACTGTGGTTTGGGGAAACTATCAACTAGGGTTCCACCTTGGGGTAAAAAATGCCATCGAATTAACAAGATTTTACCATAAAAAGTAGGGGATTTGGGGGAGATTACCTCAAGAAACAAGGGGAGGAAAAGATCCACAAAAAGGAGCTCAATTTGATGGACATTTGAGGGGGTTCCTCTCCTCTGTTCTTTGTTGCTTGGAGAGCTGGCCGATTGAGGCGGCGATGGGGGTGGGCTCCACATGCGCCCCCCACGGGTTATTACCTCTTCAGCATGATATGTTGCGGTCTATGGCGTCTCTGTCGGGCTTGAAACGCCACTGTCGGGCGGACGTTGATGTCGCAGACCTCGGCGTTTCGGCCATGCGACGTCGAACTGTCCATGAGTGGCGACCAACACGTGGGCGAGGTCCAAACGCCATTGACCTCCACGTCTCCCGTGTATCGCAAATGCCACGATGGGCGGCATCCCCAAAAGGGGGTCAGATCATGCAAGACTCTCAAAGTAGACTTTATTCGTGCTAATCTTTAGAAAGATTAAAACAGTGATTATGGCCCTCGCGGTCGTGGGTGGTGATGATGGGTTGAGGGTTGCATTACGTGGAGCTTAGCGGGCTAGTGACATTTTCAAGCCCAATAAAAAATAGACAAGACTTAGCTGCATCACACGATGCACACAACCTTCGGCAAAAAAAAACATGATGCACTCACCTTTTTGGCCAACAAAACAACAAAACAAATACAAGGATCAAGCCAAAGCCACCTTTTTGGCAACTACTGTCGTTACACCTACAAAGTTGGTGATGTGCACTCACCGCGCATGAACACACACCATTTATACCGGTAGCCACACCAAGCTGCTCGATGGCAAGCCGAGATCACCAATCGGTCTCGCTAGACCCTGTACGCGCACCACATGCACACGCCCTAGGATAAGCTGCCGCCATCTTCCACGACACATTCACCTTACCAGGCCATTCTACCGTTGATGTTACCGCGATTCCAGACAGTGCCTCCATCTTGCACTTGTCCATCCACACACACCCTTTAGCGAAACTGTGCTGCGCCACGCCGCCAAGACCTGTTGTTGGCCTTGCAGTAGATGTAACGCCGCTCCTCATGTTGCCCCCTCCAGTCAGCCCTGCTCGAAACAAAACCCACAGGAGGGAGAACGACACCGAAGGTGCCATCATCGTCCGATCTGGGAGATCTAGATCTTGGGTTTCCATTGGAACATCCCAAGCGCGGTGATGCAAACTGCAATGACAATGCCTCGAGAAGGAAACAACGTCAGAGACACCGCCATCGTTCGCCATAACTGTAGACGATGCAATTTTCATCGAAAGTCACGTCGCCCCAATCTCGCAGCTGACTAGATCTGTGTGAAGCCTCGCCATGAGCACGTACTCTGCCGCAGACACGCCGGCAAAGAGCCTCCAACTGCCCCTCACTAGTGCCTCCATGTGCCGTCGGACGGTCAAGGCCAATCCGTGACGGATCTAGCTGTGATGCCAGATCTGCGGCCACCTCCACCACCCACCTCCAGGCCGAGCAGCCCACCCCGCTAGCCATGGAGCGCCGGCCATCTCCACCACCCATCTCCAGTATGACAATCCACCCCTCCGACCGTGGAACTCTGGGCCCACCGCACAAATCAGGGGCGCCGTCGGATTTGCTGCCCATGGAAGCTCCGCAAGAGGCGGCCCAGCCCCTCAGGGGTCCCGTTGCGATCCACCCGCCCAGGTTCCTTTGACCCTAAGTTTCATCTGACAACAAGGAAAGATATAGACGTTAAATTGATGAACCAGAAGTGGTGTAGACGTAAGCGGGCTGGGATTAGGTTCAGTTTTACTGTCCTAATGTGTTTGAAAAACCAATACTCACCTAATAGTGGACAATGCAGGCCACTTTTGGTTGACTAGGAACGAGTACATGTGCTGATATAGAGGAAACACATGGACCCATGAGCCAATAAAAAGGAAAGCATTGAGGTGCCTTCACGCTCACAATGACCAAGCCATACATGTATATCCTCTAGAGATCATGAACGTACATCATCAATACGTTGAGGGATGGGAGATTGGACCACATGAGGTTTGTTGCTTAGACTTGGATGGCATAGTGATCCACTATTCAGCTTCATTTTTATGTACCAGGAGCAACTTGGGACATTTAGCCTTGTCAGAATAACCAAGTTGGTATTGTAGACGACATTCTTGTCCAATATGAAGGAATACACGATGTTGGTGGGCACACAACATTCTTCCCGACACGAATTGTTGGGAAGCAAAACACCGGCAAAGAAAATGTATCATGATTTATAGACTAGACATGTCAATGTGCCATGGTGCAGAGCAGCTACACTGTTCATAACCAAGCAAAAAAAAAGCTACACCGTTCATAAGCTCAAAGCACACGTTTACTCGGCAACTATTGATGCTAGGAATAAGGTAAACCTTACAGGAGGCTCGAAAGCAGCGGGGCGCGTGACCAAATTTTGGCTCATTTCATTTTGTCATTCGGCGAAAATTGTCAGTTCTGACACACACCGCGGCCCAGTGAACAAAGATAATAATTCAGGCAATCGATTGTGCCTTGAATAATATGAAACTTCTAATGGAGCCTTCTACATGTCTATGCCACCCAACACTTCCAGAGTTGAACTCTTCTTGGTGCTGACCCTGATATGAAGCATCAACTGCTGCATGTATGAATTGCATGAGGGAACTCGTCTGTTTCGAGTTAGCTGAAATATATACAAGACATTCAGAGGAAAATATACTACGCCCACAAAATGTTTCAGGCCCGATGAATCCTTTCTAGTTAAGCCAGGGCCATTTTCTAAGTTAGCACCATTGATACTTGTGTTTCGGCGGGCAGGCAGTTACTATGCTAATTTTTAGAGAGACTTATGATGCATCAACTCAGCTGAAAATTTACCAAACATCACTTTTTTCGAAAAGGGGCGCTTTATTAATTTTTTTTGAACCGGGCATGCCCATTTCCATTTGCATGAAACAGAAATACAATAGTATCCGACACAATCAGGAACAAAGGAAAGAAAGGCGGCTAGTTCAAACAAAAATAAAAAGGCGAAATAAAAAGAAGTGTAATTCGTATAACGCCTAAAGCGGAGGGGTCCAATCCTAAGATCAAGCTGCCACCCATGTTGAGTAAAAGTATCCCTCGCGGTAGCCTCCAATCGTGTACAGACCTTCGTAAATAGGTCTCGATTCTCCACTCATTGTAGAGAGGACCATAAACGAAGAGTCTCATTATATCTGTAGATAACCTGCATAACAGAAGTAATTTTATCAATAAAATCCTTATCATTTCTACACAGCCAAAGCGACCAAATAACGGCAAGCGCTCCCACCCTGAGAAGAGTTCTAAGCCTGTGATCAATCTCTTGTAACTAGTTGCCAAATAGATAAGCAACACTACAAGGAGGATACAAGCTAGAAGTTATTTGGATGACTGACCATATAGAACGAGCCAATTTGCATTCGAAGAATAAGTGCTTTATTTTCTCATCATGGTGACAAAAGACACATTGCAAACTTTCATGCCAATTCTTCTTAATAATGTTAGCTTTAGTAAGAATGACACTGCGACGAAGATACCATGCAAATATTTTATTCTTAAGCGATATGTTCATCTTCCATATCTTCTTTTTTTTTTGCGGGGAACATCTTCCATATCTTCTTATTATTATCAACTAGCACATCAGACTAGATTAATGCTCTATACATAGACTCTGCTAAAATTTTCAGGGCCCAACTCAGAACAGTTGGCTCATCATAAACCTCCAATATTACCTCCTCTGTTTCATGAACGATGCTCTGGAACTTCATAATTCTCCGGAATTCAGGAACCAAACAGGCTGAAAATTCTTGGCACCTGCGCATCTATCTGCTACTTCATCATTAAATTTCATATAACTAAGCTTTATGACTTAGATTGTATTAAAAACAATGTTTGTACTGAGGATAAACAAAGTGAAACACAACAGCTGAATTTCACAACTAGAAGATTCAACAAAAGGTTTTAGTTTCATATTATGTTGGTAGGGGCCACGCAGACGCGTATACCCCTCTAACACAAATTACAACGTCCACTCTCCCACAAAGGGGAGATGGTAGATCAACGCACTCACTAGGTGCAATGTGAACGATTGATCTAGGCCATGAGCCTTATTGATCACCCATAGACCCCGTCCAGGTAAGTATGTCAAAAGTAGCTCTAGCCTCCAGTTATATAATCATCTTCCCCGAGCCAATCTTTTTAATTTCTCCGTGTGGGACTAAAACGAACTTAATTGGTCTGCCGTCCTGGTCGATTTTTTTTTTTGAGTCCAGCCGTCCTGGTCTATCTGAAGTTCTCAACCGAACACATTGGCCGACGGATTTAGGGCGCGGGTTCCATCTAGCCCATTAATACAAAGCCAGCCTCTTGCACGATCTTCTCGAAGAAAGAAAAAGGCAACCTCTTGCAGGATGTCGTAGGGACACCCAGCGGTTCCTGTTGTCGTCTTCTCGTTGCTCTGAACCGCGTCGTTAACTGTTGCTGCTCATTGCAGGTGTTTTCCAGATGCGCTGGGGTACGATGTAAATTACTCCCTCCGTCTCAAAATATAAAAACGTTTTTAATACTATGCTAGTGTAAAAAACATTCTTATATTTTGAGACAGATGGAGTAAAACTAAAATTTTGAGCAAGTCCAAATGTCTTGTCATGATGGACTTTGCTATCTAGCCCAACTTGATCGATCGCCACCCTTGTGTGTGCTTGGCGGACCCAGCTGTTCCGATCGGACCAAAACATTGCAAGACCACGCACCAGGTGCTGGCTCCTTTGGCATCCGGCCAGTAGCATGCATAATTGCACATGGCCTAGTCATTGTATGTATAAATGTAGTACGTCATGTATTAGGGACGTGGAGTTTCTAATCTCGAGCTCAAACACTCCTACATGAACAGTAAAATGAAAAAAATAGAAGAAAAAAAATTAAAAAATCTGATTTTTTTTTGTGGCAAACTTTAAGGAATGTTTGAAGTGCATGCAAATTTTCATCACGAATCACATCAGTGCAAGGCTTGGTAAAAAAAATAAAATCGATGCTCTGAAAATGTTACTTTCAAACGCATTTTGGAGCTCTGATTTTGTTATTTTATCACGACTTCTACCAATGTGATTTCATGATCAAAATTTGCATGCA
Source organism: Triticum timopheevii (assembly GCA_963921465.1). Lineage (NCBI taxonomy): Eukaryota > Viridiplantae > Streptophyta > Magnoliopsida > Poales > Poaceae > Triticum > Triticum timopheevii. The sequence goes on from OY997266.1 coordinate 619,939,048, forward strand.
CTTCAAACATTTCTTAAAGTTTGCCACAAAAAATATCAGATTTTTTTTACTTTTTTTTATTTTACTGTTCACAACTGGAACATTTGAGCTTGAGATTAGAAGACTACCTTCGATGTATTAGTCAGTAAGCTCAATACAATTTTTGTTGTGCACTCAACAAGTGATTACTGCGTGTTTTTTCTTTGCGAATAAGTGATTACGATCTATGACGGTCATATACAATGTCATGCTTATTTTCTCTTATTATTTCCATGATAACAAAAGTGTAACTTATAGGAAGAACATTGTGAAAATATATCTCCTACCTATAGATATATCAGCGTGACAACTTTTCATGCAAACACTTCTGGAAGAAACATCGTCGGCACGACAAAGCACAATGCGCCAACATGGACTTAGGACTATGAACCATCCTCTTCATCAATCGAGGGATGACTTGGTCCCCAACCTGGAAGGCGCGGCTGAATTTTTAAGACCTACAGTCTTTTGAACTGAAGAATTTCATATGAAGTAAATTTTATGGAATTTCTTTCGATCAAAGATTGAAGTTGATCACCAAAGTTAGTATGAATACCTTTCCTATTCTTCGCCTATTGTGTGGCCAGAACAATTCACAACAACACTATCCCATGATCACAAAACTGAAAATGACCAGCCATAGCCTTTATAATCTATTGGATAGTTTGTGCCCCCAACCCCTCCGTCGCTTCCACGAGTGACACATGGGAACCCTTCGCATGGCTTTGTATGCCTAGCTAATGTGTCTCAGACTGTGACTCACCAGCCCATAAAAAGGTAAGCTGTGAGGTACCCTTACACTCATAATTGGCAATTTTTAAGTGTATCTTCGTAGTTGCATAGTCTCTGAGTTCTCTTTCATCTACAGACAATGGACATACATCATACATACCTTGAGGCAACGGAGATGGCAACACATATTGTTTTGTTGCTTAGGCCTCGAAGCCATCGGGATTCGCACATCCGCCATATTTTCATGTGTCCCACTAGCAACCGTGTTTCTTTAGCTTTGCTCAGACTGACGAGTTGGGTGTGGTAGACACCATTCATGTCCAATGGAGTATGTCACGGAACACACGATGGTGGTGGGCACACAAGATTCTTGCCGGCCTGATTTGTGAATCACAGACACCAGCGAACAAGCTGTATCATTATTTATAAAATAGACATGTCACTATGTCAAGACATGGAGTAGCCACACCGTTCATACGCAGAAAGCACAAATTTACTCAGCAACTAATGATGTTGAGAATAAGATAGACTTACCCGCAAGAAAAATAGAGAATAAGATAGGCTTTACATGAGGCTCCTAAAGTATTGGGGACACGACCAAGGTTCGGCTAAAATATTTTCTATGTATCACTTGGTGAAAATTGCTGAAGTCCAGGGCATTTGTTCCGACGCGCACCGTGGCCAGGTGAAATATAATAATCTTGGCAATCTATCGTACCTCAAATAATGGAACTTCCAGTCTGCCTTTTAGATTTTTCTATTCTACTACCTCTCGTAACATTTTCAGAGCGCTAAATCTTCTTGGCCGGCACGGGCTTAATTAGTTAGCTCCGTCTGTGTTCATCCTGCGATGTGTCGCCGTACCTGATGCATGTATGAACTGTTGGAGAGACCGTTGTGGTCCCGATTTAGCTGAAATATTACAGGATATTCAGTGGCAATCTACTATACCTCAAATAATGGAACTTCCAGTGTGACTTTTAGATTCTTCTATTCTACTACCTCTCATAACATTTTCAGAGCGCTAACTCTTCTGGGTCAGCACGGGCTAAATTCTTTAACTCCATCTGTGTTCTTCCTGCGATGTGTCGCCGTACCTGATGCATGTATGAACTGTTCGAGAGACCGTTGTCGTCCCGGTTTAGCTGAAATATTACAGGATATTCAGTGGCAATCTACTATGCCCACAAAAAATTTCAGGCATGAAACCTTCCTTGTTAAGTCCAGGTGATTTCCTAAGTTAGCACTACTAACGCTGTGGTACTGCTCCGACTATGCGATATTTTGGACTTAAAAGTCATGAAGCCTCAGTTGAGCGGACATCCGTTATTGTTTCACCATCAAACTCACCATAATTCACTCATGATTAATCTGCCAATATTGGCCACCTTGATTCACGAAACGGTGCCTTTCCTCCAGAGATACATAATTATTTGGTTTTCATGAATCAAACATATTGAACATTTGCTGGTGCCTGCGCATGACTCTCTACTAGTCTGGCGGCTTGTCTTTTTTGGTTTGACACACATGTTAAAATTCCCATCTTCTTTGGCATAAATCTTTAATCTACTTGCATGTTTGTCTAGGCATAAGCATCAAGCCTAATCTTGCAACATATTCTTGTTCTTAGGACACGACATTTTCACAGACTATGTACTCCTTTGCTGCCTTCTTTTATCTGTTATAAATAATAAAGAAAAACGATTAACACAACATTTCTAGAAGTTGGCCAATAAAAATTGAATTTCATAATTTGGAAGGGGCCGCGTGTGCACGCACCCCGTCAACGCGCTCACTACGTGCAATTAATGTGAACCATTGATCTAGACAGTCGACTATATGCTAATATTGAAAGGCTTTTTCCAGGGCCCAACTCACAAGAATTTACTCATGGTTAATCTGCCAACGTTGGCCTATCTGGTTCACGAACCTATGCCTTGCTCTGGACACATGAATCAAACAAGTTGAACCTATGCTGGTTTAATTTTAAATATAATAGGTATTCTCTTCTTCAAAGCAAAAAGATATCCATAAAAGCTTTTTTTTAAGTTGATCAACACAAAGTTTAATTTTCTAACTTGGGAGGGACCGCGAGAACGCGTACCCCCTCTAACACAAATTTTGACATCCACTCTCCTGAGGGGGATGGTACATCAACGCATTCACTATGTGTAATGTGAACCATTGATCTAGGTCATGAGCCTTTTTGATCACCCATAAACCCCGTCCAGGTAATTATGTTCAAAGGCCGAACTATCCTCTAGTTATATACTCTTCTTTACCCAGGGAATCTTGTTAATCTTTCTGTGTGGGACTAAACCAAACGTAATTGGGCACCGCTAGGCGCCGGCGCACCGGCCGAATGTTTCGGCCGGTCAGCTCCCAGCCGCCCGATCTGCTGTGCGACGCCGTCAGATCAGAACTTCTCTGCTGTTTTTTTTACCTTCTCCTCGTCTCCCCGAGCTCTCGCCGCACCGCATGCCCGTCGGGGCCGACCCACGCTCCGGCGCTCAGCTCGCCCCGGCCGCTCGCCGCCCCGGCCGCCCATTGGAGCGCCATGGATGCAGCTCCGCGACTCAGCTCGTCCAGTCTGCTCGCCGCCCCGGCTGCCCGTCGGGGCCGCCCCGCGCTCCGGGACTCAGCTCACCCCGACCGCTCGCTACCCCCGCTACTCGTCGGGGTGCCATGGATGCAGCTCCGCCTCACCGATGATTGGTTCCAGTAAAAAATAGAGATGCCCTGTGGTAGCATTTTCCCGTGTCAGTCGTAGCAAATGAAGACAACGGTTGCAGCAAAAAAATCTATCGGCGTCGCCATTGTAGCAAAAATGTTAAACAAATGTAGCAAAACACATCGCCAATGGTAGCAAAAAATGAGGCTGTTGCAACAAAAATGTCGTCCTTGTCGTCGTCGGTCACACCTCAATCGTAAAAAAGCACCATGGCCGCATGGATGGATGTAGCAAAAACACACAGACGGGAGTAGCAAAAAATTGACACGGTTGTAGCTTTTCCCCTCTACGGTGGAAGCTTTTCTGTAAACGATTGAAACTTTTTTCGTTTTGAGCAGCGCCTGGGTGAAAGCTTTTCTCTATCGTTCGGTTGAAGCTTTTTTCATCAAAGGTTGTAGCATTTTATATAGACGGTTGTAGCTTTCCTCGATAGCACTAAACGCTTACAACTTTCTATATATACGGTTGAAGCATTTTTAATCTTGGGTTGAAGCTTTCCTTTCAACGGTTGCAGCACTCGCCAACCTCCCCAGCTATCGCGCATCTATGATTGAAGCAAAAAATACTATCGGTTCCAGCAAAAAATCTCTATGGTAGTAGCAAAATCAAAACACAGTTGTAGCAAAAAATGGGCATCCGTTGTCTCGCTGTGACGTTGAGGTTCCAGCAAATTTGCGCCGCGAGGTGCAGTCCTGCCATGGCTGGTTGCAGCTCCGGCGTGGCCGGGTCCGGCGAGGTAGGGAGAGCTCCGATGCACGCGGATCCACGCGGATCTGGTCGAGGGCTGCCAGATCTGCTGAACGGTGGCGCGCCTGGGAGGCCTGCGGTGTGGGGCGATGCGTTGACCATGGCAGCGGGGAGAGAGAAAAAGAGAGATGCGCGAGAGGAAGAAGAGAAAAGGGAGGAGGACTAGTCGTCTCGGGTCCATCGCGCCACGTGATTGCCCGCAAGTGGGTCGCATCGCGCGCGCGTGGACTGGACAGGCCGAAGCTTCGGCCCCTGCCCCGGCCCCAAACGTTTCCCAACGTAATTACCCTAGCGGCATAGTGGGAGCTCCTAATCAGCGCTGTATGCGCCAGATCTAGAACTGGCGCCCGCAGCAGCTCAGTTTTGGGCCGGCCCATCTACAAGAGCTGGGCGCTCGCCTGCTCCTAGCGCTCGACTTGCGCTGCACAGTCGCCCGCTCACTCTAGCGCTTGACTAGTTGACTGGTCAGCCGTTGATTTTAAAAAAAATCACAAAAATCGGAAATTTCGATAATTCCAAAAGGTTCACGGAGTTTGAAAAAGTTCATCCAAATTTGAAAAGAGTTCACCAAATTTAAAATCAAATTTCAAAAAGGTTTAAAACACTTTGAAAAAAGTTCATGGTTTTCGAAAAAAGTTCATCAAATTTGAAAAAAGTTCATCGAATTTGAAAAAAATTCATGAAAATTCAAAAAAAGTTCATCATTTTTGAATAAAAGTTCATCGTTTTTTAAAAAAGTTCATCATTTTCGAAAAAAGTTCATGAAATTTGGGAAACAGTTCATCGGTTTTTTTAACAAAAAAATTATAAAAGGGAAGAAAAGAAAACTCGAATAAAATCGTCCTCGAAAATGAGCAGTGAAACAGTGAAAACCCGGTTTTGGGAAGAAGCTTCCCAAAACCAGGGGATCCCTGACTGTAGAGTAAAAGGAAAAAAGACGCTTAGAACGCAAAAGTCCTTCCTTGGCCTAGTGGTTAGGCTTGATGCCTCGAAGGAGCTGGGTGCGGGTTCGATCCCAGGCGGATGCATCATTTTCTGCAGCGCTAAATAGGATATGCCCGGCATAGTCTACCCAAACCAAACACACACTGGCTAGCCATGTCCTTACCCACGGTCTCACAAATTGGCCGAAGGATTCAAGGGCCCAATTGCGTCTAGTCCATTAGCACAGAGCCAACCTCTTGCACGATCTCAAAAAACAAGAAGAAAAAAGCAGCCTCCTGCACGACGACGTCGTAGGACGTAGGGGGTACGAGGCACACCCTGCGATTTCTGAACTCAAGAGCTGGCATGGCTAGCCGGCCGGAAGCGTCGATTTAATTTGCCAGTGGTATTGCCTGCGTCGTTAACTATTGCTGCTCAACTTGATCGATCGCCATCCTTGTGTCTGCTTGTGTCCCTGGTCCGATCAAAACGTTGCAAGAACACGCCACATGTTGGCTCGTGTCCGTCGTGTGGAGGCACTCCGAGAACGCGTTCAAGCCCGTCGCCGCGCTCCCCCCACCAGGGACTACGTGGGCGACTGGGCCGGGTGTTCTGCCAGGCCAGCTACGTCCACACTCCAGAAAGTCCAGATCGGCTCCCACCACGGCCGGCGCGGTGGGGCGACGCCTCTGGATCGAGCACGACCACCGCATCTCTTGCCTCGCCGATTCTCAAGATGTGGCGCATGTCCGGCCTCTGGTGTATCAACGCCGTCTCCGCCGACTACGGCGTCCTGTACTCCGCGTCCACCGACGACTGTCTCCAGCCGTGGGAGCGGGGAAAGGCCAATCCTAGTCGCCCGCGACGCTGTGTCATGGAATGTCGTCGGGGTCAGCACCGAACACGGGCTGCGCGTGTACGCGGCCGGCTCGGGCAGCAGGTGAAGTCTCGCCCCTCGCGTGCAACGAGAAGGCGCACGGCATGGCCGTGCTGTGCCTGTGCGTGGCCGGACGACAAGCTGTGCACCGGCTCCGCGGACAAGACCATTGGCCTGTGGCGCCGGCAGCCGTGGTGCGGCCTCGCCAAGGTCGGCGCCGTCGGAGGTCAAGAGGGCCCCGTGAAATGCATCCAGGCCTCCCTGTGCAGGGCCAGCAATGGCTATATGGTGTACAGCGGCGGGCACACAAGAGCATTAGATTTTGGTGGGTGCCGAATGGGACGAACGGGCGACGAGCGGTCGCAACAAACGGACGTGTTAGACTTCGTATTCGTATTGTAGCCTTATTGTGTAATTCATATCATATTGATATAGGACTTGTAATTCATATCATATTGATAGAGAGAGAGAGAGCCAGTTCCCCCAAAACCTACATTTTACATGGTATACTCCACCCGCCGTCGCCGCACCACCGAAACCCTAAACCCTAGGGCTGATGCCGCCGGCGCCATGATCGCTTCCGCTTCACGCGTCGCCAGCTCCGGGTCAATCCCCGCGTCGCTTGTTGCCTTCCTCAACCTCCCACCTCGCCCCATGGCTTCGTCGGTGCCTTAGTTCTTTGGTACCACCGCCGTCGGCTCCATGTTTTCAGCGCCGATCCCGCCGTCACCGTCCGCGACGGCCTTAGCACCAGTCGCGCTGCCGCCACCCGCGATGGCCCCCTCACGATCCTCCTCGACACTCGCCGTCATCCCGGCGACCTTGGGGGAGGCGCTGCCCGCGGAGCCATCCGTGGCCTCGTTCACGGCACCACCCACGCCGTGATCCCGCTCGATCCCGCGCCGCCACCCGCGGCATCGGTCGCGGCTGTGGTTCCTGCCGCGGCTCCGCTGATCGCCGCCCCGTTAGTTCTGGTTCCAGAACCGGGGCTAATTGGCCTCTAGAACCAGGACAAATGGCCCATTTTCTACTAGTGGGTGTTCCTAAACTCCTAGAATGCATTATGTCCTCTGAGATCGGTTTATCATCTGTTTTTTGAATGTATTGTTTCTAGGGTAGTATGGAATGGTTTCAACAAGATTTTTGCCTGCTAGATTGTAGATTTTGTATCTTTAGCTAAATTTTGGTTATGTGTTAAGAAAAAAATCTACATTTGAACGTTGTATCATCGACAATCCTGTGGGGATTGTGGAATAAAAGAAATTTCCTGGTTTTTAATTGATGGTCGTGGATATATAATATATATTAAACAAGTTTTGGGTCGGTTTCTTTGGTATATTTGACCAAATGGAATAGCCTCTCTAGAGACCTCTGGGATATGTTTTCTTTTTCATTTTTAGCGTTATTGTTGAACATCCTGGGCATGATAACTTGACTGTGGATATTTGTTGTTTCTTTTTCAATTAAAATAGAACCGGGGGCGGATCCCCTAATTATCGAGAAAAAGAATGATGATCTACTCTATTCCAACCGTGCCTAGCAGTCGTTGAGCCGTGACATAGCCCCTAGCCAACCCCATCCTAGCACGTCTTTAATATTTTCTTTTGTAATGATTTACACATCCAATTTTAAGAAAACAATCTTTTTTACACCTAACATATTTCAGAAATTAATAGTCTTATGTGGACCACTCATAGTTGAATAGAACGAGAAGATGAGCTGACATCGAAGAAACACAAGTATTCACAAGCCAATAAAAAGGGAAATTGAAGAAACACATAGACTCGCAAACTGATAAAAGGGCAAGTAGTGCAGTGCCTAACACTCACTATGCCCAAACTATACATATACATGCAGATCCTTAATGCCATAGTCTCTGAGTTTTGATTCCTCTAAAGATTATGAACATACCAGAATCATACATTGCCTAGGCTTGGAAGGCATCAAGATTCACGCTTCCACGTTATGTAAATATTCCACAAGCAAATTGCTTACCGGTTGGCTGTTGGAGACAACATTCATGTCCAATGTCAAGGAAAAGATGGTATTAGTGGGTAAATAACATTGTTTCCACAAGCCTCCAGCGACACAACCGACAACATTGTGGAAATTATTTTTGTGGAAACTACCAAGAAGTTGACGTGGAAAAAACCCACAACTAGGGTGTTCCTTTATAAAATGACGCGAATTGCAGATCTGGAGGTTGATGTACAAAAAAAAACATCATTGACACAAACACATGCATGACACGAGCTTTAAAACTTAGGTCCTTTGAATTTAAATGTGCCCATGAAAATAAAATGCTCTGTATGGAAATTATTTGGTTCAATGGAAGAAGATCACTGATACCTTTCCCACATCTTGGTTAGCTAGACATAGTAAAACATAGTACTTCGACATGTCATATTTTTTGAGATTATAAATAATGAATTTTTCATCATTTACTCCTCTTCTTTTAAGAAAATAATGATTCCTTAAGAGATTTTAAACATGCATCATTGATACATTGTGGGAGTGTACATTACACCAGAACTAGATTTGTCCTTAGTCTTGCAAGGTATCATCATTTTCTCTTTCACATCACTACGATATTCCATGAGCAACTTGGTTCCTCCAACCTTGTTCAAAATGACCAGTTGGGTGCTGGAGACACAATTCAAGTGCAATCCCACTGTTTATTCTATAGGTTTTGTCATTTTGCATTTATTTAATTAAGTTTGAGGCATGACTTTTATCGATTATTTTTTGTGAAACAACCCTTCAAGCTATTAAACTTTCCAACAATACAAGAGCCTCTGTTAAAAACAGAAATAACAATAAGGTCGGTTCTGTGGCGTGCTGCTACCGCCGCTCGACCGCTGCCTGAGCCGGCCATTCCTTAGATAACGTGGTAGCTGGAAAGTCACCGTACATGTGCCCTTGAAGGACTAATGCCCTTGAAGCAAAGTCATCATCACCGAAAACATGGCAGATCTCAAAGCCGACGTGCCACCTGATCCAACACAATACTACCACCTGCACAAGACCCCTAAGAACTCCGCAAATATGGTGAGCGCCGCTACAATGATGAAGGAGCCAGGGGACAAATCTCCATTGCATCAGCGTCGTCCCCGCCTCGATGTCAGCACCTAGAACCACCAGATGGACTACCCCCGCAGGAAGGCGACCACACCATGCCCCACCCTCCTCCACGCCATCGACGAAACCGAGAGATGAAGCGTACTACTATAGATTTTGAATACAACGAGAAAGGTTAATAGTGCTTGGTGTGGGGATGGCTGTGTTGGCTCTAAGGTGCACATGCTCTTAGATGAACAATATATTTGAAACAAATAGTAAATAAATTTCTTAAATTCTTTTTTGTAGATGATCTAGTTAGTGTAACAAGTGTGCTTGAAAATTTTCATGTGAAACGGGATAACAATGCTTCAACGATGAAAAAACAAAATTAAATTGAACATTTGGAGGCAACATTTGACGTTCCACTTTTTTTTTTGCACATGTCAAAATGATTAAGACCCCCCCCCCCCCCCCCTAAAATGTACAAATACCATTTTGGGCGTGAATGAACACATATATAGTATTTTTTTTAAATGACAATTGCAAAAGGCATTTTTGGTGAGTAGAGCCAAATTGGATTTCTGCTTGGTGTGTTGTTTTGTTCCCTCTCTATGCGATCGATATTCTGAAACCAGGGGGGCAAAATTCTCTCACATGTAGTAAGACAGCCGGTTCTTCTCCTTGTACAATTGTTTTTTAAATAATGATTTATAAGATTGTATACCCCATCCTTTTCAATATTTTTTAATTACATCTTATGCATTAAGTGTATTTAACAAATTAATGCTTACCAGAGTGTGCCCAGTGTGGGCCCTTGCTATTTGATGAGGAACAAGTACATGTGTCGAAACTGAAGAAACACATGGACTCGCAAGCCAATAAAAAGGCAGGCAGTGAGGTGCCCTCTCACTCACACTCACACTCACAATGCTGAATGTGTATATATGTACATGTAGGTCTTTAGTTTCATTACCCGTAAGTTTTGATTCCCATTGAGATTATGAACATACATCATTCATACATTGAAAGAGTGGATATTGCATCACATCTAGATTTGTTTCATAGGCTTGGAAGGCATATGGATTTACTCCTCCACATCACGGCAATGTTGCAGATGCTTCTTGGTTCATTCAATCTTGTAGAGGATGACTAGTTAGGTGTTTCAAAAACCATCGATGTCCATTGTCAAGGGACACATGCTGTTGGTGGATACTTAGCATTCTACTCCTCAGTCTCTAGCTAAGGGTGTGTTCGGTGATGGAGGCTGCACTTTCTTCTGGCACGATAAGTGGATCAACAATCGCACTGTAGTAGAGAACGTTGCTCCTACTATTTACAGCATCATCTCCGCCAATGGGCAACATAGTCGAACAGTTCGTGACACCCTTGTGGAGCGCTAGGGGTTGAAATACATTAGAAAACCCCTCACCATCAACGCATTCATCCAACTCCTTAATCCGTGGGACGCCATTCAGGAGGTCATCCTTCCGCTGGGTCACCCAAACTCTTGCTTGTGACCGTGGGAACCGTCAGGCACCTACTCTTCCAAGTCGGTACATCAGGTTTTCCGTGCGCTGACACAATATGGAAGACATGGGCTCCTCTCTGGTGCAAGATTTTTCTTTGGTTGCTAATCCACAAGCGTGTCCGGACATCCGGCCGTCTTGCAAGGAGAGACATTCCACACAATGCTAGTTGCTCTTACTATAATGGGCACGACGAGGATGTTGACCACTTGTTCTCCCGCCGTGCAATCACCGGCATGGTTTGGAGTGCCATGCTGAGCTGGGTTGGCCTCCCACATCTCCAGCCAAGAGCCAACTCCACCTCTAAGGAATAGTGGTCCGTCTCTACGTCAACCAAGAAGAATAATAAGAGAAGGGTTTAAACTCTCTGGTCGCCTTGGGCGTTTGGTCTCTCTGGAACAAGCAGAATGACAGACTATTCAACAACACTCAACTTCCGCCGCAGAAGCTAAATTATTTAATTAGATCTGATTGTGTCTTGTGGGTGCATGCTGGCGCTAAGCATCTAGGCACCCTCCACCCTATGTAATTTTTGCTTGGCCATGGTTGTTCATTGCCATGACTGGTCCTTCCTGCCTTGTACTAGCACGTGCACTGTTTTCTTCTTACTTCTACCTGAATATACGACATGCAGTCCTCCTACATGGTTTGAAAAAATAAAATCTGTGAGCCACAAATACCAGCAACATTGTCAAATTCCACCATGCTGTCTCGAGATTGAGCAAACGCAAATTCTAGGGAAGTGACAAGAACGTCGGGTAACAGATTTCATCTGTCACCCGCATAAATAATTTTCGGCAATAGATCTCATCTACTCCAAAATTATATTATGCAATACCCATACATCTATTGGGGAACGTAGTAATTTCAAAAAAATTCCTACGTACACGCAAGATCATGGTGATGACATAGCAACGAGAGGGGAGAGTGTTGTCCACGTACCCTCGTAGACCGTAAGCGGAAGCATTATGACAACGCAGTTGATGTAGTCATACGTCTTCACGATCCGACCGATCCAAGCACCGAACGTACGGCACCTCCGAGTTCAGCACACGTTCAGCTCGATGACGATCCACGGGCTCCGATCTAGCAAAGCTTCGGGGATGACTTCCGTCAGCACGACGGCGTGGTGACGATGATGATGTTCTACCGGCGCAGGGCTTCGCTTAAACTCCGCGACGATATGACCGAGGTGGAATATGGTGGAGGGGGGCACCGCACACGGCTAAGGAACGATCCGTAGATCAACTTGTGTGTCCTGGGGTGCCCTCCTGCCCCCGTATATAAAGGAGGGAGGGGGAGGCCGGCCGGCCCTTGTGGGCGCGCCAAGGAGGAGGAGTCCTCCTCCTAGTAGGAGTAGGACTCCCCTTTTCCTACTCCTACTAGGAGGGGGAAGGAAGGGGAAGAGGGGGGAAGGAAAGAGGGGGCCGCCCCCCCCCTCCTAGTCCAATTCGGACCAGAGGGAGAGGAGGCACGCGGCCCACCCTGGCCGCCCCTCTCTCTTTCCACCAAGGCCCATGTGGGCCATTATCTCTCCCCGGGGGGGGGGGGGGGGGTCCGGTAACCCTCCGACACTCTAGTTTTCTCCGACAATGTCCGGAACACTTCCGGTGTCCGAATATAGTCATCCAATATATCAATCTTTATGTCTCGACCATTTCGAGACTCCTCGTCATGTCCGTGATCACATCCGGGACTCCGAACAAACTTAGGTACATCAAAACTTATAAACTCATAATGAAACTGTCATCGTAACGTTAAGCGTGCGGACCCTACGGGTTTGAGAACTATGTAGACATGACCTAGAACTGTTTCCAGTCAATAACCAATAGCGGAACCTGGATGTTCATATTGGCTCCTACATATTCTACGAAGATCTTTATCGGTCAAACCGCATAACAACATACGTTGTTCCCTTTGTCATCGGTATGTTACTTGCCCGAGATTTGATCATCGGTATCCAATACCTAGTTCAATCTCGTTACCAGCAAGTCTCTTTACTCATTCCGTAATACATCATCTCGTAACGAACTCATTGGTCACATTGCTTGCAAGGCTTATAGTGATGTGCATTATCGAGAGGGCCCAGAGATACCTCTCCGACAATCGGAGTGACAAAACCTAATCTCGAAATACGCCAACTCAACATGTACCTTCGGAGACACCTGTAGTACTCCTTTATAATCACCCAGTTACGTTGTGACGTTTGGTAGTACCCAAAGTGTTCCTCCGGTAAACGGGAGTTGCATAATCTCATAGTTACAGGAACATGTATAAGTCATGAAGAAAGCAATAGCAATATACTAAACGATCAAGTGCTAGGCTAACGGAATGGGTCATGTCAATCACATCATTCTCCTAATGATGTGATCCCATTAATCAAATGACAACACATGTCTATGGTTAGGAAACATAACCATCTTTGATTAATGAGCTAGTCAAGTAGAGGCATACTAGTGACTATATGTTTGTCTATGTATTCACACATGTATCATGTTTCCGGTTAATATAATTCTAGCATGAATAATAAACATTTATCATGATATGAGGAAATAAATAATAACTTTATTATTGCCTCTAGGGCATATTTCCTTCAGTCTCCCACTTGCACTAGAGTCAATAATCTAGATTACATAGTAATGATTCTAACACCCATGGAGTCTTGGTGCTGATCATGTTTTGCTCGTGAGAGAGGCTTAGTCAATGGGTCTGCAATATTCAGATCCGTATGTATCTTGCAAATTTCTATGTCTCCCACTTGGACTTGATCCCGGATGGAATTGAAGCGTCTCTTGATGTGCTTGGTCCTCTTGTGAAATCTGGATTCCTTTGCCAAAGCAATTGCACCAGTATTGTCACAGAAGATCTTCATTGGTCCCGATGCACTAGGTATGACACCTAGATCGGTAATGAACTCCTTCATCCAGACTCCTTCATTTGCTGCTTCTGAAGCAGCTATGTACTCAGCTTCACATGTAGATCCCGCCATGACGTTTTGTTTAGAACTGCACCAACTTACAGCTCCACCGTTTAATAAAAACACGTATCCGGTTTGCGATTTAGAATCGTCCGGATCAGTGTCAAAGCTTGCATCGATGTAACATATCCTTAGTCCTTTTTAGGTATTTCAGGATGTTCTTGACCGCTGTCCAGTGATCCACTCCTGGATTACTTTGGTACCTCCCTGCCAAACTTATTGCTAAGCATACGTCAGGTCTGGTACACAGCATTGCATACATGATAGAGCCTATGGCTGAAGCATAGGGAACATCTTTCATTTTCTCTCTATCTTCTGTTGTGGTCGGGCATTGAATTTGACTCAACTTCACACCTTGAAGCACGGGCAAGAACCCTTTCTTTGCCTGATCCATTTTGAACTTTTTCAAAATTTTATCAAGGTATGTGCTTTGTGAAAGTCCTATTAAGCGTATTGATCTATCTCTATAGATCTTGATGCCCAATATGTAAGCAGCTTCACCTAGATCTTTCATTGAAAAACTTTTATTCAAGTATCCCTTTATGCTATCCAGAAATTCTATATCATTTCCAATTAATAATATGTCATCTACATATAATATCAGAAATGCTACAGAGCTCCCACTCACTTTCTTGTAAATACAGGCTTCTCCAAAAGTCAGTATAAAACCATATGCTTTGATCACATTATCAAAGCGTTTATTCCAACTCCGAGATGCTTGCACCAGTCCATAAATGGATCACTAGAGCTTGCATACATTGTTAGCACCTTTTGGATCAACAAAACCTTCTGGCTGCATCATATACAACTCTTATTCCAGAAATCCATTCAAGAATGCAGTTTTGACATCCATTTGCCAGATTTCATAATCATGAAATGCAGCAATGGCTAACATGATTCGGACAGACTTAAGAATCGCTACGGGTGAGAAAGTCTCATCGTAGTCAACCCCTTAAACTTGTCGAAAACCTTTTGCGACAAGTCGAGCTTTATAGACAGTTACATTACCATCAGCGTCAGTCTTCTTCTTAAAGATCCATTTGTTCTCAATGGCCTGCCGATCATCGGGCAAGTCAACCAAAGTCCATACTTTGTTCTCATACATGGATCCCATCTCAGATTTCATGGCCTCCAGCCATTTTGCGGAATCTGGACTCATCATCGCTTCCTCATAGTTCGTAGGTTCGTCATGGTCAAGTAACATGATTTCCAGAATAGGATTACCGTACCACTCTGGTGCGGATCTTACTCTGGTAGACCTTCGAAGTTCAGTAGAAACTTGATCTGAAGTTTCATGATCAATATCATTAGCTTCCTCACTAATTAGTGTAGGTGTCACAGAAACCGATTCATGTGATGAACTACTTTCCAATAAGGGAGCAGGTACAGTTACCTCATCAAGTTCTACTTTCCTCCCACTCACTTCTTTTGAGAGAAACTCCTTCTCTAGAAAGGATCCATTCTTAGCAACGAATGTCTTGCCTTCGGATCTGTGATAGAAGGTATACCCAATTGTTTCTTTTGGGTATCCTATGAAGACACATTTCTCCGATTTAGGTTCGAGCTTATCTGGTTGAAGTTTCTTCATATAAGCATCGCAGCCCCAAACTTTAAGAAACGACAACTTTGGTTTCTTGCCAAACCACAGTTCATAAGGCGTCGTCTCAACGGATTTTGATGGTGCCCTATTTAACGTGAATGCGGCCGTCTCTAAAGCATAACCCCAGAACGATAGCGGTAAATTAGTAAGAGACATCATAGATCGCACCATATCTAGTAAAGTACGATTACAACGTTCGGACACACCATTTCGTTGTGGTATTCTGGGTGGCGTGAGCTGCGAAACTATTCTGCATTGTTTCAAATGTAAACCAAACTCGTAACTCAAATATTCTCCTCCACGATCTGATCATAGGAATTTTATTTTCTTGTTACGATGATTTTCCACTTCACTCTGAAATTCTTTGAACTTTTCAAATGTTTCAGACTTGTGTTTCATTAAGTACATATACCCATATCTGCTTAAATCATCTATGAAGGTGAGAAAATAATGATATCCGCCACGAGCTTCAACATTCATCGGACCGCATACATCTGTATGTATGATTTCCAACAAATATGTTGCTCTCTCCATAGTACCGGAGAACGGTGTTTTAGTCATCCTGCCCATGAGGCACGGTTCGCAAGTACCAAGTGATTCATAATCAAGTGATTCCAAAATTCCATCAGTATGGAGTTTCTTCATGCGCTTTACATCGATATGACCTAAACGGCAGTGCCACAAATAAGTTGCACTATCATTATTAACTCTGCATCTTTTGGCTTCGACATTATGAATATGTGTATCACTACTATCGAGATTCAACAAAAATAGACCACTCTTCAAGGGTGCATGACCATAAAAGATATTACTCATATAAATAGAACAACCATTATTCTCTGATTTAAATGAATAACCATCTCGCATCAAACAAGATCCAGATATAATGTTCATGCTCAACGCTGGCACCAAATAACAATTATTCAGGTCTAAAGCTAATCCCGAAGGTAGATGTAGAGGTAGCGTGCCGACCGCGATCACATCGACTTTGGAACCGTTTCCCACGCGCATCGTCACCTCATCCTTGGCCAGTGCTCGCTTATTCCGTAGTCCCTGTTTCGAGTTGCAAATGTTAGCAACAGGACCAGTATCAAATACCCAGGTGCTACTGCGAGCTCTAGTAAGGTACACATCAATAACATGTATATCACATATAACTTTGTTCACCTTGCCATCCTTCTTATCCGCCAAATACTTGGGGCAGTTCCGCTTCCAGTGTCCAGTCTGCTTGCAGTAGAAGCACTCAGTTTCAGGCTTAGGTCCAGACTTGGGTTTCTTCTCTTGAGCAGCAACTTGCTTGCTGTTCTTCTTGAAGTTCCCCTTCTTCTTCCCTTTGCCCTTTTTCTTGAAACTAGTGGTCTTGTTAACCATCAACACTTGATGCTCCTTCTTGATTTCTACTTCCGCAGCTTTTAGCATTGCGAAGAGCTCGGGAATTGTCTTGTTCATCCCTTGCATATTATAGTTCATCACGAAGCTCTTGTAGCTTGGTGGCAGTGATTGGAGAATTCTGTCAATGACACTATCATCAGGAAGATTAACTCCCAGTTGAATCAAGTGATTATTATACCCAGACATTTTGAGTATGTGTTCACTGACAGAACTATTCTCCTCCATCTTGCAGCTATAGAACTTATTGGAGACTTCATATCTCTCAATCCGGGCATTTGCTTCAAATATTAACTTCAACTGCTGGAACATCTCATATGCTCCATGACGTTCAAAACGTCGTTGAAGACCCGGTTCTAAGCCGTAAAGCATGGCACACTGAACTATCGAGTAGTCATCAGCTTTGCTCTGCCAGACGTTCTTAACGTCGTCAGTTGCATCAGCAGCAGGCCCGGCACCCAGCGGTGCCTCTAGGACGTAATTCTTCTGTGCAGCAATGAGGATAATCCTCAAGTTACGGACCCATTCTGTGTAATTGCTACCATCATCTTTCAACTTTGCTTTCTCAAGGAACGCATTAAAATTCAACGGAACAATAGCACGAGCCATCTATCTACAACAAACATAGATAAGCAAAATACTATCAGGTACTAAGTTCATGATAAATTTAAGTTCAATTAATCATATTACTTAAGAACTCCCACTTAGACAGACATCTCTCTAGTCATCTAAGTGACCACGTGATCCAAATCAACTAAACCATAACCGATCATCACGTGAGATGGAGTAGTTTTCAATGGTGAACATCACTATGTTGATCATATCTACTATATGATTCACGCTCGACCTTTCGGTCTCCCTGTTCCAAGGCCATATCTGCATATGCTAGGCTCGTCAAGTTTAACCTGAGTATTCTGTGTGTGCAAAACTGGCTTGCACCCGTTGTAGATGGACGTAGAGCTTATCACACCCGATCATCACATGGTGTCTGGGCACGACGAACTTTGGCAATGGTGCATACTCAGGGAGAACACTTCTTGATAATTTTAGTGAGAGATCATCTTAAAATGCTACCGTCAATCAAAGCAAGATAAGATGCATAAAGGATAAACATCACATGCAATCAATATAAGTGATATGATATGGCCATCATCATCTTGTGCTTGTGATCTCCATCTCGGAAGCATCGTCGTGATCACCATCGTCATCGGCGCGACACCTTGATCTTCATTGTAGCATCGTTGTCGTTTACGCCATCTATTGCTTCTACGACTATCGCTACCGCTTAGTGATAAAGTAAAGCAATTACAGGGCGTTTGCACTTCATACAATAAAGCAACAACCATATGGCTCCTGCCAGTTGCCGATAACTTCGGTTACAAAACATGATCATCTCATACAATAAAATATAGCATCACGTCTTGACCATATCACATCACAACATGCCCTGCAAAAACAAGTTAGACGTCCACTACTTTGTTGTTGCAAGTTTTACGTGGCTGCTACGGGCTTGGCAAGAACCGTTCTTACCTACGCATCAAAACCACAACGATAGTTCGTCAAGTTAGTGCTATTTTAACCTTCGCAAGGACCGGGCGTAGCCACACTCGATTCAGCTAAAGTGAGAGAGACAGACACCCGCCAGTCACCTTTAAGCACGAGTGCTCGTAACGGTGAAACCAGTCTCGCGTAAGCGTACGCGTAATGTCGGTCCGGGCCGCTTCATCTCACAATACCGCCGAACCAAAGTATGACATGCTGGTAAGCAGTATGACTTGTATCGCCCACAACTCACTTGTGTTCTACTCGTGCATATGACATCTACGCATAAAACCTGGCTCGGATGCCACTGTTGGGGAACGTAGTAATTTCAAAAAAATTCCTACGTACACGCAAGATCATGGTGATGACATAGCAATGAGAGGGGAGAGTGTTGTCCATGTACCCTCGTAGACCGTAAGCGGAAGCATTATGACAACGCAGTTGATGTAGTCGTACGTCTTCACGATCCGACCGATCCAAGCACCGAACATACGGCACCTCCGAGTTCAGCACACGTTCAGCTCGATGACGATCCCCGGGCTCCGATCCAGCAAAGCTTCGGGGATGAGTTCCGTCAGCACGATGGCATGGTGACGATGATGATGGTCTACCGGCGCAGGGCTTCGCCTAAACTCCACGACGATATGACCGAGGTGGAATATGGTGGAGGGGGGCACCGCACACGGCTAAGGAACGATCCGTAGATCAACTTGTGTGTCCTGGGGTGCCCCCCCTGCCCCCGTATATAAAGGAGGGAAGGGGGAGGCCGGCCGGCCCTTGTGGGCGCGCCAAGGAGGAGGAGTCCTCCTCCTAGTAGGAGTAGGACTCCCCTTTTCCTACTCCTACTAGGAGGGGGAAGGAAGGGGAAGAGGGGGGAAGGAAAGAGGGGGGCGCCGCCCCCCCTCCTAGTCCAATTTGGACCAGAGGCAGAGGGGGCGTGCGGTCCACCCTGGCCGCCCCTCTCTCTTTCCACCAAGGCCCATGTGGCCCATTATCTCTCCCCGGGGGGGTTCCGGTAACCCTCCGGCACTCCGGTTTTCTCCGACAACGTCCGGAACACTTCCGGTGTTCGAATATAGTCGTCCAATATATCAATCTTTATGTCTCGACCATTTCGAGACTCCTCGTCATGTCCGTGATCACATCCGGGACTCCGAACTAACTTCGGTACATCAAAACATATAAACTCATAATAAAACTGTCATCGTAACGTTAAGCGTGCGGACCCTACGGGTTCGAGAACTATGTAGACATGACCTAGAACTGTTTCCGGTCAATAACCAATAGCGGAACCTGGATGTTCATATTGGCTCCTACATATTCTACGAAGATCTTTATCGGTCAAACCGCATAAGAACATACGTTGTTCCCTTTGTCATCGGTATGTTACTTGCCCGAGATTTGATCGTCGGTATCCAATACCTAGTTCAATCTTGTTACCGGCAAGTCTCTTTACTCGTTCCGTAATACATCATCCCGTAACCAACTCATTGGTCACATTGCTTGCAAGGCTTATAGTGATGGGCATTACCGAGAGGGCCCAGAGATACCTCTCCGACAATCGGAGTGACAAAACCTAATCTCGAAATACGCCAACTCAACATGTACCTTCGGAGACACCTGTAGTACTCCTTTATAATCACCCAGTTACGTTGTGACGTTTGGTAGTACCCAAAGTGTTCCTCCGGTAAACGGGAGTTGCATAATCTCATAGTTACAGGAACATGTATAAGTCATGAAGAAAGCAATAGCAATATACTAAACAATCAAGTGCTAGGCTAACGGAATGGGTCATGTCAATCACATCATTCTCCTAATGATGTGATGCCATTAATCAAATGACAACACATGTCTATGGTTAGGAAACATAACCATCTTTGATTAATGAGCTAGTCAAGTAGAGGCATACTAGTGACTATATGTTTGTCTATGTATTCACACATGTATCATGTTTCCGGTTAATACAATTCTAGCATGAATAATAAACATTTATCATGATATGAGGAAATAAATAATAACTTTATTATTGACTCTAGGGCATATTTCCTTCAACATCTCCATGTATTCTAGATCGTAACCTGCATCTACACATAGCACGGCTCTTGATGCCACTGTAGGGGAACGCAATGGAAAACGAAATTTTTCGGTATAGCGAGCACGCCCAGGACCACTATGGAAACTGCATACAAGGTTTGATCTGATCCGTACCGACTCGAAGCGCAGCGTAAGAAGAGTCGGTGTAGATCGTCGGTGCAGATCCCCGCAGCTAGGATTTACAACCTCCCAACCGTGAGGATGTACTCCCTCTCCGGACAGCCCTTCGGGAGGGGGTCGGACAGTCCCCCGGACGATGTCGCGGACAGCCCCCCGGACGATGTCGCGGACAGCCCTTCGGGAGGACCCTCGAAACTCGGACGGAGACTCGGACAGCCCTTCGGGAGGACACTCGAACAGCCCCTCGGCCAAAAGATCAAAAACTACAATCTCTCTACGGGGTTGCACACATTCGGTGTCAGCTATCCGGCAGGGCTTCGCCGTCCAGAACTAGTTCCTGCCGGAACCCAGATAGCCTTACGGCTCTACGAAACTCTTTTCGTGGGACGGAGAGAAGAAGCCAGATAATGCATGGCATTTGTATGAGAGCAAGGGATGAAGAGTGGCAGCCCTCACCTCCTCTATTTGTAGGAAAGCCAAGGGGTAGTGTGCCTCCATATTTTTACCAAAAAAAACCCATGCATTAGGTCATACATGAGGGTGTTAAGGTAATATGGGATGCCATGTGGAGCTCCAAGGAGGTCCACCACCCATGGCCGGCCACCCCTAGGGGCGCCACCCAAATGGGGTTCCTTCCCTTGTAAGCCACTACCTTCTAGAACTTTGACCAAGTCCAAAAAGGTGGCTCTACATAAATATCCCAAAAAGCACTTTCACTATTCACGACGACATTTTTCAGCGTCCGTTCGAACTGAAAATATTTATGTGGGCTTAGAACATTTCCAGTACCCACCATAATAATTTTCAATGCATTCCGAAAAAATTCCGGTTTTAGTGATTTTCATCTGTGAAACACATCTGAAGTGGCTCCGGCAGCTCTGGAACATTTCTGTTTTTTATCTCAGAAAATTCCAAAAAGCTTCCAGAATGATTCTGGCACCCTCCAAGAATTATCAGGCATTTGCCGAAACCAATTTGACTTAATGGTATATCCGGAATAACTTTTCGGTATCATTGAAACTCATCCGATGACCTCTCTCTGCTATACGATTCCGCTGTCTGAAACTTTTCCGGTGTCCGAAACTTTTTCGGTGATTTTCTCTCAGACTCCCTGTCTAGTATTCAGCAGATAGATGACCCTTAAGCGTGTGACCCTATAGGTTCGGTGAAGTATAGACATGACCCGGAACCCCTTCCGATCAATGATCAACATCGGAGCCGTGGACACCCATATTGACCCCTATACCCACACGAATGAATATTCGAGTGAACCTCCCGTTGCAGTGAGCTATTCCTTTTGTTTCGCGATATGTCACAAACACCCGAGGTGAGATTTATTGCATTCCTGTGGATCAACAATTTGTCCACCATGCAAGTTACCTCGTTACCGGTTTTGTTCTCTTTTCTCGTTTCCGTGTTCCGGCATCCCAGTGATCAAATCACAATGTGTCTGGCCAGACGATGATGGATACCGTTACACCGAGAGGGCCCGAGTATATCTCTCCATCGTCGGAGGAGCAAATCCCAATCTTGAGCTATCTTGTTACTTGCCATACTTTTCCGTGAACCCGTAAGCCGCCGTAATAGCCACCCAGTTACGGATGACGTTTAACAAACCCCAAAGTTCATGAAGCAAGTATGAAGGAACTCGACACTCTCATGGTCTAAGGAATTATGCAAACATTAACTTCTCTGTGTTATTAACCATTAACTTGTGACGAATGTATCTCATAGCATAACATCAAAATGGGTCGATTCAACACAAATGTTCTACTAACATCGTGCCCTCATGATTGCCAGCACAGACATGCCCATGATCAGTAAAACATGATCATCATGCAATACATGAGCCAGTCTTAGAGGCAAGACTAGGAATACATTTTACCGTTTAGTATACCACACGTGCACATGAGTTTTCCTCCGAGCCTCGTGGATATTGCAGACTCGAGAATCATTGCAGTTATTGCATGGAAGCTAAACATTCATTACCAACTTTGGAGATACAAAATAACTGATATTACTGCCTCTAGGGCATATCTCCTACAGAAAAAAGTCTAGTACTTTCGGTCATGACTAATGAATGGTTCCAATACCATCGGTCATGAAAAAAGAGTTGAGTTATGACACAACAATGATTCATGGTGATGATGATCACGGAAAAATGTATCATGATTTATAGAGTAGACATATCAATATGTCATGATGTTGAGTAGGCACACCACTCATACACAGAAAGCATAAATTTCACTGAACAAGTTTTTTTTAGGGAACACTCAACATGTATTGATGCTCAAAATAAGTTAAAACTTTGTAGGAAGCTCCCAATAGCACTGGGGTCAAGTCACCAAAGTTTGACTCAAATATATTTTTTGTATCATTCTGACGCGCACCGCGGCCATGTGAACAAACATAATAATTCAGGACATCGAGCTGTTCTTCAAATGATATAGTAGAACTTACAATCGAGCCTTTTACATGTCTCTACTACCCTTCATTACATTTTTCAGAGCTAAAATCTTCTTGGTAGAAGCAGGCTAATTTTATTATTTCATCTGTGCTGACCTTACAATGCGTAGCACTACCCGCTGGATGTAAGGATTATTTAACTGAAATATGTACAGAGCATTCAATGAAAATGTGCATGAAATGTTTCAGGCCTGAATCCTTCCTTGTTAAGCTAAGGTTATTTTCTAAGTCAGCACTACTAATGTCGTGGTTGTGCAAGTAGGCAGTCGACTATGCTAATATTGAAAGCCTTTTTCCAGGGCCCAACTCACAAGAAATTACTCATGGTTAATTGGCCACTTTAGCGAAACGGTGCCTTGCTCTGGACACCTGAATCAAACATGCTGATCCTATGGAGATTTAATTTTAAATTTTAAATATAATAGGTATTCTCTCCTTCATCTTCAAAGCAAAAAGATATCCAAAGTTTCATTTTATAACTTGGCAGGGCCGCGCGAACGCATACCCCCTCTAACATAAATTTTGACATCCACTCTCCCAAAGGAGATGGTAGATCAACACATTCACTATGTGCAATGTGAGCCATTAATCTAGGTCATGAGCCTTTTTGATCACCCATAAACCCCGTCCAGGTAAGTATGTTCAAAGGCCGAACACCTCTAGTTATATACTCCTCGTTACCGAGGGAATCTTGTTAATCTTTCCGTGTGGGACTAAATCAAACGTAATTACCTTAACCACACTTTCATAAAAAAGGCAAAGGATTCAAGGGCCCAATTGCTTCTAGCCCATTAACACAGAGCCAACCTCTTGCACGATCGCTACCCTTGTTATTCAAGGGCCGGAGGCGTGGATTCAATCTGCCAGCGGTATTGGCTGCGTCGTTAAACTATTCCTTTGTCTCAAAAAAAAAAACTATTGCTGCTCAACATGATCGATCGCTAACCTTGTGTCTGCTTGTGTCCCCGATCCGATCAAAACATTGGAAGAACACGCACCAGGTGCCGGCTCGTGTCCGTCGTGTGGAGCCACTCCGAGAACACGTTCAAGCCCCTCGCCGCGCTCCCCACCACGAGGGGTGGCTGGGCCGGGTGGCCAGCACCGACGCCGGCGCCGCGGGGTAGCGCGGACGTCTGGGACGGGCACTTCCTCGGCTGGGACCATCACGGCAACAGGTGGAGCCTCGCATGCGACTTAAAAGCGCGCGCCGTGGCGGTGCTTTGCCTGTAAATGACCGGCGACCTGGTGTGCACCGTGTCGGCCTGTGTCTCCGGCAGCCGTGTGGTAGCCCCCCAAGTTCGGCGCCGTTATTGGCCACGAGGGCCCCGTGAAATGCATCCAGGACACCCTGCAGGCCAGCAATGCCTATATGGTGTAAAGCGGGGGTGCCGAACGGGGCCAACGGCGAGGATCAGACGCGAAGAGTACACATTTTGCCGGTGGATGGGTGCTCTTTAGATTGCTTTTGGTTTTGGTTTCGTTTTCTTTTTTGCAGCACTGGATGCTTGACTTGGTGATTGTCCATCGCAGAGAGGAGGATTAATAAATTTTAAAGAATCGCACAAACATGTCAGACGTTGTGAACAGCAAATTATACTAGCACCTATACTCTGGTTTTGATTTTATTTTCATTTTCCTTTTTGGCATGACCATGAATGTTTTTTATCAACGAAAAATGTTGATATTGCTTACCTCGTTATTACAGTCCCTCTTCTCTCTTTTTGTGATCTGGTATGTTTGTACTCCTTCTGAAACGACACCATCCTCTAATGTTCGTGTTCTTTTGCTGGTGAGGACTCGCTCAAGTTTAGTAAATTGATATACAATATTAACTTCATGGATTCATTTTTAAATAAATTTATGATATATAATTATGTTCACATACTCTTTTAATAAAACAATTTTCCTTTGCACCTAAACATACTTTAAAAATTAATACTCTTATGTTGGCAATTCCTGGTTGAATAGAATGAGCACATGTGCTCAAACTGAAGAAACACATGCAAGCGAATAAAAAGAGAAATTGAAGAAATACGTAGACTCATAAACCGATAAATGGGCGAGCAGTGAAGTGCCCCCACGCTCACTATGCCCAGACTATACATGTGCATGTAGATACGTAATTTCAGTCTCCGAGTTTTGATTCCTCTAGAGACCATGACCATACAAGATTCATACGTTCAGGGGCTGGACAGGGCACCACATCTAGATTTGTTGTCTAGGCTTGGAAGGCATCAGGATTCACTATTCTACGCCATGCCAATAATTCACTTGCTTACTTGAACCTTGTATAGGGTCACAAGTTGGGTCTTGGAGACACGATTCATTTCCAATGTAAGGGAGCACATGGTGTTGGCGGGTACGTAGAATTCTGTCGACCCCCATCATGGTGGAAACACCGAAAACATGGTGGCATTTCTTTTTCTAGACACTACCATAAAATCCTGGCTGTCTAGGATCAATTGTTGCTGATCTATCCAATTGTTTCGTGGACTTTGGGGGCCAAACAGGCAGATATTTTCATACATTGGGCCACCGTCCATTACCTTTCTCTCACTAAATTGTTGTTCCTTCTTAAAAAATAACTAAAATTGCTGCTTGCATGGATGAGAACTGCTAATCCTGCGGCTATACCACAGCACACATGTCAGATATTTCTGGCAGACATATTTTAGCATCAAGCCTAATCTTGCAGGCATATTTTAGCAGACATGTTGACTCCTTCTGTCATCAATAAAAATAAATAAATTAACAGGTATTCTCTTTTCAAAGCAAAAAAACACATTCATCATGTTTTTTCTATAGTGGATGATCAAAACAAAGTTTAATTTTATAACTTTGCAGGGGTCGCGCGAACACGTGCACCCTCTAACACAAATTTTGACGTTCACTCTCCAAAAGGAGATGGTAGACCAACACGTTCACTATGTGCAATGTGAACCATTGATCTAAGACATGAGCCTTCTTGATCGCCCATCAACCCCGTCCAGGTAAGTATGTTTGAAGGTTGCCATATCCTCTAGTAATATACTCGTATTTGCTCTGCCAATCTTGTTAATGTTTCCGTGTGGGACTAAACCAGACGTAATTAGCCTGCTGGCATGGTCTACATCAACCGAACTGGCTAGCCAATATTTTCTTACCCATCATCGGTCGAAGGCTTAGGACGAACGCTTCAAGCGCCCAGTTGCGTCTAGCCCATTAACACAGAGCCAGCCTATTGCATTATCTAAAAAAACAAGGGAAGAAAAAAAGCAGCTTTTCTGAAAATGAAGAACAAGAAAAAGGCAGTTTTCCTGGAACGCTACACGGCCGGCTCTGACGGGCATGTCCTTGGGTGGGACCGACACGGCGGCAGGTGGAGCCTCGTGTGCGACGTGAAGGCGCTTGCCATGGCCATGTTGCGGGAGGACGCTTCTTCAGTGACGTAACTACAGGTGCAGTTGGGTCACTGACATGTGGGCCTTCAATGAAGTTCAGTCTGTTGTGCGCCTGTGCCTGTGCATGACCAACGACCTGGTGTGGGCTCCACCGACAGGACCAGCGGCCTGTGGTCCCGTCAGTTGTGAGGCGGCCTCGCCAAGGTCGGCGCCACCAATGGCTCGTAGTACAGCGGCCGGCTGGACAGGAGCATCAGAGTTTGGTGGGTGCCAAATTGAGCCAATGGCGACAAGCGGACGCGAAGGTGAGTTTTTGTTTTATTTTGATTGTTGGGCACCTCTGCCTGACTTGATGATTATCGCTGGAAGGAGGATTTAAATTTTAAAAAGTCGCACAAACTAATCATAGGTTGGAGAGTAATTCTAGACCAACATAGAGTAAGTTACATGTTTTACATATCAACCAACGTGGATGACCAGGGTTAGAGAAGGGGAGGAAGGGCCCCTACCCCGTCTGAAATTCATGGGGTAGAGAATTATTAGGGAAGTTCACATAAAAAGTTTTGTAGCTTTAAGTGGATTAGCATTATCGTAAGTTGGGTGTAAAATGGCCGTAAACTGTAAATTATAGCACCTATATACTCTGATCTATATATATGCTCTGATTTAATCTCTCATTACTTCTCCGAAATAAGGTGAGCAGGGAGTCACTCGTGTGCTGTAAAAGATCTACTTCGGTATGAACCAACCTATGATTGGATAGTTAGGAGGACAGTGATATTATCAGCCCACCAGGGTTCAAATCCTGGTGCTGGTATTTTCTTGAATTTATTTCATGATTTCCGATGATGTGCGTTTAATGGGAGGACGTTCCCGTCGACTAGATGCGCCTATGGTGTCTTCGTCAATCTCAAGAAGATATGTCGGCTCTGTTTCTCGAAGGTGTTCATATGGGTAGGTTGTGCATGTGTGCGTTCATAAGAGTGATTGTATATGCTATATGTGAGCGCTTGCGTCCATACTGCGTTAAAAAACGGGTTACTCCACTTTAAAGCCGTTTTTTCATGGTAAAAGTTAATTTATTTTTGGGTGAAAAAATCGCTAGTTTATTTTCATGTAAAAATGTTTGATTATTCCATAAAAAAGTTTTTGTTTATTTTTCTAAATCAGGATTTACACATCCTTCTTCCCGAAAAACAATCATCTTGTACGTCTTATAGTTAGGTGTATTCAGCAAATTAATACTCACCCAACTATGTACAAGGTGGGCCACTAAAAGTTGACGAGGGGCAAGTACATGTTTTGAAAGTGAAACACAAACCGATAAAAAGCCAAGGGGTGATGTCTCATACACACAATGCCCAAAGTATACATGTACATGTCGGGTCTTAGTTTCTATAGCCTCTAAATTTTGATTCCTCTAGAAATGATGAAAATACATCATTTGGAGTGAGTGGATCTTGCACCGCATCTAGTTTTAGGCTTGGAAGGCATTGGGATTTATTATTCCGCATAGTGCCATTGTTTAACGAGCTACTTTGTTCATTCAACCTTGTAGAGGATAGGCAGACGGGTATTTCAGACACCATCTACGTGGAATGTCAAGGAACACATGTTATTAGTAGGTTCGTAGCATTCTGGTCTGCAGCCTGTGTGTCACGAACACCAACAAGACTCTGGCAATTTTTATCTTAGAAGCCATCAAGAAATTAGTGTGGAATAAACAACGACTAGGGTTCTCCCAAACAAACCTTGGGCCACCTTGTGGACTCGACGTCGATATAGCAAATACAACATGTGTATAGTTCTAAATGAAAGATCGCCAATAAGATAGAAATTAGTGCGCAGACACAGACTTTGCAGAAGATCTTTGATTTCATGAGTACCAAATGTGCGGTACCGAATTATTTAGATCATAGGAAGAAGATCACAAAATTTGTATGAATACCTATCCTACAGTTCTTGTTTAAGTTCTTAAACAACTTATGCCAATCGTAATGACATGATCATAACTCCCAGTGACCTAACATACCCTTTATGAATATTGACATCACAAAAATGAAGACCATTAGACCAATCATTCAATACTCCCCGCAAGAATGCATCACAATACCCCTTATATACAGTGAGTCGGTAGCAGAACAGTGATATGGTCTGTTCCATCCGGGCCTACCATCGAGGTGCGACCTCATCTCTGACCCACCCCACCCCCGCATGCCTTTAGTATATTTTTTTTGTATGAAGTGGGGGAAAGAAAGGAAACGGTAACCGATGATCAATATCACCAACGTCTGACACCATGAGGGGTGTATGTTTGGTTGATGTCAAGCAGCGACGAGCGGCAGTGAGAAATAAACACTAATGATCATAGACCATGTGTATTCTTGTGGTGAAGCATCTGATTTGTTTGGCTACAAAGGTACGTTCTTTTTTTAAAACAGAAAGTGTGTTCTTGGGATTGTTTTTGTTTGATTTTGAACCTTGGTAGCACTGGATGCATGACGTGGTGATTATTGTAACGGGGATAATTAAATAATTGAAAGAATTAATGGAACTAGCCATACATTTTTTTAGACTAGGTCGAGGTCGTTGTCAGTTTTGTGATCATGGGATAGTATTGTCGTGAATTGTTCTGGCCACACAATAGAGGAAGAGTAGGAAAGGTATTCATACCAAATTTGGTGATCAACTTCAATCTTTGATCAAAAGAACTTCCATAGAAAATTTACATAGATCGGTGATTGTTTAGTTGCAGGTTGCATGTTACCGAGGCCAATGACCTGATTAATTACATTCCTTTTTAATCCTGCAGATTACATCTGACTAAGTTGCGTTGATGGTCATCACCTTGAAACTTCAATTGTTCGCCAATAGGGTATGTGGTAATAGTGGTCTTATGGTGACATGACCAAGCCCTGTAAGTGACGAACAATGGACATCTCACCTCATCAGTTAGAATGTTAGAATAATTTCTGGCCTCGTAGATTATGGTAAATGTGATGGTATCCTAGCCTCATCGGTCAATTAGAATAATGTCTAACCTCGCCAGTCAGGATCAAGGAGTGGTCACGGTCTCATCGGTCGCGATAAAGATTAAGTTATAAGACTGATGGCCTTTTTCGGCACTCTGTCAGAGGGTAAATTCATCAAGACGTTCATCTACACCAAACTTGCTGCCACAATGTCCATGTGTGAGAATTCCTTTTTGGACTATGGGTCCATAGCAGTACATAATGTATTCAAATGTCATGGCATTACTTAACAAAGACCCAAACCCTAGTTCTCGATAGAAACCACAAGCATAACGTCATGCATATCCAATTTCACCACTTCAACAAACGATTGGAAGAAATTCAATTCACTGTGGTTTGGGGAAACTATCAACTAGGGTTCCACCTTGGGGTAAAAAATGCCATCGAATTAACAAGATTTTACCATAAAAAGTAGGGGATTTGGGGGAGATTACCTCAAGAAACAAGGGGAGGAAAAGATCCACAAAAAGGAGCTCAATTTGATGGACATTTGAGGGGGTTCCTCTCCTCTGTTCTTTGTTGCTTGGAGAGCTGGCCGATTGAGGCGGCGATGGGGGTGGGCTCCACATGCGCCCCCCACGGGTTATTACCTCTTCAGCATGATATGTTGCGGTCTATGGCGTCTCTGTCGGGCTTGAAACGCCACTGTCGGGCGGACGTTGATGTCGCAGACCTCGGCGTTTCGGCCATGCGACGTCGAACTGTCCATGAGTGGCGACCAACACGTGGGCGAGGTCCAAACGCCATTGACCTCCACGTCTCCCGTGTATCGCAAATGCCACGATGGGCGGCATCCCCAAAAGGGGGTCAGATCATGCAAGACTCTCAAAGTAGACTTTATTCGTGCTAATCTTTAGAAAGATTAAAACAGTGATTATGGCCCTCGCGGTCGTGGGTGGTGATGATGGGTTGAGGGTTGCATTACGTGGAGCTTAGCGGGCTAGTGACATTTTCAAGCCCAATAAAAAATAGACAAGACTTAGCTGCATCACACGATGCACACAACCTTCGGCAAAAAAAAACATGATGCACTCACCTTTTTGGCCAACAAAACAACAAAACAAATACAAGGATCAAGCCAAAGCCACCTTTTTGGCAACTACTGTCGTTACACCTACAAAGTTGGTGATGTGCACTCACCGCGCATGAACACACACCATTTATACCGGTAGCCACACCAAGCTGCTCGATGGCAAGCCGAGATCACCAATCGGTCTCGCTAGACCCTGTACGCGCACCACATGCACACGCCCTAGGATAAGCTGCCGCCATCTTCCACGACACATTCACCTTACCAGGCCATTCTACCGTTGATGTTACCGCGATTCCAGACAGTGCCTCCATCTTGCACTTGTCCATCCACACACACCCTTTAGCGAAACTGTGCTGCGCCACGCCGCCAAGACCTGTTGTTGGCCTTGCAGTAGATGTAACGCCGCTCCTCATGTTGCCCCCTCCAGTCAGCCCTGCTCGAAACAAAACCCACAGGAGGGAGAACGACACCGAAGGTGCCATCATCGTCCGATCTGGGAGATCTAGATCTTGGGTTTCCATTGGAACATCCCAAGCGCGGTGATGCAAACTGCAATGACAATGCCTCGAGAAGGAAACAACGTCAGAGACACCGCCATCGTTCGCCATAACTGTAGACGATGCAATTTTCATCGAAAGTCACGTCGCCCCAATCTCGCAGCTGACTAGATCTGTGTGAAGCCTCGCCATGAGCACGTACTCTGCCGCAGACACGCCGGCAAAGAGCCTCCAACTGCCCCTCACTAGTGCCTCCATGTGCCGTCGGACGGTCAAGGCCAATCCGTGACGGATCTAGCTGTGATGCCAGATCTGCGGCCACCTCCACCACCCACCTCCAGGCCGAGCAGCCCACCCCGCTAGCCATGGAGCGCCGGCCATCTCCACCACCCATCTCCAGTATGACAATCCACCCCTCCGACCGTGGAACTCTGGGCCCACCGCACAAATCAGGGGCGCCGTCGGATTTGCTGCCCATGGAAGCTCCGCAAGAGGCGGCCCAGCCCCTCAGGGGTCCCGTTGCGATCCACCCGCCCAGGTTCCTTTGACCCTAAGTTTCATCTGACAACAAGGAAAGATATAGACGTTAAATTGATGAACCAGAAGTGGTGTAGACGTAAGCGGGCTGGGATTAGGTTCAGTTTTACTGTCCTAATGTGTTTGAAAAACCAATACTCACCTAATAGTGGACAATGCAGGCCACTTTTGGTTGACTAGGAACGAGTACATGTGCTGATATAGAGGAAACACATGGACCCATGAGCCAATAAAAAGGAAAGCATTGAGGTGCCTTCACGCTCACAATGACCAAGCCATACATGTATATCCTCTAGAGATCATGAACGTACATCATCAATACGTTGAGGGATGGGAGATTGGACCACATGAGGTTTGTTGCTTAGACTTGGATGGCATAGTGATCCACTATTCAGCTTCATTTTTATGTACCAGGAGCAACTTGGGACATTTAGCCTTGTCAGAATAACCAAGTTGGTATTGTAGACGACATTCTTGTCCAATATGAAGGAATACACGATGTTGGTGGGCACACAACATTCTTCCCGACACGAATTGTTGGGAAGCAAAACACCGGCAAAGAAAATGTATCATGATTTATAGACTAGACATGTCAATGTGCCATGGTGCAGAGCAGCTACACTGTTCATAACCAAGCAAAAAAAAAGCTACACCGTTCATAAGCTCAAAGCACACGTTTACTCGGCAACTATTGATGCTAGGAATAAGGTAAACCTTACAGGAGGCTCGAAAGCAGCGGGGCGCGTGACCAAATTTTGGCTCATTTCATTTTGTCATTCGGCGAAAATTGTCAGTTCTGACACACACCGCGGCCCAGTGAACAAAGATAATAATTCAGGCAATCGATTGTGCCTTGAATAATATGAAACTTCTAATGGAGCCTTCTACATGTCTATGCCACCCAACACTTCCAGAGTTGAACTCTTCTTGGTGCTGACCCTGATATGAAGCATCAACTGCTGCATGTATGAATTGCATGAGGGAACTCGTCTGTTTCGAGTTAGCTGAAATATATACAAGACATTCAGAGGAAAATATACTACGCCCACAAAATGTTTCAGGCCCGATGAATCCTTTCTAGTTAAGCCAGGGCCATTTTCTAAGTTAGCACCATTGATACTTGTGTTTCGGCGGGCAGGCAGTTACTATGCTAATTTTTAGAGAGACTTATGATGCATCAACTCAGCTGAAAATTTACCAAACATCACTTTTTTCGAAAAGGGGCGCTTTATTAATTTTTTTTGAACCGGGCATGCCCATTTCCATTTGCATGAAACAGAAATACAATAGTATCCGACACAATCAGGAACAAAGGAAAGAAAGGCGGCTAGTTCAAACAAAAATAAAAAGGCGAAATAAAAAGAAGTGTAATTCGTATAACGCCTAAAGCGGAGGGGTCCAATCCTAAGATCAAGCTGCCACCCATGTTGAGTAAAAGTATCCCTCGCGGTAGCCTCCAATCGTGTACAGACCTTCGTAAATAGGTCTCGATTCTCCACTCATTGTAGAGAGGACCATAAACGAAGAGTCTCATTATATCTGTAGATAACCTGCATAACAGAAGTAATTTTATCAATAAAACCCTTATCATTTCTACACAGCCAAAGCGACCAAATAACGGCAAGCGCTCCCACCCTGAGAAGAGTTCTAAGCCTGTGATCAATCTCTTGTAACTAGTTGCCAAATAGATAAGCAACACTACAAGGAGGATACAAGCTAGAAGTTATTTGGATGACTGACCATATAGAACGAGCCAATTTGCATTCGAAGAATAAGTGCTTTATTTTCTCATCATGGTGACAAAAGACACATTGCAAACTTTCATGCCAATTCTTCTTAATAATGTTAGCTTTAGTAAGAATGACACTGCGACGAAGATACCATGCAAATATTTTATTCTTAAGCGATATGTTCATCTTCCATATCTTCTTTTTTTTTTTTGCGGGGAACATCTTCCATATCTTCTTATTATTATCAACTAGCACATCAGACTAGATTAATGCTCTATACATAGACTCTGCTAAAATTTTCAGGGCCCAACTCAGAACAGTTGGCTCATCATAAACCTCCAATATTACCTCCTCTGTTTCATGAACGATGCTCTGGAACTTCATAATTCTCCGGAATTCAGGAACCAAACAGGCTGAAAATTCTTGGCACCTGCGCATCTATCTGCTACTTCATCATTAAATTTCATATAACTAAGCTTTATGACTTAGATTGTATTAAAAACAATGTTTGTACTGAGGATAAACAAAGTGAAACACAACAGCTGAATTTCACAACTAGAAGATTCAACAAAAGGTTTTAGTTTCATATTATGTTGGTAGGGGCCACGCAGACGCGTATACCCCTCTAACACAAATTACAACGTCCACTCTCCCACAAAGGGGAGATGGTAGATCAACGCACTCACTAGGTGCAATGTGAACGATTGATCTAGGCCATGAGCCTTATTGATCACCCATAGACCCCGTCCAGGTAAGTATGTCAAAAGTAGCTCTAGCCTCCAGTTATATAATCATCTTCCCCGAGCCAATCTTTTTAATTTCTCCGTGTGGGACTAAAACGAACTTAATTGGTCTGCCGTCCTGGTCGATTTTTTTTTTTGAGTCCAGCCGTCCTGGTCTATCTGAAGTTCTCAACCGAACACATTGGCCGACGGATTTAGGGCGCGGGTTCCATCTAGCCCATTAATACAAAGCCAGCCTCTTGCACGATCTTCTCGAAGAAAGAAAAAGGCAACCTCTTGCAGGATGTCGTAGGGACACCCAGCGGTTCCTGTTGTCGTCTTCTCGTTGCTCTGAACCGCGTCGTTAACTGTTGCTGCTCATTGCAGGTGTTTTCCAGATGCGCTGGGGTACGATGTAAATTACTCCCTCCGTCTCAAAATATAAAAACGTTTTTAATACTATGCTAGTGTAAAAAACATTCTTATATTTTGAGACAGATGGAGTAAAACTAAAATTTTGAGCAAGTCCAAATGTCTTGTCATGATGGACTTTGCTATCTAGCCCAACTTGATCGATCGCCACCCTTGTGTGTGCTTGGCGGACCCAGCTGTTCCGATCGGACCAAAACATTGCAAGACCACGCACCAGGTGCTGGCTCCTTTGGCATCCGGCCAGTAGCATGCATAATTGCACATGGCCTAGTCATTGTATGTATAAATGTAGTACGTCATGTATTAGGGACGTGGAGTTTCTAATCTCGAGCTCAAACACTCCTACATGAACAGTAAAATGAAAAAAATAGAAGAAAAAAAATTAAAAAATCTGATTTTTTTTTGTGGCAAACTTTAAGGAATGTTTGAAGTGCATGCAAATTTTCATCACGAATCACATCAGTGCAAGGCTTGGTAAAAAAATAAAATCGATGCTCTGAAAATGTTACTTTCAAACGCATTTTGGAGCTCTGATTTTGTTATTTTATCACGACTTCTACCAATGTGATTTCATGATCAAAATTTGCATGCACTTCAAACATTTCTTAAAGTTTGCCACAAAAAATATCAGATTTTTTTTACTTTTTTTTATTTTACTGTTCACAACTGGAACATTTGAGCTTGAGATTAGAAGACTACCTTCGATGTATTAGTCAGTAAGCTCAATACAATTTTTGTTGTGCACTCAACAAGTGATTACTGCGTGTTTTTTCTTTGCGAATAAGTGATTACGATCTATGACGGTCATATACAATGTCATGCTTATTTTCTCTTATTATTTCCATGATAACAAAAGTGTAACTTATAGGAAGAACATTGTGAAAATATATCTCCTACCTATAGATATATCAGCGTGACAACTTTTCATGCAAACACTTCTGGAAGAAACATCGTCGGCACGACAAAGCACAATGCGCCAACATGGACTTAGGACTATGAACCATCCTCTTCATCAATCGAGGGATGACTTGGTCCCCAACCTGGAAGGCGCGGCTGAATTTTTAAGACCTACAGTCTTTTGAACTGAAGAATTTCATATGAAGTAAATTTTATGGAATTTCTTTCGATCAAAGATTGAAGTTGATCACCAAAGTTAGTATGAATACCTTTCCTATTCTTCGCCTATTGTGTGGCCAGAACAATTCACAACAACACTATCCCATGATCACAAAACTGAAAATGACCAGCCATAGCCTTTATAATCTATTGGATAGTTTGTGCCCCCAACCCCTCCGTCGCTTCCACGAGTGACACATGGGAACCCTTCGCATGGCTTTGTATGCCTAGCTAATGTGTCTCAGACTGTGACTCACCAGCCCATAAAAAGGTAAGCTGTGAGGTACCCTTACACTCATAATTGGCAATTTTTAAGTGTATCTTCGTAGTTGCATAGTCTCTGAGTTCTCTTTCATCTACAGACAATGGACATACATCATACATACCTTGAGGCAACGGAGATGGCAACACATATTGTTTTGTTGCTTAGGCCTCGAAGCCATCGGGATTCGCACATCCGCCATATTTTCATGTGTCCCACTAGCAACCGTGTTTCTTTAGCTTTGCTCAGACTGACGAGTTGGGTGTGGTAGACACCATTCATGTCCAATGGAGTATGTCACGGAACACACGATGGTGGTGGGCACACAAGATTCTTGCCGGCCTGATTTGTGAATCACAGACACCAGCGAACAAGCTGTATCATTATTTATAAAATAGACATGTCACTATGTCAAGACATGGAGTAGCCACACCGTTCATACGCAGAAAGCACAAATTTACTCAGCAACTAATGATGTTGAGAATAAGATAGACTTACCCGCAAGAAAAATAGAGAATAAGATAGGCTTTACATGAGGCTCCTAAAGTATTGGGGACACGACCAAGGTTCGGCTAAAATATTTTCTATGTATCACTTGGTGAAAATTGCTGAAGTCCAGGGCATTTGTTCCGACGCGCACCGTGGCCAGGTGAAATATAATAATCTTGGCAATCTATCGTACCTCAAATAATGGAACTTCCAGTCTGCCTTTTAGATTTTTCTATTCTACTACCTCTCGTAACATTTTCAGAGCGCTAAATCTTCTTGGCCGGCACGGGCTTAATTAGTTAGCTCCGTCTGTGTTCATCCTGCGATGTGTCGCCGTACCTGATGCATGTATGAACTGTTGGAGAGACCGTTGTGGTCCCGATTTAGCTGAAATATTACAGGATATTCAGTGGCAATCTACTATACCTCAAATAATGGAACTTCCAGTGTGACTTTTAGATTCTTCTATTCTACTACCTCTCATAACATTTTCAGAGCGCTAACTCTTCTGGGTCAGCACGGGCTAAATTCTTTAACTCCATCTGTGTTCTTCCTGCGATGTGTCGCCGTACCTGATGCATGTATGAACTGTTCGAGAGACCGTTGTCGTCCCGGTTTAGCTGAAATATTACAGGATATTCAGTGGCAATCTACTATGCCCACAAAAAATTTCAGGCATGAAACCTTCCTTGTTAAGTCCAGGTGATTTCCTAAGTTAGCACTACTAACGCTGTGGTACTGCTCCGACTATGCGATATTTTGGACTTAAAAGTCATGAAGCCTCAGTTGAGCGGACATCCGTTATTGTTTCACCATCAAACTCACCATAATTCACTCATGATTAATCTGCCAATATTGGCCACCTTGATTCACGAAACGGTGCCTTTCCTCCAGAGATACATAATTATTTGGTTTTCATGAATCAAACATATTGAACATTTGCTGGTGCCTGCGCATGACTCTCTACTAGTCTG
The DNA here is from genome assembly GCA_963921465.1 of Triticum timopheevii. NCBI lineage: Eukaryota > Viridiplantae > Streptophyta > Magnoliopsida > Poales > Poaceae > Triticum > Triticum timopheevii. The sequence continues at coordinate 619,976,055 of OY997266.1, forward strand.
GCGGCTTGTCTTTTTTGGTTTGACACACATGTTAAAATTCCCATCTTCTTTGGCATAAATCTTTAATCTACTTGCATGTTTGTCTAGGCATAAGCATCAAGCCTAATCTTGCAACATATTCTTGTTCTTAGGACACGACATTTTCACAGACTATGTACTCCTTTGCTGCCTTCTTTTATCTGTTATAAATAATAAAGAAAAACGATTAACACAACATTTCTAGAAGTTGGCCAATAAAAATTGAATTTCATAATTTGGAAGGGGCCGCGTGTGCACGCACCCCGTCAACGCGCTCACTACGTGCAATTAATGTGAACCATTGATCTAGACAGTCGACTATATGCTAATATTGAAAGGCTTTTTCCAGGGCCCAACTCACAAGAATTTACTCATGGTTAATCTGCCAACGTTGGCCTATCTGGTTCACGAACCTATGCCTTGCTCTGGACACATGAATCAAACAAGTTGAACCTATGCTGGTTTAATTTTAAATATAATAGGTATTCTCTTCTTCAAAGCAAAAAGATATCCATAAAAGCTTTTTTTTAAGTTGATCAACACAAAGTTTAATTTTCTAACTTGGGAGGGACCGCGAGAACGCGTACCCCCTCTAACACAAATTTTGACATCCACTCTCCTGAGGGGGATGGTACATCAACGCATTCACTATGTGTAATGTGAACCATTGATCTAGGTCATGAGCCTTTTTGATCACCCATAAACCCCGTCCAGGTAATTATGTTCAAAGGCCGAACTATCCTCTAGTTATATACTCTTCTTTACCCAGGGAATCTTGTTAATCTTTCTGTGTGGGACTAAACCAAACGTAATTGGGCACCGCTAGGCGCCGGCGCACCGGCCGAATGTTTCGGCCGGTCAGCTCCCAGCCGCCCGATCTGCTGTGCGACGCCGTCAGATCAGAACTTCTCTGCTGTTTTTTTTACCTTCTCCTCGTCTCCCCGAGCTCTCGCCGCACCGCATGCCCGTCGGGGCCGACCCACGCTCCGGCGCTCAGCTCGCCCCGGCCGCTCGCCGCCCCGGCCGCCCATTGGAGCGCCATGGATGCAGCTCCGCGACTCAGCTCGTCCAGTCTGCTCGCCGCCCCGGCTGCCCGTCGGGGCCGCCCCGCGCTCCGGGACTCAGCTCACCCCGACCGCTCGCTACCCCCGCTACTCGTCGGGGTGCCATGGATGCAGCTCCGCCTCACCGATGATTGGTTCCAGTAAAAAATAGAGATGCCCTGTGGTAGCATTTTCCCGTGTCAGTCGTAGCAAATGAAGACAACGGTTGCAGCAAAAAAATCTATCGGCGTCGCCATTGTAGCAAAAATGTTAAACAAATGTAGCAAAACACATCGCCAATGGTAGCAAAAAATGAGGCTGTTGCAACAAAAATGTCGTCCTTGTCGTCGTCGGTCACACCTCAATCGTAAAAAAGCACCATGGCCGCATGGATGGATGTAGCAAAAACACACAGACGGGAGTAGCAAAAAATTGACACGGTTGTAGCTTTTCCCCTCTACGGTGGAAGCTTTTCTGTAAACGATTGAAACTTTTTTCGTTTTGAGCAGCGCCTGGGTGAAAGCTTTTCTCTATCGTTCGGTTGAAGCTTTTTTCATCAAAGGTTGTAGCATTTTATATAGACGGTTGTAGCTTTCCTCGATAGCACTAAACGCTTACAACTTTCTATATATACGGTTGAAGCATTTTTAATCTTGGGTTGAAGCTTTCCTTTCAACGGTTGCAGCACTCGCCAACCTCCCCAGCTATCGCGCATCTATGATTGAAGCAAAAAATACTATCGGTTCCAGCAAAAAATCTCTATGGTAGTAGCAAAATCAAAACACAGTTGTAGCAAAAAATGGGCATCCGTTGTCTCGCTGTGACGTTGAGGTTCCAGCAAATTTGCGCCGCGAGGTGCAGTCCTGCCATGGCTGGTTGCAGCTCCGGCGTGGCCGGGTCCGGCGAGGTAGGGAGAGCTCCGATGCACGCGGATCCACGCGGATCTGGTCGAGGGCTGCCAGATCTGCTGAACGGTGGCGCGCCTGGGAGGCCTGCGGTGTGGGGCGATGCGTTGACCATGGCAGCGGGGAGAGAGAAAAAGAGAGATGCGCGAGAGGAAGAAGAGAAAAGGGAGGAGGACTAGTCGTCTCGGGTCCATCGCGCCACGTGATTGCCCGCAAGTGGGTCGCATCGCGCGCGCGTGGACTGGACAGGCCGAAGCTTCGGCCCCTGCCCCGGCCCCAAACGTTTCCCAACGTAATTACCCTAGCGGCATAGTGGGAGCTCCTAATCAGCGCTGTATGCGCCAGATCTAGAACTGGCGCCCGCAGCAGCTCAGTTTTGGGCCGGCCCATCTACAAGAGCTGGGCGCTCGCCTGCTCCTAGCGCTCGACTTGCGCTGCACAGTCGCCCGCTCACTCTAGCGCTTGACTAGTTGACTGGTCAGCCGTTGATTTTAAAAAAAATCACAAAAATCGGAAATTTCGATAATTCCAAAAGGTTCACGGAGTTTGAAAAAGTTCATCCAAATTTGAAAAGAGTTCACCAAATTTAAAATCAAATTTCAAAAAGGTTTAAAACACTTTGAAAAAAGTTCATGGTTTTCGAAAAAAGTTCATCAAATTTGAAAAAAGTTCATCGAATTTGAAAAAAATTCATGAAAATTCAAAAAAAGTTCATCATTTTTGAATAAAAGTTCATCGTTTTTTAAAAAAGTTCATCATTTTCGAAAAAAGTTCATGAAATTTGGGAAACAGTTCATCGGTTTTTTTAACAAAAAAATTATAAAAGGGAAGAAAAGAAAACTCGAATAAAATCGTCCTCGAAAATGAGCAGTGAAACAGTGAAAACCCGGTTTTGGGAAGAAGCTTCCCAAAACCAGGGGATCCCTGACTGTAGAGTAAAAGGAAAAAAGACGCTTAGAACGCAAAAGTCCTTCCTTGGCCTAGTGGTTAGGCTTGATGCCTCGAAGGAGCTGGGTGCGGGTTCGATCCCAGGCGGATGCATCATTTTCTGCAGCGCTAAATAGGATATGCCCGGCATAGTCTACCCAAACCAAACACACACTGGCTAGCCATGTCCTTACCCACGGTCTCACAAATTGGCCGAAGGATTCAAGGGCCCAATTGCGTCTAGTCCATTAGCACAGAGCCAACCTCTTGCACGATCTCAAAAAACAAGAAGAAAAAAGCAGCCTCCTGCACGACGACGTCGTAGGACGTAGGGGGTACGAGGCACACCCTGCGATTTCTGAACTCAAGAGCTGGCATGGCTAGCCGGCCGGAAGCGTCGATTTAATTTGCCAGTGGTATTGCCTGCGTCGTTAACTATTGCTGCTCAACTTGATCGATCGCCATCCTTGTGTCTGCTTGTGTCCCTGGTCCGATCAAAACGTTGCAAGAACACGCCACATGTTGGCTCGTGTCCGTCGTGTGGAGGCACTCCGAGAACGCGTTCAAGCCCGTCGCCGCGCTCCCCCCACCAGGGACTACGTGGGCGACTGGGCCGGGTGTTCTGCCAGGCCAGCTACGTCCACACTCCAGAAAGTCCAGATCGGCTCCCACCACGGCCGGCGCGGTGGGGCGACGCCTCTGGATCGAGCACGACCACCGCATCTCTTGCCTCGCCGATTCTCAAGATGTGGCGCATGTCCGGCCTCTGGTGTATCAACGCCGTCTCCGCCGACTACGGCGTCCTGTACTCCGCGTCCACCGACGACTGTCTCCAGCCGTGGGAGCGGGGAAAGGCCAATCCTAGTCGCCCGCGACGCTGTGTCATGGAATGTCGTCGGGGTCAGCACCGAACACGGGCTGCGCGTGTACGCGGCCGGCTCGGGCAGCAGGTGAAGTCTCGCCCCTCGCGTGCAACGAGAAGGCGCACGGCATGGCCGTGCTGTGCCTGTGCGTGGCCGGACGACAAGCTGTGCACCGGCTCCGCGGACAAGACCATTGGCCTGTGGCGCCGGCAGCCGTGGTGCGGCCTCGCCAAGGTCGGCGCCGTCGGAGGTCAAGAGGGCCCCGTGAAATGCATCCAGGCCTCCCTGTGCAGGGCCAGCAATGGCTATATGGTGTACAGCGGCGGGCACACAAGAGCATTAGATTTTGGTGGGTGCCGAATGGGACGAACGGGCGACGAGCGGTCGCAACAAACGGACGTGTTAGACTTCGTATTCGTATTGTAGCCTTATTGTGTAATTCATATCATATTGATATAGGACTTGTAATTCATATCATATTGATAGAGAGAGAGAGAGAGCCAGTTCCCCCAAAACCTACATTTTACATGGTATACTCCACCCGCCGTCGCCGCACCACCGAAACCCTAAACCCTAGGGCTGATGCCGCCGGCGCCATGATCGCTTCCGCTTCACGCGTCGCCAGCTCCGGGTCAATCCCCGCGTCGCTTGTTGCCTTCCTCAACCTCCCACCTCGCCCCATGGCTTCGTCGGTGCCTTAGTTCTTTGGTACCACCGCCGTCGGCTCCATGTTTTCAGCGCCGATCCCGCCGTCACCGTCCGCGACGGCCTTAGCACCAGTCGCGCTGCCGCCACCCGCGATGGCCCCCTCACGATCCTCCTCGACACTCGCCGTCATCCCGGCGACCTTGGGGGAGGCGCTGCCCGCGGAGCCATCCGTGGCCTCGTTCACGGCACCACCCACGCCGTGATCCCGCTCGATCCCGCGCCGCCACCCGCGGCATCGGTCGCGGCTGTGGTTCCTGCCGCGGCTCCGCTGATCGCCGCCCCGTTAGTTCTGGTTCCAGAACCGGGGCTAATTGGCCTCTAGAACCAGGACAAATGGCCCATTTTCTACTAGTGGGTGTTCCTAAACTCCTAGAATGCATTATGTCCTCTGAGATCGGTTTATCATCTGTTTTTTGAATGTATTGTTTCTAGGGTAGTATGGAATGGTTTCAACAAGATTTTTGCCTGCTAGATTGTAGATTTTGTATCTTTAGCTAAATTTTGGTTATGTGTTAAGAAAAAAATCTACATTTGAACGTTGTATCATCGACAATCCTGTGGGGATTGTGGAATAAAAGAAATTTCCTGGTTTTTAATTGATGGTCGTGGATATATAATATATATTAAACAAGTTTTGGGTCGGTTTCTTTGGTATATTTGACCAAATGGAATAGCCTCTCTAGAGACCTCTGGGATATGTTTTCTTTTTCATTTTTAGCGTTATTGTTGAACATCCTGGGCATGATAACTTGACTGTGGATATTTGTTGTTTCTTTTTCAATTAAAATAGAACCGGGGGCGGATCCCCTAATTATCGAGAAAAAGAATGATGATCTACTCTATTCCAACCGTGCCTAGCAGTCGTTGAGCCGTGACATAGCCCCTAGCCAACCCCATCCTAGCACGTCTTTAATATTTTCTTTTGTAATGATTTACACATCCAATTTTAAGAAAACAATCTTTTTTACACCTAACATATTTCAGAAATTAATAGTCTTATGTGGACCACTCATAGTTGAATAGAACGAGAAGATGAGCTGACATCGAAGAAACACAAGTATTCACAAGCCAATAAAAAGGGAAATTGAAGAAACACATAGACTCGCAAACTGATAAAAGGGCAAGTAGTGCAGTGCCTAACACTCACTATGCCCAAACTATACATATACATGCAGATCCTTAATGCCATAGTCTCTGAGTTTTGATTCCTCTAAAGATTATGAACATACCAGAATCATACATTGCCTAGGCTTGGAAGGCATCAAGATTCACGCTTCCACGTTATGTAAATATTCCACAAGCAAATTGCTTACCGGTTGGCTGTTGGAGACAACATTCATGTCCAATGTCAAGGAAAAGATGGTATTAGTGGGTAAATAACATTGTTTCCACAAGCCTCCAGCGACACAACCGACAACATTGTGGAAATTATTTTTGTGGAAACTACCAAGAAGTTGACGTGGAAAAAACCCACAACTAGGGTGTTCCTTTATAAAATGACGCGAATTGCAGATCTGGAGGTTGATGTACAAAAAAAAACATCATTGACACAAACACATGCATGACACGAGCTTTAAAACTTAGGTCCTTTGAATTTAAATGTGCCCATGAAAATAAAATGCTCTGTATGGAAATTATTTGGTTCAATGGAAGAAGATCACTGATACCTTTCCCACATCTTGGTTAGCTAGACATAGTAAAACATAGTACTTCGACATGTCATATTTTTTGAGATTATAAATAATGAATTTTTCATCATTTACTCCTCTTCTTTTAAGAAAATAATGATTCCTTAAGAGATTTTAAACATGCATCATTGATACATTGTGGGAGTGTACATTACACCAGAACTAGATTTGTCCTTAGTCTTGCAAGGTATCATCATTTTCTCTTTCACATCACTACGATATTCCATGAGCAACTTGGTTCCTCCAACCTTGTTCAAAATGACCAGTTGGGTGCTGGAGACACAATTCAAGTGCAATCCCACTGTTTATTCTATAGGTTTTGTCATTTTGCATTTATTTAATTAAGTTTGAGGCATGACTTTTATCGATTATTTTTTGTGAAACAACCCTTCAAGCTATTAAACTTTCCAACAATACAAGAGCCTCTGTTAAAAACAGAAATAACAATAAGGTCGGTTCTGTGGCGTGCTGCTACCGCCGCTCGACCGCTGCCTGAGCCGGCCATTCCTTAGATAACGTGGTAGCTGGAAAGTCACCGTACATGTGCCCTTGAAGGACTAATGCCCTTGAAGCAAAGTCATCATCACCGAAAACATGACAGATCTCAAAGCCGACGTGCCACCTGATCCAACACAATACTACCACCTGCACAAGACCCCTAAGAACTCCGCAAATATGGTGAGCGCCGCTACAATGATGAAGGAGCCAGGGGACAAATCTCCATTGCATCAGCGTCGTCCCCGCCTCGATGTCAGCACCTAGAACCACCAGATGGACTACCCCCGCAGGAAGGCGACCACACCATGCCCCACCCTCCTCCACGCCATCGACGAAACCGAGAGATGAAGCGTACTACTATAGATTTTGAATACAACGAGAAAGGTTAATAGTGCTTGGTGTGGGGATGGCTGTGTTGGCTCTAAGGTGCACATGCTCTTAGATGAACAATATATTTGAAACAAATAGTAAATAAATTTCTTAAATTCTTTTTTGTAGATGATCTAGTTAGTGTAACAAGTGTGCTTGAAAATTTTCATGTGAAACGGGATAACAATGCTTCAACGATGAAAAAACAAAATTAAATTGAACATTTGGAGGCAACATTTGACGTTCCACTTTTTTTTTTGCACATGTCAAAATGATTAAGACCCCCCCCCCCCCCCTAAAATGTACAAATACCATTTTGGGCGTGAATGAACACATATATAGTATTTTTTTTAAATGACAATTGCAAAAGGCATTTTTGGTGAGTAGAGCCAAATTGGATTTCTGCTTGGTGTGTTGTTTTGTTCCCTCTCTATGCGATCGATATTCTGAAACCAGGGGGGCAAAATTCTCTCACATGTAGTAAGACAGCCGGTTCTTCTCCTTGTACAATTGTTTTTTAAATAATGATTTATAAGATTGTATACCCCATCCTTTTCAATATTTTTTAATTACATCTTATGCATTAAGTGTATTTAACAAATTAATGCTTACCAGAGTGTGCCCAGTGTGGGCCCTTGCTATTTGATGAGGAACAAGTACATGTGTCGAAACTGAAGAAACACATGGACTCGCAAGCCAATAAAAAGGCAGGCAGTGAGGTGCCCTCTCACTCACACTCACACTCACAATGCTGAATGTGTATATATGTACATGTAGGTCTTTAGTTTCATTACCCGTAAGTTTTGATTCCCATTGAGATTATGAACATACATCATTCATACATTGAAAGAGTGGATATTGCATCACATCTAGATTTGTTTCATAGGCTTGGAAGGCATATGGATTTACTCCTCCACATCACGGCAATGTTGCAGATGCTTCTTGGTTCATTCAATCTTGTAGAGGATGACTAGTTAGGTGTTTCAAAAACCATCGATGTCCATTGTCAAGGGACACATGCTGTTGGTGGATACTTAGCATTCTACTCCTCAGTCTCTAGCTAAGGGTGTGTTCGGTGATGGAGGCTGCACTTTCTTCTGGCACGATAAGTGGATCAACAATCGCACTGTAGTAGAGAACGTTGCTCCTACTATTTACAGCATCATCTCCGCCAATGGGCAACATAGTCGAACAGTTCGTGACACCCTTGTGGAGCGCTAGGGGTTGAAATACATTAGAAAACCCCTCACCATCAACGCATTCATCCAACTCCTTAATCCGTGGGACGCCATTCAGGAGGTCATCCTTCCGCTGGGTCACCCAAACTCTTGCTTGTGACCGTGGGAACCGTCAGGCACCTACTCTTCCAAGTCGGTACATCAGGTTTTCCGTGCGCTGACACAATATGGAAGACATGGGCTCCTCTCTGGTGCAAGATTTTTCTTTGGTTGCTAATCCACAAGCGTGTCCGGACATCCGGCCGTCTTGCAAGGAGAGACATTCCACACAATGCTAGTTGCTCTTACTATAATGGGCACGACGAGGATGTTGACCACTTGTTCTCCCGCCGTGCAATCACCGGCATGGTTTGGAGTGCCATGCTGAGCTGGGTTGGCCTCCCACATCTCCAGCCAAGAGCCAACTCCACCTCTAAGGAATAGTGGTCCGTCTCTACGTCAACCAAGAAGAATAATAAGAGAAGGGTTTAAACTCTCTGGTCGCCTTGGGCGTTTGGTCTCTCTGGAACAAGCAGAATGACAGACTATTCAACAACACTCAACTTCCGCCGCAGAAGCTAAATTATTTAATTAGATCTGATTGTGTCTTGTGGGTGCATGCTGGCGCTAAGCATCTAGGCACCCTCCACCCTATGTAATTTTTGCTTGGCCATGGTTGTTCATTGTCATGACTGGTCCTTCCTGCCTTGTACTAGCACGTGCACTGTTTTCTTCTTACTTCTACCTGAATATACGACATGCAGTCCTCCTACATGGTTTGAAAAAATAAAATCTGTGAGCCACAAATACCAGCAACATTGTGGAACTGTTGTCCTCGAAACTGCCAAGAACTCGACGTGGTATAAACCATGACTAGGACTCCCATGTAAACCTTGGGCAAACTAGACATCTAACGGTTGGCATAGCAAATACAACATGTGTATGCTTCTAAAAGAAACATCATATACAAGATAGAGACCAGTGCACGAATACAGACTTAACACAAGACTTAAGACATACAATCTTTTGAACTGAAGGATTTCATAAGTAACAATGGATGTCTAGCCTTGTGATCAGAATGAGTGAATAACTTTTGGCCTCCCCGGTCACAATAAAGGTGATGATCTCCTACCCTCGTCAATGAAGGTAGAAAAAAGTCTTGTACTTTCGGTCATGACTAATGAATGGTTCCAATACCATCGGTCATGAAAAAAGAGTTGAGTTATGACACAACAATGAATCATGGTGATGATGATCGCGGTAAAATGTATCATGATTTATAGAGTAGACATATGAATATGTCATGATGTTGAGTAGGCACACCACTCATATACAGAAAGCGTAAATTTCACTCAACAAGTTTTTTTGTTTGAGGGAACACTCAACAAGTATTGATGCTCAAAATAAATTAAAACTTTGTAAGTCACCAAAGTTCGACTTAAATATATTTTTTGTATCATTCTGAGGCGCACCGCGGCCATGTGAACAAACATAATAATTCAGGACATCCAGCTGTTCTTCAAATGATATAGTAGATTTTATAATGGAGCCTTTTACATGTCTCTACTACCCTTCATTACATTTTCAGACCTAACTCTTCTTGGTAGATGCAGGCTAAATTTATTATTTCATCTATGCTGACCTTACAATGTGTAGCACTACCCGCTGGATGTAAGGATTATTTAACTGAAATATGTACAGAGCATTCAGTGAAAATGTACTATGGCCCTAAAATGTTTCAGGCCTGAATCCTTCCTTGTTAAGCTAAGGTTATTTTCTAAGTTAGCACTATTGATGCCGTGGTTCTGCAAGACACCTGAATCAAACATACTGAACCTATGCTGGTTTAATTTTAAATATAATAGGTATTCTCTTCTTCATCTTCAAAGAAAAAAGATATTTAAAGTTTCATTTTATAACTTGGCAGGGGAGCGCGAACGCGTACCCCCTCTAACATAAATTTTAACGTCCACTCAACCAAGGGAGATGATAGATCAACACATTCACTATATGCAATGTGAACCATTAATCTAGGTCATGAGCCTTTTTGATCACCCATAAACCCGGTCCAGGTAAGTATGTTCAGAGGCCGAACTCCTCTAGTTATATACTCTTCTTTACCGAGGGAATCTTGTAATCTTTCCGTGTGGGACAAAACCAAACGTAATTACTGTTGGGGAACATAGTAATTTCAAAAAAATTCCTACGTACACGCAAGAACATGGTGATGGCATAGCAACGAGAGGGGAGAGTGTCCGTCCACGTACCCTCGTAGACCGTAAGCGGAAGCGTTATGACAACGCGGTTGATGTAGTCGTATGTCTTCACGATCCGACCGATCCAAGCACCGAACGTACGGCACCTCCGAGTTCTGCACACGTTCAGCTCGATGACGATCCCCGGGCTCCGATCCAGCAAAGCTTCGGGGATGAGTTCCGTCAGCACGACGGCGTGGTGACGATGATGATGCTCCACCGGCGCAGGGCTTTGCCTAAACTCTGCGATGATATGACCAAGGTGGAATATGGTTGAGGGGGCTTCCGGTAACCCCCGGTGTTCCGGTAAAATCCCGATTTCACCCGGAACCTTTCCGATGTCCAAACATAGGATTCCAATATATCAATATTTATGTCTCGACCATTTCGAGACTCCTCATCATGTCCGTGATCACATCCGGGACTCCGAACAATCTTCGGTTCATCAAAATTTATAAACTCATAATAAGACTGTCATCGTAACGTTAAGCGTGCGGACCCTACGGGTTCGAGAACTATGTAGACATGACCGAGAACCATTCTCGGTCAATAACCAATAGCGGGACCTGGATGCCCATATTGGTTCCTTCATATTCTACGAAGATCTTTATCGGTCAAACCGCATAACAATATACGTTGTTCCCTTTGTCATCGGTATGTTACTTGCCCGAGATTTGATCGTCGGTATCCAATACCTAGTTCAATCTCGTTACCGGCAAGTCTCTTTACTCGTTCCGTAATGCATCATCCCGTAACCAACTCATTTGGTCACATTGCTTGCAAGGCTTATAATGATGTGCATTACCGAGAGGGCCCAGAGATACCTCTCCGACAATCGGAGTGACAAAACCTAAACTCGAAATACACCAACTCCACATGTACCTTCGGAGACACCTGTAGTACTCCTTTATAATCACCCAGTTACGTTGTGACGTTTGGTAGTACCCAAAGTGTTCCTCCGGTAAACGGGAGTTGCATATTTCTCATAGTTACAGGAACATTTATAAGTCATGAAGAAAGCAATAGCAGTATACTAAACGATCAAGTGCTAGGCTAACGGAATGGGTCATGTCAATCACATCATTCTTCTAATGATGTGATCCCATTAATCAAATGACAACACATGTCTATGGTTAGGAAATATAACCATCTTTGATTAATGAGCTAGTCAAGTAGAGGCATACTAGTGACTATATGTTTGTCTATGTATTCACACATGTATCATGTTTCCGGTTAATACAATTCTAGCATGAATAATAAACATTTATCATGATATGAGGAAATAAATAATAACTTTATTATTGCCTCTAGGGCATATTTCCTTCAGTCTCCCACTTGCACTAGAGTCAATAATCTATATTACATAGTAATGATTCTAACACCCATGGAGTCTTGGTGTTGATCATGTTTTGCTCGTGAGAGAGGCTTAGTCAACGGGTCTGCAACATTCAGATCCGTATGTATTTTGCAAATCTCTATGTCTCCCACTTGGACTTGGTCCCAAATTGAATTGAAGCGTCTCTTGATGTGCTTGGTCCTCTTGTGAAATCTGGATTCCTTTGCCAAAGCAATTGCACCAGTATTGTGACAGAAGATCTTCATTGGTCCCGATGCACTAGGTATGACACCTAGATCGGTAATGAACTCCTTCATCCAGACTCCTTCATTTGCTGCTTCAGAAGCAGCTATGTACTCCGCTTCACATGTAGATCCCGCCACGACGCTTTGTTTAGAACTGCACCAACTTACAGCTCCACCGTTTAATAAAAACACGTATCCGGTTTGCGATTTAGAATCGTCCGGATCAGTGTCAAAGCTTGCATCAACGTAACCATTTACGACTAGCTCTTTGTCACCTCCATATATGAGAAACATATCCTTAGTCCTTTTCAGGTATTTCAGGATGTTCTTGACCGCTGTCCAGTGATCCACTCCTGGATTACTTTGGTACCTTCCTGCCAAGCTTATTGCTAAGCATACGTCAGGTCTAGTACACAGCATTGCATACATGATAGAGCCTATAGCTGAAGCATAGGGAATATCTTTCATTTTCTCTCTATCTTCTGCTGTGGTCGGGCATTGAGTTTGACTCAACTTCACACCTTGTAGCACAGGCAAGAAACCTTTCTTTGCCTGATCCATTTTGAACTTTTTCAAAATTTTGTCAAGGTATGTGCTTTGTGAAAGTCCTATTAAGCGTCTTGACCTATCTCTATAGATCTTGATGCCCAATTTGTAAGCAGCTTCACCAAGGTCTTTCATTGAAAAACTTTTATTCAAGTATCCCTTTATGCTATCCAGAAATTCTATATCATTTCCAATTAATAATATGTCATCTACATATAAAATCAGAAATGCTACAGAGCTCCCACTCACTTTCTTGTAAATACAGGCTTCTCCAAAAGTCTGTATAAAACCATATGCTTTGATCACACTATCAAAACGTTTATTCCAACTCCGAGATGCTTGCACCAGTCCATAAATGGATCGCTGGAGCTTGCACACTTTGTTAGCACCTTTTGGATCAACAAAACCTTCTGGTTGCATCATATACAACTCTTCTTCCAGAAATCCATTCAAGAATGCAGTTTTTACATCCATTTGCCAAATTTCATAATCATGAAATGCAGCAATAGCTAACATGATTCGGACAGACTTAAGCATCGCTACGGGTGAGAAAGTCTCATCATAGTCAACCCCTTGAACTTGTCGAAAACCTTTCGCAACAAGTCGAGCTTTATAGACAGTTATATTACCATCAACGTCAGTCTTCTTCTTAAAGATCCATTTATTCTCAATGGCTTGCCGATCATCGGGCAAGTCAACCAAAGTCCATACTTTGTTTTCATACATGGATCCCATCTCAGATTTCATGGCCTCTAGCCATTTTTCGGAATCTGGGCTCATCATCGCTTCCTCATAGTTCGTAGGTTCATCATGGTCAAGTAACATGACTTCCAGAATAGGATTACCGTACCACTCTGGTGCGGATTTTACTCTGGTAGACCTATGAGGTTCAGTAGAAACTTGATCTGAAGTTTCATGATCAATATCATCAGCTTCCTCACTAGTTGGTGTAGTTGTCACAGGAACCGGTTCTTGTGATGAACTACTTTCCAACAAGGGAGTAGATACAGTTATCTCATCAAGTTCTACTTTCCTCCCACTCACTTCTTTCGGGAGAAACTCCTTCTCTAGAAAGGATCCGATTTTAGCAACGAAAATCTTGCCCTCAGATCTGTGATAGAAGGTGTACCCAATAGTCTCTTTTGGGTATCCTATGAAGACACATTTCTCCGATTTGGGTTCGAGCTTATCTGGTTGAAGTTTCTTCACATAAGTATCGCAGCCCCAAACTTTAAGAAACGACAACTTTGCTTTCTTGCCAAACCACAGTTCATAAGGTGTCGTCTCAACGGATTTTGATGGTGCCCTATTTAACGTGAATGCGGCCGTCTCTAAAGCATAACCCAAAACGATAGCGGTAAATCAGTAAGAGACATCATAGATCGCACCATATCTAGTAAAGTACGATTACGACGTTCGGACACACCATTTCGTTGTGGTGTTCCGGGTGGCGTGAGTTGCGAAACTATTCCGCATTGTTTCAAGTGTAGACCAAACTCGTAACTTAAATATTCTCCTCCACGATCAGATCGTAGAAACTTTATTTTTTTGTTACGATGATTTTCCACTTCACTCTGAAATTCTTTGAACTTTTCAAATGTTTCAGACTTGTGTTTCATTAAGTAGATATACCCATATCTGCTCAAATCATCTGTGAAGGTGAGAAAATAACAATACCCGCCGCGAGCCTCAACATTCATTGGACCACAAACATCAATATGTATGATCTCCAACAAATCAGTTGCTCGCTCCATAGTTCCGGAGAACGGCGTTTTAGTCATCTTGCCCATGAGGCACGGTTCGCAAGTACCAAGTGATTCATAATCAAGTGATTCCAAAAGCCCATCAGTATGGAGTTTCTTCATGCGCTTTACACCGATATGACCTAAACGGCAGTGCCACAAATAAGTTGCACTATCGTTATCAACTCTGCATCTTTTGGTTTCAACACTATGAATATATGTATCACTACTATCAAGATTCAATAAAAATAGACCACTCTTCAAGGGTGCATGACCATAAAAGATATTACTCATATAAATATAACAACCATTATTCTCTGATTTAAATGAATAACCGTCTCGCATCGAACAAGATCCAGATATAATGCTTAAGGCTGGCACCAAATAACAATTATTTAGGTCTAAAACTAATCCCGATGGTAGATGTAGAGGTAGCGTGCCGACAGCGATCACATCGACTTTGGAACCATTTCCCACGCGCATCGTCACCTCGTCCTTAGCCAATCTTCGCTTAATTCTTAGTCCCTGTTTCGAGTTGAAATATTAGCAACAGAACCAGTATCAAATACCCAGGTGCTACTGCGAGTATTAGTAAGGTACACATCAATAACATGTATATCACATATACCTTTGTTCACTTTACCATCCTTCTTATCCGCCAAATACTTGGGGCAGTTCCGCTTCCAGTGTCCAGTCTGCTTGCAGTAGAAGCACTCAGTTTCAGGCTTAGGTCCAGACTTGGGTTTCTTCTCTTGAGCAGCAACTTGCTTGATGTTCTTTTTAAAGTTCCCCTTCTTCTTACCTTTGCCCTTTTTCTTGAAACTGGTGGTCTTGTTAACCATCAACACTTGATGCTCCTTTTTGATTTCTACCTCCGCAGCTTTTAGCATTGCGCAGAGCTCGGGAATAGTTTTGTTCATCCCTTGCATATTATAGTTCATCGCGAAGCTCTTGTAGCTTGGTGGCAGTGATTGGAGAATTCTGTCAATGACACTATCATCAGGAAGATTAACTCCCAGTTGAATCAGGTGATTATTATACCCAGACATTTTGAGTATGTGTTCACTGACAGAACTATTCTCCTCCATCTTGCAGCTATAGAACTTATTAGAGACTTGATATCTCTCAATCCAGGCATTTGCTTGAAATATTAACTTCAACTCCTGAAACATCTCATATGCTCCATGACGTTCAAAACGTCGTTGAAGGCCCGGTTCTAAGCCCTAAAGCATGGCACACTGAACTATCGAGTAGTCAGCAGCTTTGCTCTGCCAGACATTCTTAACGTCGTCAGTTGCATCAGCAGCAGGCCTGGCACACAGCGGTGCTTCTAGGACATAACTTTTCTGTGCAGCAATGAGGATAATCCTCAGGTTACAGACCCAGTCCGTGTAATTGCTACCATCATCTTTCAACTTTGCTTTCTCAAGGAACGCATTAAAATTTAACGGAACAACAACACGAGCCATCTATCTACAAACAAACATAGACAAGCAAAATACTATCAGGTACTAAGTTCATGATAAATTTAAGTTCAATTAATCATATTACTTAAGAACTCCCACTTAGCCAGACATCTCTCTAGTCATCTAAGTGATCACGTGATCCAAATCAACTAAACCATGTCCGATCATCACGTGAGATGGAGTAGTTTCAATGATGAACATCATTATGTTGATCATATCTACTATATGATTCACGTTCGACCTTTCGGTCTCCGTGTTCCGAGGCCATATCTGTATATGCTAGGATCGTCAAGTATGACCTGAGTATTCCGCGTGTGCAACTGTTTTGCACCCGTTGTATTTGAACGTAGAGCCTATCAAACCCGATCATCACGTGGTGTCTCAGCACGAAGAACTTTCGCAACGGTGCATACTCATCAGGGAGAACACTTCTTGATTATTAAGTGAGAGATCATCTTAAAATGCTACCGTCAATCAAAGCAAGATAAGATGCATAAAGGATAAACATCACATGCAATCAACATAAGTGATATGATATGGCCATCATCATCTTGTGCTTGTGATCTCCATCTTCGAAGCACCGTCGTGATCACCATCGTCACCGGCGCGACACCTTGATCTCCATCGTAGCATCGTTGTCGTTACGCCATCTATTGCTTCTACGACTATCGCTACCGCTTAGTGATAAAGTAAAGCAATTACAGGGCGTTTGCATTTCATACAATAAAGCGACAACCATATGGCTCCTGCCAGTTGCCGATACCTTCGGTTACAAAACATGATCATCTCATACAATAAAATATAGCATCATGTCTTGACCATATCACATCAACATGCCCTGCAAAAACAAGTTAGACGTCCTCTACTTTGTTGTTGCAATTTTTACATGGCTGCTACGGGCTTAGCAAGAACCGTTCTTACCTACGCATCAAAACCACAACGATAATTTGTCAAGTTGGTGCTGTTTTAACCTTCGCAAGGACCGGGCGTAGCCACACTCGGTTCAACTAAAGTGAGAGAGACAGACACCCGCCGGTCACCTTTAAGCAACGAGTTCTTGTAGCGGTGAAACCAGTCTCGCGTAAGCGTACGCGTAATGTCGGTCCGGGCCGCTTCATCTCACAATGCCGCTGAACCAAAGTATGACATGCTGGTAAGCAGTATGACTTATATCGCCCACAACTCACTTGTGTTCTACTCGTGCATATAACATCAACGCATAAAACCTAGGCTCGGATGCCACTGTTGGGGAACGTAGTAATTTCAAAAAAATTCCTACGTACACGCAAGAACAAGGTGATGGCATAACAACGAGAGGGGAGAGTGTCCGTCCACGTACCCTCGTAGACCGTAAGCGGAAGCGTTATGACAACGCGGTTGATGTAGTCGTACGTCTTCACGATCTGACCGATCCAAGCACCGAACGTACGGCACCTCCGAGTTCTGCACACGTTCAGCTCGATGACGATCCCCGGGCTCCGATCCAGCAAAGCTTCGGGGATGAGTTCCGTCAGCACGACGGCGTGGTGACGATGATGATGCTCCACCGGCGCAGGGCTTCGCCTAAACTCTGCGACGATATGACCGAGGTGGAATATGGTGGAGGGGGGCACCGCACACGGCTAAGGAACGATCCGTAGATCAACTTGTGTGTTATGGGGTGCCCCCCTGCCCCCTTATATAAAGGAGGGAGGGGGAGGTGCGGCCGGCCCCTTTGGGGTGCGCCTGGAGGAGTCCTACTCCCACCGGGAGTAGGACCCCCCCCCCCCCCTCTTGCCTTGGTGGAGAAGGAAAGGGGGGAGGGGAAAGAGGAAAGGGGGGCGCCGCCCCCCCTTCCTTGTCCTATTCGGACTAGGGGGGAAGGGGCGCGCGGCCTGCCCTGGCCGGCCCTCCTCTTCTCCCTCATGGCCCACTAAGGCCCATTAACCCCCGGGAGGGTTCCGGTAACCCCCGGTGTTCCGGTAAAATCCCGATTTCACCCGGAACCTTTCCGATGTCCAAACATAGGATTCCAATATATCAATCTTTATGTCTCGACCATTTCGAGACTCCCCATCATGTCTGTGATCACATCCGGGACTCCGAACAATCTTCGGTTCATCAAAATTTATAAACTCATAATAAGACTGTCATCGTAACGTTAAGCGTGCGGACCCTACGGGTTCGAGAACTATGTAGACATGACCTAGAACCATTCTCGGTCAATAACCAATAGCGGGACCTGGATGCCCATATTGGTTCCTTCATATTCTACGAAGATCTTTATCGGTCAAACCGCATAACAATATATGTTGTTCCCTTTGTCATCGGTATGTTACTTGCCCGAGATTTGATCGTCGGTATCCAATACCTAGTTCAATCTCGTTACCGGCAAGTCTCTTTACTCGTTCCATAATGCATCATCCCGTAACCAACTCATTTGGTCACATTGCTTGCAAGGCTTATAATGATGTGCATTACCGAGAGGGCCCAGAGATACCTCTCCGACAATCGGAGTGACAAAACCTAGTCTCGAAATACACCAACTCAACATGTACCTTCGGAGACACCTGTAGTACTCCTTTATAATCACCCAGTTACGTTGTGACGTTTGGTAGTACCCAAAGTGTTCCTCCGGTAAACGGGAGTTGCATATTTCTCATAGTCACAGGAACATGTATAAGTCATGAAGAAAGCAATAGCAGTATACTAAACGATCAAGTGCTAGGCTAACGGAATGGGTCATGTCAATCACATCGTTCTTCTAATGATGTCATCCCATTAATCAAATGACAACACATGTCTATGGTTAGGAAACATAATCATCTTTGATTAATGAGCTAGTCAAGTAGAGGCATACTAGTGACTATATGTTTGTCTATGTATTCACACATGTATCATGTTTCCGGTTAATACAATTCTAGCATGAATAATAAACATTTATCATGATATGAGGAAATAAATAATAACTTTATTATTGCCTCTAGGGCATATTTCCTTCAATTACCTTAACCACGATTTCACAAAAAGGTCAAAAGATTCAAGGGCCCAATTGCTTCTAGCCAATTAACACAGAGCCAACCTGTTGCGCGACCGCTACCCTTGTGTCTGCTTGTTATTCAAGGGCCGGAGGCGTGGATTCAATCTGCCAGCGGTATTGCCTGCATCGTTTAACTATTCCTTTGTCTAAAGAAAAAACTATTGCTGCTCAACTTGATCGATGGCTACCGTTGTGTCTGCTTGCGTCCCCCGATCCGATCAAAATATTGGAAGAACACGCACCAGGTGCCGGCTCGTGTCCGTCGTGTGGAGCCACTCCGAGAACACGTTCAAGCCCCTCGGCGTGCTCCCCACCACGAGGTATTGGTGGCTGGGCCGGGTGGCCAGCACCAACGCCGGTGCCGCGGGGCAGCGCGTGTATGCGGCCGGCTCGGACGGGCACATCCTCGGCTGGGACCAGCACGGCAACAGGTGGAGCCTCGCGTGCGACTTGAAAGCGCACGCCGTGGCCGTGCTTTGCCTGTGAATGGCCGGTGACCTGGTGTGCACCGTGTCGGCCTGTGGCTCCGGCAGCCGTGCGGTAGCACCCCAAGGTCCGCGCCGTCATTGGCCACTAGGGCCCCGTGAAATACATCCAGGACACCCTGCAGGCCAGCAATGCCTGTATGGTGTAAAGCGGGGGTGCCGGATGGGGCCAACGGCGAGGATCGGAAGCGAAGAGTACACATTTTGCCGGAGGAAGGGTGCTCTTTAGATTGTTTTTGGTCTGGGTTTAGTTGTTTCTTTGCAGCACTGGATGCTTGACTTGGTGATTGTCCATCGCAGAGAGGAGGATTTAATAAATTTTAAAGAATCCCACAAACTAGTCAGACGTTGTGAACAGTAAATTATACTTGCACCTATACTCTGGTTTCTACATAGGTTTTGAATTTATTTTCAGTTTCTTATCAGGCAAGACCATGAATGTTTTTATCAACGAAAAATGTTAATATTGCTTACCTCGTTATTACATTCCCTCTTCTCTCTTTTTGTGATCTGGTATGTCTGTACTTCTTCTGAAACGACACCGTCCTCTAATGTTCGTGTTCTTTTGCTGGTGAGGAACGCTCAAGTTTACTAACATTGACACAATATTAACTTCATGGATTTATTTTTAAATAAATTTATTATATATAATCATGTTCATCCTCTTTTAATAAAACAATTTTCATTTGCACCTAAACATCCTTTAGAAATTAATACTCTTATATGTTGGCCACTCCTGGTTGAATAGAATGAGCACATGTGCTCATACTGAAGAAACACATGCAAGCCAATAAAAAGAGAAATTAAAGAAATACGTAGACTCATAAACCGATAAAATGGCAAGCAGTGAAGTGTCCCCCCCACTCACTATGCCCAGACTACACATGTACATGTAGATATGCAATTTCAGTGTCTGAGTTTTGATTCCTCTAGAGACCATGACCATACAAGATTCATAAGTTCAGGGGGTGGACAGGGCACCACATCTAGGTTTGTTGTCTAGGCTTGGAAGGCATCAGGATTCACTATTCTGCGCCATGCCAATAATTAACTAGCAAGTTGCTTACATGAACCTTGTATAGGGTCACCAGTTGGGTGTTGGAGACACCATTCATTTCCAATGTAAGGGAGCACATGATGTTGGTGGGTACATAGAATTCTGTCGACGACCATCATGGAGGAAACACCGAAAACATGGTGTCATTTCTTTTTCTAGAGATTACCATAAAATCCTCGCCGTGTCCAATTGTTTCGTGGACTTTTGGGGAGCCAAACAGGCTGATATTTTCATACATTGGGCCACCGTATATTATCTTTCTCTCACTAAAATTGTTGTTCTTTCTTAAAAAATAACTAAAATTGCTGCTTGCATTGATGAAAACTATGAATCCCGCGGCTATACCATGCACACATGTCAGATTTTTTCTGACACAAGCATCAAGCCTAATCTTGCAGGCATATTTTAGCAGACATGTTGACTCCTTCTGTCACCAATGAAAATAAATAAATTAAAATGTATTATCTTTTCAAAGCAAAAAACACATTCATCATCTTTTTTCTAAAGTGGATGATCAACACAAAATATAATTTTATAACTTGGCAGGGGCCGTGCGAACGCGTACCCCTTCTAACACAAATTTTGACGCCCACTCTCCAAAAAAAGATGGTAGATCAACACATTCACTATGTGCAATGTGAACCATTAATCTAGGCCATGAGCCTTCTTGATCGCCCATTGACCCCCTCCAGGTAAGTACGTTTGAAGGTTGCCATATCCTCTAGTAATATACTCGTATTTACTGTGCCAATCTTGTTAATGTTTCGGTGTGGGAATAAACCAAACGTAATTAGCCTGGTGGCATGGTCTACATCAATCGAAGGCTTAGGACGAACGCTTCAAGGGCTCAGTTGCGTCTAGCCCATTAACACAGAGCCAGCCTCTTGCACGATATCAAAAAACAAGGGAAGAAAAAAGGCAGTTTTTCTGGAAGTGAAGAACAAGAAAAAGGCAGGTTTCCTAGAACGCTACACGGCCGGCTCTTACGGGCACGTCCTTGGATGGGACCGACACGGCGGCAGGTGTAGCCTCGTGTGCGACATGAAGGCGCTCGCCATGGCCATGTTGCACGCGGACGCTTCTTCAGTGACATAACTGCAAGTGCAGTTGGGTCACTGACATGTGGGCCTTCACTGAAGTTCAGTCTGTTGTGCGCCTGTGCTTGTGCATGACCAATGACCTAGTGTGGGCTCCACCGACAGGACCAGCGGCATGTGGCCCCGTCAGTTCTGAGGCGGCCTGGCCAACGTCGGCGCCAGCACTGGCTCGTAGTACAGCGGCCGGCTGGACAGGAGCATCAGAGTTTGGTGGGTGCCAAATGGGGCCAACTGCGACAAGCGGACGCGAAGGTGAGTTTTGGTTTTATTTTGATTGTTGGGCACCGCTGCCTGACTTGATGATTATCGCTGGAAGGAGGATTTAAATTTTAAAAAGTCGCACAAACTAATCATAGGTTGGAGAGTAATTCTACACCAACATAGAGTAAGTTACATGTTTTACGTATCAACCAACGTGGATGACCAGGGTTAGAGCAACTCTAGCAGACCCCGCATCCCGTCCCGACCCGTAAAATAACCGCCAAAATGTGCGTCGGGGCGGAAAAAGCAGCCCGATCAGACCCAGCATCCCACCCCGGCCCGCAAAATATTTTAGGGGGCGCAGCGAAATCCCGATCCCAACCCGGGAAAACGCGGGTTTCCCCCTCGCGGCTGCGGTGTCCTGCATATAAGCGGAAGCGGTTGGTGGGGGGACATTTCATCCCGCGCTTTCTCCCACCAACCACCCCTCCTCTCCCCCTCGCGCCGCCGCCGGCCACCGCCCAAGATTCCGGTGACAGCAGCCGACAGGAGCATGCCGGAAGGCCGCCACGCGCATGAGGCCTGCCCTCCCTTCCCCCCTGCGTCGGCGGGCCACCGGATTTGGCTTTTCCCGGCCGCCGGTTGCTGCCCCAGGCGATGGAGTGGTAGGGGAGTCTCTCCCGCAGCCCAGGCAAGGGCGCATCGCCGCATGCAGGCGCGGGTTCTTCCGCCCGCCGCCGCCGAAGGTTTGCCGGCATGGACTCGTCCGGCCGTCCACCGCGGGCTCGGTGCTCGCGCAGCGTCTTTGTGGCCTGCCGATGCCGAGTGCGACGACTGCCCGCGCCAAGTGCTGCGGCTCACTTCGGGCACGCCGAAGCAACTCGGATGGGTGTTCTACAAATGCGAAAACAATGGGGTACGTGCACTTGCGGTAGCTCGTTCCATAGCTCATTCTTTAGTTCAATTGCGGTAGCTCACTACGAGCTTGCTCATTATTTTGTGTAGGACGATGGATGCTCATTTTGGTTTTGGGAAGGCCAATACATTGATTTGTTGATATAAAGAAACTTAATATATGTTAGTGCACTCCTTAGTACAATCGAAGGCAATGATGCGGCTGCATGTGCAACTAGAGGGGAAGCAACGTCTACATCTTTGAAACCAAAGATGAAGAATGAAGAAAGTAAGATAAAGAATGAAGAAAGCAAGATCAAGAATCCGCAGATCAACAATGAATGCATGGAGAAGATATTGCTTCAACTAGTGGGAGTAGTTATGGAAGTTGGAAATCTTCTGAAATGCATACTTGTGGTTCTTGTTTTCTTTGATTTTGCTATTCTAGCCAAGATTTGGTGATATCTTTTGTATCTAATGTTGTTGCAAAAGCAAAGAAAAGCATTATGCTAGGTCAATTTAAGTTGCAAATCTAAGTTTTAAGGGCCGGGAGGAGCTGCCCCATATCAGAACCCGCAAAAGCCGACCCGTATAAAAGTATATTCCGTGAATATGCTTTTTAACGGGTCCATTATGTGGGGTCTGCATCTGTGTCAGCCCGCACCGGCCCGCAAACATGGTTTTGCGCGAACTGCAAACGAGTTTTGCGGGCCGGCGAGATGTGGGGTCTTCTAGAGTTGCTCTTAGAGAAGGGGAGGAAGGGCCCCTACCCCGTCTGAAATTCACGGGGTAGAGAATTATTAGGGAAGTTCACATAAGAAGTTTTGTAGCTTTAAGTGGATTAGCATTATCGTAAGTTGGGTGTAAAATGGCGCTGTAAATTATAGCACCTATATACTCTGATCTATATATAGGCTCTGATTTAATCTGTCATTACTTCTCCGAAATAAGGTGAGCAGGGAGTCACTCGTGTGTTGTAAAAGATTTACTTCACTATGAACCAACCTATGATTGGATAGTTAGGAGGACAGTGGTATTATCAGCCCACCAGGGTTCAAGTCCTGGTGCTCGCATTTTCTTGGATTTATTTCATGATTTCCGACAATGTGCGTTTAATGGGAGGACGTTCACGTCGACTAGATGCGCCTATGGTGTCTTCGTCAATCCCAAGAAGATATTTCGGCTCAGTTTCCCGAAGGTGTTCATATGGGTAGGCTGTGCATGTGTGCGTTCATAAGAGTGATTGTATACGCTATATGTGAGCGCTTGCGTCCATACTGTGTTAAAAAACGGTTACTCCACTTTAAAGCTTTTTTTTATGGTAAATGTTAATTTGTTTTCGGTTGAAAAATCGCTAGTTTATTTTCATGTAAAAAAGTTTGATTATTCCATAAAAAGGTTTTGTTTATTTTCTAAATCATGATTTACACACCCTTCTTCCCGAAAAGCAATCATCTCGTACGTCTTATAGTTAGGTGTATTCAGCAAATTAATTCTCACCCAACTATGTACAAGGCGGGGCACTAAAAGTTGACGAGGGGCAAGTACATGTGTTGAAAGTGAAAGACAAACCGATAAAAAGCCAAGGGGTGATGTCTCCTACTCACAATGCCCAAACTATACATTTACATGTCCGGTCTTAGTTTCTATAGCCTCTAAATTTTGATTCCTCTAGAAATGATGAAATACATCATTTGGAGTGAGTGGATCTTGCACCGCATCTAGTTTTAGGCTTGGAAGGCATTGGGATTTATTATTCCCGCATAGTGCCATTGTTTAACGACCTACTTTGTTCATTCAACCTTGTTCTTAAAATACCCCTTATGCCAATCGTAATGACATGATCATAACTCCCAGTGACCTAACATACCCTTTATGAATATTGACATCACAAAAATGAAGACTATTAGACCAATCATTCAATACTCCCCGCAAGAATGCATCATCTAGCACAAATACCCCTTATATATAATCAGTCGGTAGCAGAACAGCGATATGTTCTGTTCCATCCGCGCCTACCATCGAGGTGCGACCTCATCTCTGACCCACCCCACCCTCGCATGCCTTTAGTATATTTTTTTGTATGAAGTGTTGGAAAGAAAGGAAACGGTAACCGATGATCAATATCACCAACGTCAGACACCATGATGGGTGTATGTTTGGTTGATGTCAAACAGCGACGAGCGGCAGTGAGAAATAAACACTAATGATCATAGACCATGTGTATTCTTGAGGTGAAGCATCTGATTTGTTTGGCTACAAAAGTGTGTTCTTTTTTTAAAACAGAAAGTGTGTTCTTGGGATTGTTTTTGTTTGATTTTGAACCTTGGTATCATTGGATGCATGGTGTGGTGATTATTTTAACGTGGATAATTAAATACATGAAAGAATTAAAGGAACTAGCCATACATTTTTTTAGACTAGGTCGGGGCGTTCTCAGTTTTGTGATCATGGGATAGTATTGTTGTGAATTGTTCTGGCCACACAATAGAGGAAGAGTAGGAAGGTATTCATACCAAATATGGTGATCAACTTCAATCTTTGATCCAAAGAACTTCCATACAAAATTTACATAGATCGGTGATTGTTTAGTTGGTGGTTGCAGGTTACCGAGGCCTCATAAAAATGACCTGATTAATTACATTCCTTTTTAATCCTGCAGATTACATCTGACTAAGTTGTGTTGATGGTCATCACCTTGAAACTTCAATTGCTCGCCAATAGTGTATGTGGTAATAGTGGTCTTATGGTGAGATGACCAAGCCTCGTCGGACGGAGTTCATTATATAGTCTCAAGGTGAATGCTTAGCCGTGTCAGTGATGAACAATGGACGTCTCGCCTCATCAGTTAGAATATTAGAACAATTTCTGGCCTCGTAGATTATGGAAAATGTGATGGTATCCTAGCCTCATCGGTCAATTAAAATAATGTCTAACCTCGCCAGTCAGGATCAAGGAGTGGTCATGGTCTCATCGGTGGCGATAAAGATTAAGTTATAAGACTGATGGCCTTTTTCGGTACTCTGTCGGAGGGTAAATTCATCAAGACGTTCATCTACACCAAACTTGCTGCCGCAATGTCCATGTGTGAGCATTCCTCTTTGGACTATGGGTCCATAGCAGTACATAATGTATTCAAATATCATGGCATTACTTAACAAAGACCCTAACCCTAGTTCTTGATAGAAACCACAAGCATAACGTCATGCATATCCAATTTCACCAGTTCAACAAATGATTGGAAGAAATTCAATTCACTATGGTTTGGGGAAACTATCAACTAGGGTTCCACCTTGGGGTAAAAAATGCCACTGAATTAACAAGATTTTACCATAAAAAGTAGGGGATTTGGGGGAGATTACCTCAAGAAACAAGGGGAGGAAATGATCCACGAAAAGGAGCTCAATTTGATGGACATTTGAGAGGGTTCCTCTCCTCTGTTCTTTGTTGCTTGGGGAGGCGGCCGATTGAGGCGGAGATGGGGGTGAGGAATTACTCACGACCCTTTAGTCCCGGTTCGTGTTAGAACGGGGACTAAAGGGTGGATGCATTAGTCACGACCCTTTAGTCCCGGTTCAAGAACCGGGACTAAAGGCCCTTACGAACCGGGACTGATGCCCCCTTTTCTACTAGTGCTTTACTGATCGCAATGTTTGTGTGTCCAATTCCATGTCCAAGCTAAGCCGATTACCAACATACAGATAATATAACACATAAGCATTGTTTGCAAGATATTATAATCCTCAAGTTATTATGCAAATTGAACAATCCTCTAAGTTGGGATTAAGTTGCAGTTGCTAGGTGAGCATTGGACCACAACCAACAGAGATTACACGGCAATGAGGGTCTCAACTCTCAAGGCCTTCATGGCCACGTCTCTCAGGGCCATGTATGAGATCATGCTAAAATTGATTAACTTTATGTGTGGTGCTATCATTGTTTTCTCCATTGATCTATAAGGAAAAAAAATCAAATTCATGAAAAGCGATAGATCGTACCTAGACTAAGACAGATACAATCCAAGAGAGGGAGTATGAGCACAACATTCTACTAGATGTGGGGACTGAGGAGGAACATATATTGGCTTTGCTGGCTTCGGTAATGTGGCTAAGCCAACAATGACATGCGAGGAAGAAGATGAATTAGAGTTCTCTTAACTACCCATTGTTGATATGTATTGAGACCAGCATTTGGGGAGGGGGGAGGGGGGGGGGGGGGTACTGAAGTAGGCCCATAAATGTATGCGAAAAGAAAACCAATACTCGACCCCTTCTAGTTGACTAGGAAGGAGTACATGTGCTGAAATTGAAGAATCACCAGCCGATAAAAATGTAAGTAGTGAGGTGCCCTGACATTCACAATGGCCAAATTGTATGTGTGTGTCCTTAGTTGCATAGCCTCTGAGTGTTCTCGTTCCTCTAGAGATTATGAACATATGTCATACATACCTTGAGGCAGCGGAGAATGCAACACATCTATGTTTGTTGCTTAGGCTTGGAAGTCATCTGGATTCACATTTCCACAATATCTTCTTGTTTGCCAAGCAACTTGGTTTCTTTAGCCTTGTTCAGAATGACGAGCGAGGTGTTGTAGACACCATTCATGTCCAAAGGACTATGTCATGGAACACATGATGTTGGTGGACACACAAGATTTCCCGCAGGCATCTGTGGGTCACAAACACCAGCGAACAAAATGTATCATTATTTCCCTTTCTATAATAGACATGTTACTATGTTATGATGTGGAGTAGCCACACCATTCATATGCACGAAGCACAAATTTACTTAGTAATTAATTCTACGGGGAATAAGGTAAACTTTACACGCGGCTCCAAAAGCACCGGGGACACATGACAAAGGTTTGGCTAAAATATTTCTATGTATCACTCGGTGAAACTTGCTAAGGTTAGGGGCGTTTGTTCCGACACGCACCGTGGTCCAGTGAATAACGATAATAATCTGGGTAGTCGACCGTACCTCAAATAATACAGAACTTCCAATGGAGCTTCTTACATGTCTCTACTACCGCTCATAACATTTATAGAGTGCCAAACTCTTCTTGGTCGACGCGGGCTAAATCCGTTAGCTCGTCTGTGCTGATCCCGCGATGTGCCAAACTACCTGATGCATGCATGAACTGTTGGAGACCACTGTCATCCCGATTCAGCTAAAATATTTCCAGGACATCCAGAGAAAAATCTACTATGCCCACAAAATGTTTCAAGCCTGAAACCTTTCTGGTTAAGCAGAGGTGATTTTCTAAGTTAGCATTGCGTCGACTATGCTAAATTTTTGAGAGAGTTATCATGCACAGTTGAGCTGTCATCGCTTGTTTGAATCACCATCCAACTCCCAACAGATTGCTCGTGATTAATTTGCCAATGTTGGCCACTCTGATTTACGAAACGGTGCCTTTGCTCTGGACTCTGGTAATTTTTTGGATGGGTTCTCATGAATCAAGCACGCTGAAACTTCGCTGGTACCTGCAAATGACTGTCTACTAGTCTTCTTTACAACAATAACAACAACAAAGCCTTTAGTCCCAAACAAGTTGGGGTAGGCTAGAGGTGAAACCCATAAGATCTCGCAACCAACTCATGGCTCTGGCACATGGATAGCAAGCTTCCACGCACCCCTGTCCATAGCTAGCTCTTTGTCGATACTCCAATCCTTCAGGTCTCTCTTAACGGACTCCTCCCATGTCAAATTCGGTCGACCCCGCCCTCTCTTGACATTCTCCGCACGCTTTAGCCGTCCGCTATGCACTGGAGCTTCTGGAGGCCTGTGCTGAATATGCCCAAACCATCTCAAACGATATTGGACAAGCTTCTCCTCAATTGGTGCTACCCCAACTCTATCTCGTATATCATCATTCCGGACTCGATCCTTCCTCGTGTGGCCACACATCCATCTCAATATACGCATCTCCGCCACACCTAACTGTTGAACATGTCGCCTTTTAGTCGGCCAACACTCCACGCCATACAACATTGCGGTGCGAACCGCCGTCCTGTAGAACTTGCCTTTTAGCTTTTGTGGCACTCTCTTGTCACAGAGAATGCCAGAAGCTTGGCGCCACTTCATCCATCCGGCTTTGATTCGATGGTTCACATCTTCTTCAATACCCCCATCCTCCTACAACATTGACCCCAAATACCGAAAGGTGTCCTTCCGAGGTACCACCTGGCCATCAAGGCTAACCTCCTCCTCCTCACACCTAGTAGTACTGAAACTGCACATCATGTACTCGGTTTTAGTTCTACTAAGCCTAAACCCTTTCAATTCCAAGGTTTGTCTCCATAACTCTAACTTCCTATTTACCCCCGTCCGACTATCGTCAACTAGCACCACATCATCCGCAAAGAGCATACACCATGGGATATCTCCTTGTATACCCCTTGTGACCTCATCCATCACCAATGCAAAAAGATAAGGGCTCAAAGCTGACCCCTGATGCAGTCCTATCTTAATCGGGAAGTCATCGGTGTCGACATCACTTGTTCGAACACTTGTCACAACATTATTGTACATGTCCTTGATGAGGGTAATGTACTTTGCTTGGACTTTTTGTTTCTCCAAGGCCCACCACATGACATTCCGTGGTATCTTATCATAGGCCTTCTCCAAGTCAATGAACACCATATGAAAGTCCTTCTTTTGCTCCCTATATCTCTCCATAAGTTGTCGTACCAAGAAAATGGCTTCCATGGTCGACCTCCCAGGCATGAAACCAAACTGATTTTTGGTCACGCTTGTCATTCTTCTTAAGCGGTGCTCAATGACTCTCTCCCATAGCTTCATTGTATGGCTCATCAGCTTAATTCCACGGTAATTAGTACAACTCTGAACATCCTCCTTGTTCTTGAAGATTGATACTAATATACTCCGTCTCCATTCTTCTGGCATCTTGTTTGCCCGAAAAATGAGGTTGAAAAGCTTGGTTAGCCATACTATCGCTATGTCCCCGAGACCTTTCCACACCTCAATGGGGATACAATCAGGGCCCATCGCCTTGCCTCCTTTCATCCTTTTTAAAGCCTCCTTCACCTCAGACTCCTGGATGCGCCGCACAAAACGCATGTTGGTCTCATCAAAGGAGTCGTCCAGTTCAATGGTAGAACTCTCATTCTCCCCGTTGAACAACTTGTCGAAGTACTCCCGCCATCTATGCTTAATCTCTTTGTCCTTCACCAAGAGTTGGCCTGCTCCGTCCTTGATGCATTTGACTTGGCCAATATCCCTCGTCCTCCTCTCTCGGATCTTAGCCATCTTATAGATGTCCCTTTCACCTTCCTTCGTGCCTAACTGTTGGTAGAGGTCCTCATATGCCCAACCCCTTGCTTCACCAACAGCTCGCTTTGCGGCCTTCTTCGCCATCTTGTACTTCTCTATGTTATCTGCACTCCTATCCAGGTATAGGCGTCTGAAACAATTTTTCTTCTCTTTAATCGCCTTCTGGACATCATCATTCCACCACCAGGTATCCTTATCTTCGCTTCTCCTTTCCCTGGACACTCCAAACTCCTCCGAGGCCACCTTACGAATGCCAGTCGCCATCTTCATCCACACATTGTCCGCATCCCCTCCTTCCTCCCAAGGGCCCTCCTTAATTACCCTCTCCTTGAACACCTAAGCTACCTCCCCCTTGAGCTTCCACCACTTCATTCTAGCGACCTTGGCACGCTTATCCCGCTGGACACGAATACGAAAGCGGAAGTCAGCAACCACCAGCTTATGCTGGGGTACAACACTCTCCCCAGGTATCACCTTACAGTCTAGGCACGCACGCCTATCTTCTCTTCTCGATAGGATGAATTCAATCTGGCTAGAGTGTTGGCCACTACTAAAGTCACCAGATGTGATTCTCTCTTTCTAAAGAGGGTGGTAGCTACAATCATGTCTACTAGTCTTCTTTCAGGACTTCAAATTTCTAAAAACTCTGGACTCGCTGGTATCATTTTTTTCTACCATAGCCCTGTCGGCTGTAAATTTCTAGGACGAATTATGCAAATCTACAAACAGGCTGAGATTTTCAGACTTCGCCAACATCTTTCTTCTTTCGCTAACAAAAATTGCTGGTAATTATGGTCGAAAAACTAAACTGAGAGCTTGGTCCCCCCCCCCCCCCCCCCCCCCCAGTCTGATGCACACACATGGGAAAATATTTATCTTCTTCAGCATAAATCTTCAATTTGCTTGCTTGTTCGTCTGGGCAGAAGCATCAAGCCAAACCTTGCAACATGTTCTTAGGAAGCGGCATTTCCGCAAACTCATTTACACCGTTGCTGCCTTGTGCCTTCTTTTTATTTATTTATTTCAAAAAATAATCATAAATATATTTGAAAAAAGATAAATATAAAGTTTATTGAAAGCTGATCAACAAAAAGTTTGATTTTATACTTTTGGCTGGGGCAGCTGTATGCATTGCCCCCTCTGTTATAAATTAGGACGTCCACTCTCCGAAGGAAGATGATAAATCAACACGCTTACTACATGCAATGTGAACCGTTAGTCTAGGCCAGCATGATGGCATGATGGCATGGTCTCATAGAAAGGCCGTAGGATTCAATGGCCCATTAGCACAGAGCCAACCACTTGCACGAACTTAAAAAAGAAGAAGAAAAAGGAAGTCTCTAGCATGACGACGTCGGAGGGGTAAGGACTAAGGACTAGAGAGGACACCCTGCGATTCCTGCCATCGTCTTCGGCTGCTCGTTGCTCTGAACTAATGAGCTGATAGGGATAGTGACTAGCTGACGCTAGTGCCCACTGGGAGGCGTGTGTACGCGGCTGGCTCGGACGGGGTGGCACGACGGTAGGTGGAACCTCGCATGAGACGTGAAGGCGCAAGCGATGGCCATGCTGTGCCTGTGCGTGGCCGGCGACCTGGTGTGCACCAGCTCCGCCGACAATTCCATGGGCCTGTGACGCCAAGGTGGGCGCCGTCGGAGGCCACGAGGACCCTGTGAAATGCATCCAGGCATCCTTGTGCAGGGCCAGCAATGGCTATATGGTGTACAGCAGCGGCCTTGACAAGAGCATCAGACTATCAGAGTCTGGTGTGTGCCGAATGAGGCCAAGGGCGACGGGCGGCTGCGTGAAACAGACGCCAAGGATCACAGGCCCTGCGTGTTCTTGAGGTGAAGCGTGATACATGTCATTGAATGCCTGACTTGGTGATTATCGTAGAGAGGAGGATTCAAATTTTAAAGAGTGACACAAACAAGTCATAGGTTGGGTGTAAAATGGCCGTGAACTGTAAAGTATGACACCTATACTGTGGTTTTACATAGGATTTGGTTTTATTTAATTTATTTTGAGGCTTGACCATTATGGGTTTTGAATACAACGAGAAAGGTTAATAGTGTTTGGTGTGTTATTCATTTTCTCTGTGCGATTGATATGTCATTACTTCTGAAACAACGTGGACAAGGAGTCGCTCGTACTAATAAAAATATACACTCTGCTTTAAAGCCCGTTCTTCTCTTGGTAAATGTTAGTTTATTTTTCAAGAACCACCCTTGTTTCAAAGAAACAATTTTCTTGTATGTTAAGTGTATTCAACCATTTAATAGTCACCAGACTAGGCATAATGTGGGCCACTAGTAATTGGAGAGAAACAAGTACATGTGTTGAAAGTGAAGAGACACACAAACTCACAAGTCGATAAGAAGGCAAGTGGTGAGGTGCCCTCCCACTCAGTGGCGAATCTAGGACGTAATTGTAGGGCAGGCTGAACTTCAAAGATACTAAGTTTTTGGCGTTGGAAGCCATCTTATGTGCTGCACCTAACGACTAGTGTGCTGATCATTAGTGGTGTTTTTTTGTGGGGCAAATTTTGAGGGTAGGCTAGAGCTATTGAAGCCTGTTGAGTACAATCGCCACTGCTCCCACTGATTAGGCCCAAACTATACGTGTACATTTCAAGCCTTTATATTTTCATTATGCTAGAGATGCGGAACATAGATCATTCTTACATCGAGAGAGTGGATGGTACACCACACTATATTTGCTTCTTAGGCATGGAAGGCATCAGGATCTACTTTTCCATGTGATGTCATTGTTGCACGAGGTACCTTGTTCCTGGTGGGAGTTTGAGACGCCGTCTATGTCCAACGTCAAGGAACACATGTTGTTGTTGTTGTTTATGTATTATTCTATTATAACTTGCGGGTCACAAACACCGTCAACATATATTACGTAGTAAAAGCATAATACTCAAGGCACCACGTTAGTCAACATCATCCAAATTTATTTGATCATTAGAATTGTAATTAATGAATAGGATTCAATAACAAGAATAAAGGTAGATCTTTATAACCCGGTGGACCTAACCCAAAGAAAATCCCTCTAGGTGGGCGTCCCGTGTTGTCTAACCACCATAATCGTCCTGGCGGAGACCACCTAGCTTCCTCCCCCGATCCAGATACAAGTGCTTCGTCCTCACTGCCGTCGCAGAAGCTGGGAATAATCATGCTAGTCTAGAGATCTTGATTGCTATCCTTGCCGTCTTGCCACCACTGTTGGTGTAGTTGGTACAAATCGCAGGCCCAATCGCTCTCCAATATCTTCATCCCTCCGCTGCGGAGATTCATCCTTCACCTTGTTGTTTCTTAGTTCTATGTCACATATCAGGTTGGGCCATATTCTTCACCAATCCATGCAGATCAGCAGCCCTTTGGTTGTGACCTAGAGAGAAGCTTCCAGAGCCATTATCAGGAATTG
The DNA here is from genome assembly GCA_963921465.1 of Triticum timopheevii. NCBI lineage: Eukaryota > Viridiplantae > Streptophyta > Magnoliopsida > Poales > Poaceae > Triticum > Triticum timopheevii. The sequence continues at coordinate 620,009,361 of OY997266.1, forward strand.
CAGGTGCTTCATCTGACAGCTGTCAAGGGGCGAGACAAGGCAGTGGTGGGCGGCACTACGTGCTCCGAGCTGTGCGACGACCAGTAGATGGAACCAAAACCTCGTGTGATGGCAAAGTCGGATGTACCAGGCTGCACAACCAACGCACTGCACTATCAACACACACCTGCCATCCCTTTAAGATGTTTATAAAAATTTAACGAGTCGAAGGCAAGCCAAAGACGCGTGCCGGAGGCCCTGTCATATTATATAAAGTTCATTTTTCTTAGTTGAAAGTTGACATTGGATCGTGTTGGAAGCCCCCACCTGTAATCACTCCATAAATCTTCATTATCCTGAAATATAATGGAAAAATTAAGGGGAAAAAGGGACACAGGGAACCAACGTCGCGCTTACGAATGTTTTTTTGCGTCATTTTTCTGTATGTTACATCGAGCAGGAAGGGAAAAATGGAAAACGCAAGTAGTACGAGGGACGAACTGCAAAAGGTACAAAACCAGAAACCAGAAAACGAGCGTCCCTTGACTATTGCTCTCCTTTTAGGAAGACGTTGTATGGTTGTATGGGCTGGAGGGGCACCCTGCGATTCCTGAACACAAGAGCTGACATGGCTAGCCGGCCGAAGGCATCGATTCAATTTGCCAGTGGTATTGGCTGCGTCGCTAAGGCCATTTCAAACCGATCACCTAAAAATAGTAGAGTATCTGATGGAGTAAATGCTTAGTGGAGTATATATATTTCACTAAGTTTTTGTTGGACCTACCCGATCCCCTGTATATAACAGAGTAAATTTTTATTTCTTTCGAAACTTTGCAATCTATTATAAATTGCAACTAAAAATTATCACACTTATAGAAACTAAACATAAATCTGAATGTTCAAGCAAATCACAATTATAGTTTACAAAACAAATTTAAAGTTTACAAACCGAATTATTCAAATTTAAACATGCCGAATGGTTCAAATGTAGCAAACATCATGTGATTGAACAACTAGGATTTGCTAAGACGTTGCGAGTGATGCTCAACATGATCTTGTTGAAGCTGAGAATGAACTTGGCGGTTCTCGATCTTGCGATGCTCCTCAAGGGATGCCAGGATCATGTTCGTATCATACTCTGGCTCAACCGGTGTCCCTTTGGTGATGTACCAATAGTTCTCAGGTATATCTCTCATGTCTTCAATGATCAAGTTATGCAATATGATGCAACAAGTCATGATCCGCCATAGAACCTTGGAGTTCCAGTACTCGGTAGGTCCACGAGCAACTGCAAAGCACTTCTGTAGCACACCGAAGGCTCTCTAAACATCTTTCCTAGCAGCTTCTTGACATTGGGCAAAGAATGTTTTTGTTACCTTTTGGATGTGAAATTGTTTTTACCAAGCTTGCCCATGATGGATAGATGTCATCTGCAAGATAGTAACCCATTGTGTAGTTGTGCCAGTTCACCGAGTAGTTGCATGCAGGAGCTTCACCTTTAATAAGCCTAGCAAACAACGGTGATCTCGACAGCACATTCAAGTCAATGTGGAGAGCCAGAGAAACTAAAGAATGAATGTCATATCCAAAGATCCTTCGATGCAACTGCCTCAAGAATGATCGTTGGATTGTTCTAGTGGCCTTTGTACTGACCCTTCCACCCTGCAGGACAATTCTTCCATGTCTAGTGCATACAATCAAGCGATCCAAACATCCATGGGCATCCTCGTGCTTCACCCTCAGTCATTAGCCTCCGGTGTCTTCATCAGTTGGTGCTCTCAAGTACTCCGGGCAAAGACAACGATCACTGCTTTAGTGAACTTTCGAACAGCCTCCAAGATTGTGGCTTCACCAATGCGGGCATAGTCAACAATTGCTTGGGTCGAACACCCATATGCCAAGTCTCGAATAGCCGCAATGCACTTCATCAAAGGGCCTTGCACTTATCTCTCCACATGCATTTTTCCGGAGGTTGAACCAATCATCATATCTCTCAACGGCTTTTGCAATGGTCAGAAACAGAGTTGTGTGCATCCGAAAGGCTGGCGAAAGTACTTCTCCGGATAGGTTGGCTTTGGGTAAATGTAGTCTCTCATGGTTTTGGCATGACCATCCGCTCTATCACGGTTGATGTGTATGCGGCCAAACTATGATCCTCTCCTCAGCCTCCGAATATCATCATTGAAAATCATGCCTAAAATGGTGTCAAAGTCATCATCGTCTTCTTCCTCTTCGGAAGACGACGAGTCCTCCAAATCCATCTCCCTCAACCTCTCCATCCACAGTTCAAACGACTAAGTTCAATCCAAACGGCTCGGTTCACAAAGAAATGATAAAAAAACGCAACTAGCCAATTCGTCGAACACTTGCGGTGCGGTGGTGGTGCATTGGACGGCCCGTGTCATTCTGACCAAACATGCTGGCGACGAAGAGAGGGAATGACCCGCAGCAGTGTGCAATCAACATGAGATGTGGCGGCCGACAGAAAAAAAAGAAGCAATCCAACGAATCAACAATGACGACGGTGGCCGTGGTTCACATGATTTCGGCAACGGCAACGGCGGCCGGACGTGCTCGACGTCAGGCAGAAGGGCGGCCGAGGCAAAGAGGTAGCCGGCGGGGGTCGCCGGGAGTCGCGCCAGCGGAAATGCAGGGGCGGGAGGCGACGTGAGGCAGAGGCGTGGCATTTACTCTGCCGCCGCATGGTGGAGTAAATTTTTACTCCCTTGAGGCGCATAAGCGGTTGGCTAGGTGCTGGTTGGCAGAGTAAAATATAAATTTTACTCCACTAACCGGTTATAAAGGACCCGTTAAAAATGCCCCGACTATTCCTGCTCAACTTGATCGATCGCTACACTGAAAGAACACGCGCCAGGTGCTGGCTCGTGTCCGCGTGTGGCCCCACTCCGAGAACGCGTTCAAGCCCGTCGCCGCGCTCCCCAGCACGGGTGTTCCGCCAGGTCAGCTACGACCAGACCGGACCCCACAACGGCCGGTCGGGGGCGACGCCACGCCTCTGGATCGAGCACGACAGCATCTCTTGCCTCGCCGTCGCCGTGCAGGACAGCATCTCTCAGGCTCCTGGGACAAGGCACTCAGGCCAACTCCACCGCACGACCCATCCGTGACCAGTCTGGTCCGCTTTTGTCCGTTTAAGATAAAATACAACCCAGCGGTAATACCCAAACGGACAAAGCTGTCCGCTCGTGTCCGTTTCAGTCCGGCCCAACCCCAAATCCAGACCAAAGTTGGGTCACAAATGGGTCTCAACGGACACAGACGGACGCGCTCCTCGGCCTCTCTCGTCTGCTCGTGTCCGCCACTGGCCCACAGGTCAGCGACCCACACCGACCCCGCGCCCGCCGCCGTGCTCGCGGATGAGGTACGGCAGCACGCGGCTCCACGCCGACTGGTCCGTGCCGAAGCCCTGCGACAGCACCACCACGCGCTTGCCGGTGCCCACCACCCGCACGTTCAGGATCTGCAGCAGCTTCGCCCTGCTCGGCGCGCCCCCCACCATCGCCTCGCCGGAGCTGGACGCCGGGGCCGAGCTGCTGCTGCTGGGGCTGAGCGGGTGTGTGGAGCGGAGCATGAGACGACTGGCTTGGGATACGGGGCCGGGTCGCACAGGCTTATTTTCCTCAGGCCGAAGCCCGCGGGCGCCGCGGCCACCCCCGGCGTCATCAGGAGGAGCGCGAGGGCGAGGCTGGGCAAGGGCGAGGCTGGGGCGGCGAGGGCGAGGCTGGGCGAGCTCGCGGCGAGGCGGGGGTTCGCGCGGGGCGTCATGGCGGGCCGTGGGTAGAGCGGGGCGGACAGTTTGGGGTTTCAGAGGCCTTGTGCGCGTTGGGTGCAGCTGCCCCATACGTCTGTCCGCCCCCCGGACGTCCGTCAAATCACACCCCAAACGGATAAAAGCGGACGTCCGGATGGGTCACGGATGGGTCACACGGTGGAGTTGGCCATGTCCGACCTCTGGTGCTTCGAGTCCATGTGCGCCCACGAGGCCACGAGACGCCATCAATGCCGTCCCGCAGACCGCGGCATCCTGTAGTCCGCGTCCACCGACGACCGCCTCAAGACGTGGGAGAGGGGAAATGCCGTCCTAGTCGCCCACGACGGTCTGTCGTGGAATGCCGTCGCGGCGAGCGGCCACGCCGGTGCCGCGGGGCGGCGCATGTACGCGGCCTGCTCTGCCGGGCACGTCCTCTGGTGGGACCGGCACGGCGCGCGGTGGAGCCTCGCGTGCGAAGTGAAGGCGCATGACATGCCCGTGCTTTGCCTGTGCGTGGCCGGCGACCTGGTGTGCACCGGCTCTGCAGACAAGACCATCGGCCTGTGGCGGCCTCAACAAGGTCGGCGCCGTCGGAGGCCACGAGGGCCCCCGGCCCCGTGAAATGCATACAGGCCTCCCTGTGCAGGGCCAACAATGGCGGCGGGCTCGACAGGGGCATCAGTGTCTGGTGGGTGCCGAATGGGGCCAACCACGACGAGCTGCCGCGAGAGACGGACGCCAAGGATCACAGCACATGCCCTGCGTGTTCCTGAGGTGAAGCCTGATATGTGTCACTTAGTTGACCATGCTAGAAGTCTGTACATTTTACATGAGGGAGCGTGTTCTTGAGATTGTTTTTGTTTGGTTTTGATTGTTTGGCAGCGCAGGATCGTACAGAGGAAGATTTAGATTTTAAAGAGTCATACAAAGTAGTCATAGGTTGGGTGTAAAATGGGCGTAAACTGTAAATCTAGCACATATACTCTGGTTTTTATATAGGTTTTGATTGAATTTATTTATTTTGAGGCATAGCTGTTATAGGTTTCTACCAGCAAAAAAAAAGAGACTATTAAAGGTTTCGAATACAATAAAAAAGGCTAATAGTGTTTGGTGTGTTGTTATGTTTTTCTCCTTGGGGTAATAGTCATGATTTGATAAGCTTGTGTACGCCCTCCTTTCCAAGAAACAATTTTTTATTACATCTTATGCATTTAATTTATTTAACAAATTAATACTCACCAGATTATGCACAATGTGGGCCGCTACTATTTGATGAGGAACAAATAAATGCGTCAAAACTGAAGAAATACATGGACTCAGAAGCCATTAAAAAGGCCAGCAGTGAGGTGCCCACTCACTCGCATCCCAATAAAAAGGCCAGCAGTGAGATGCCCCCTCATTCGCAAGCCACTAAAAAGGTCCTTAGTTTCATAGCCTACAAGTTTTGATTCCCCTTGAAATTATGAGGATACATCATTCATATATTGAGGGAGTGGATATTGCACCACACCTAGATCTGTTCCTTAGGCTTGGGAGGCAACCGGATTTACTCTTCCACTTCACAACAATGTTGTGGGTAAAACTTGGTTCATTCAATATTGTAGAAAGATACTTGGTTCATTCAATCTTGTAGAGGATGACCAGCTAGGTGTTCCAGACATCATCTATGTCCACTGTCAAGGGACACATGATGTTATTGGATACATAGCACTCTACTCCTGAGTATGTGGATCACAAATACCGGCAACATGGCGAAACGGTTGCCCTAGCGACAACCAAGAACGTGGCGTGCAATAACCTTCACTAGGGCTCCCATGTAAACCTGAAGCAACCTAGAGATGTCAAGGTTGACATAGCAAATACAACATGTCAATGCTTCTAAAAGAAACATCACCGGCAAGATAGAGACAAGCGCACAAATACAGACTTAACACAAGACCTACGACATACACTCCTTTGAACTGAAGGACTTCACAAGCAAGAAATGTGTTGACCGAAATTATTCGGATCAAATTGAAGGAAATGGCCAAAATTTGTATTGTCAATACATTTCGTTCATTTCTTTTGGGGTCAAAACAATTCACACCAACATAATGTCATATCACCACTTCCAATGACCTGGCACACACTTTACAAATATTGAGATGTCACAAAAATAAAGATCAATCATTTAATACCACACACGAGAATGCATCACCTACAAAAAAACTCCCCTTATACATCATCAACCGGTAGAAGAATGATGCTCTTGTCTTGCTTTGAATTGATTTTTGGGATGAATATTAATTATCATAAAAGTGAACTAGTTCCCATTAATTTTGAGGAAGGTGAGATTGAATATTTTCTTGAAATTTTTTAATGTATTGTTGGTAATTTCCCCATTAAGTATCTAGGTTCACCACTTCATTTGGAGAAGTTATGTAGAGAGGACTTACAACCTATATATGCTATCTTTTCCTGGGAAATTACTTTAATTAGATCCTACTAAGCTATTATTCCAATTTACGTGTGATCGTACTTCAAATTCTCTAAGTGGGATATCTCGTTAACTAACTCTCAAATATCTCATTGTTTGTGGAATGGCAGTGAAGGAAAAGATAAGATCCAGTTAGCTAATTGCCTTCTATTTCCATGAAAAAAAGGAATTTCATTGTATGGGAATCCCGAACCTCCAGGATTTGAATATTTGTGTCATTGGTTCTTGTTTTAAAAGATATATTGCTGGGGGGGTGTCTTCATGGAGGAAAGTAGTAGATGATAAATATAATACAGAATCTCCATACATATAGTGTTATCATGATCCACATCCTTCCTAATTCTGGAAGGGAATTATGTGGGACAAGCAGGCAGTTAGATTAGGATATAAATGTCTGATTGGTAATGGTAAGTAAGTGATGTTTTGGGAAGATTGTTGGTTTGGTAATGTTGTTTTAGCTGCCCAATTTAGGATTTATCTTACATAGTTAATGAAAAGAATAATATGGTTGCTTAGGTACGGGATGGTCAATTATTTAAGGTTCCCTTTAGAATAATTTTTCTGGAGTCCTTAAGTTCCAGTGGTATGATCTTTTAAGTATTGCTAGATCATACTCCTTTACTAATGTGGTTAATTATCTGATATGACAATATGAATCAAATAACATTTACTCCTCTAGATCTTTATGTGTGGTTGTTAACTTTAGAGTGATACAACCAATTGATCTACCCGCAGCTTGGCAAATCAAGGGGCCTCCTAAGATCGAGGGTTTTCTATGGTTGTTCTCCCAAAACAAAATTAGCACTTGTGACAATTTGAGAAGAGGAGGTCTTCCTCAACCCCTAGAATGCATTATGTGCTCTGAGATTGGTATATCATCTGTTTTCTAAATGTATTGTTTCTAGGGTAGTATGGAATGGTTTCATAAAGATTTTTGCCTGCTAGATTGTAGATTTTGAATCTTTAGCTAAATTTCGGTTATGTAATGATAAAAATCTACATTTGCACGTTGCATCATCCACAATCATGCGGTGTTTGCGGAATAATAGAAATTTCTTGGTTTTTAATAGGTGACCATGGATATATATTAAGCAAGTTTTGGGTTAGTTTATTTGGTATATTTGACCAAATGGAAAGCCTCTCTAGAGACCTCCATGGGAGAAAGATGGAGAATTTCCCCCACGATGTTGTGAAAAAAGTTGCAAAACCGCACTAGGCCTGGAGCCAGATTGAGTCATTGTCATAGGGCTCTGATTCTTTCCAGGAGGGCCATTACAGAGAAGACCAAACACGGAGGAAGACGCTTGCTAGAGTTTTTGAAGAATAACCCTCCATACAATGAATCTATCCATGTAGTTTTCTTTGGGTGGTGAAACTGTTGGTGTCCTGCTTTAGAAGCCTACTGTTTGTACTCAGCACGTTTGGTGGTGTTGATACAACCTTCTGGGGTATGTTTTATTTTTCATTTTTAGCGTTGCCTTTGAACATCCTAGGCATGGTAACTCGATTGTGGATGTTTGTTGTTTCATTTTCAATTGTGGTTTTGGTAATTAATGACAATCCTTATGGACTAATGTTTGTATGGAGATATACATGTGAAGGAAATTTCCATTTGCATTGCATGAAGAATTCTAGATGAATTGAATGATGAAATCCATCAATACAAATATATGCATTGAGACTTGATAATGAATGATAATTCCTATGAAGAAACAATGTCATCAAGTTATATATGAAGGCTTATTCCTTGGGCGATGCAAGAATGAGATTGAATGGATTCGGAATGAGTGCCATATACATATAGTTGTGCATCAAGATAGAGCTCAATGATTGAATCAAATATGATCAAGATGAATTCCATGTGAAGAACAGGATGTAATCTATATGGAGTTCATTGAAGGATCTTAGAGGTTTTCATACTTAGGTTTATGGGGTGAGCCATGATGGATCATGGTCTTGAGAGAATGATTAAAGAGAAGAATTCTACATATGGCTTGAAGATAGGATCATGATGAGCTCATATGTTGAGTCGTGGATGATTATGTCTTGAAGTAAGTAAATCATGTTAAGATTTCATTGTGCCTCTCAAGAGATTGTGTTGGAGCATGAATAAGAACAAATTATGACCAATATGGTATTCATGGATAAACTCTATACGGTCATATGATAATTAAGATATGGGTAATCATGTCTTGAAGAAATGAAGCATAGTGAAGAATTCAATATGGCCTTCAAGACATTAGGATGAAGCATCGATTAAAGAAAAAGGTTGACCAAGATAAATATCAAATAATCTAACCCTAAATGGTCAACACACAAGTGAAAACAATGCATCACATAGGATCTTGTGGTATGATAAGAAATTGTCAATTGCACTTTGTGTACTAACCCATGCTATGCGTTGTATATGTTTATGAGGTTTAGGTTGTTCTCATGGGCTGACATTGAGAGAAAGATTCCAAGTGTCCATGAGAGGATGACATCAACTGTTCATGATCATGGTTGACAAGGGCAAGTTCAAGATAACCATTCCAAAGGATTACATGCTTGAAGCTTGTGAATGATCACCTGATAGACAAGTGAAGTTGAATACAAAGCAAAGCTTCCCACATTGTGTATGGGAGAGCTACTTGAAGACTTCGCCAATGTCTTGCCGTTAACTTGAGCCAAGAAGAAACATCAACAAGAAGCTCAAGTGAAAGGCTTGAGTCAAAGGTATTAGTTCCTTTGGCGTTAGTGTTATGAAGTGATGACCACCGAAGAAACATATACACTGAAGAATGGATTCTCGATAGCTATGTAGTGTAGAACTTTTATGATTCTTGATTTACAGGGATCCCACACTATTAAGAGGGGATCGAAGGGATTTATGATGGATTTGCTCAAGTCAACATCTTCTATACACAATTCCATTCCTATCCTATATACCAAATAAATCCATAGCCAACTAGGTTCCCCAAAGTATATGATCTTACCTTTCCATGCTTTTCTCTCTCTATTTTTGTTTATCTTGGGTGGTTATCTATCTGAGGACCTGGAGCTTTTTCATAGCTTCAAAACGAGCCCAAGATCATCAAAATCAGAGTCCGGATGTGAAAGTTATGTATGTTTTACTTTTGGGGCGCCTTTAGTTGTTGTGTTGGCCGGATATCCGGGACTTGGCCCGGAAATCCGGCCGTAGATGTCCAGAACCGTGTTGAAATGTTGGTTGTGTCCTCTGGATGTCCGGCAACTTGGGCCAGATGTCCGAGCATTGGCCAGATGTCCGCCCCTGTACTCTGGCATCTGTTTTTCACACGCATGTGTGTGCATTTCTCAGCCGTCGAATGTCCGGCCCTTGCCCGGATGTCCGGCCCAACACAGCCACTTACTCACAAACGGCTAGTTTTCTAGGCCTGCTATATATACCCCTCTACCAATCCAGTAGAGAGTTGAGCAATACATTCATATGAACCCTAGAACACAAAAAGGCTCCCTCTCAATTCTCCTACACCAAATCTTAGATCCCAGAGAGATTCTTTGGAGTTCTTGAGAGATTTTCCAATCAAGTGATAGATCCACTCCCTCTCCCTCTTGTGACCAAAGGAATTCGTAATTTGGGCAAGTTTTGAGTATTTCCCCCTTGATCTTGTTACTCTTGGAGGTTGGAGACTCCTAGGCGGTAGGAGTGCTCCGGTGAGGAATCAACTTGTGATTTGCCATCGGAAAGTTTGTGATGGTTTGGAGGCCGCCTCAAGGTCTACCACTAGTGGTTGAGAAACTCCTTTATGGTGTTGTCTCAAACAGAGAATAAGGTGAGCCTTCGTGGCGTTCGTGTGCCTTGGTGGTAACATCCACCTCTCTAACATTGACTAGCTTCCCTCCAAGGAAGTGAACATCGGGATACATCCTCGTCTCTGTGTCTTCGGTTATTTCTAACCCTAGCCACTACTTGCGGTTTACTTTGGTATCTTGACCTTGCATTCACTATATATTTTTGTCCTCATTATATTGTGTTAGCTATTTCCTTGTAAAGATTATTTATGCCTACACTTTATATCCTGCGATTCATATTTGTTACCATTGATATATCTTGTCATTAGTATGAATTGCTAACTTGTGTCATACAGTTCCATATCTTGTGATATTGCTCAAGTAAGTTTGTGTAACTTACTTGTTCTTGTTAGTATCCTTGTTGTGCTCATCTTATTTATAATAAGTTGTTGGTGCACTTAGTATAGCCTAGTGTATTTAGGATTCGTGCTTGAAAAGTATCCTCTTAGTTTATTTCCATATTAGGATTAAGCCAAATCCATAGAAGTTTTTAAGACGCCTATTCACCCCCCCTCTAGGCGACATCATGGTCCTTTCAAATAGAACTGGTGGCGGATCCCCTAATTATCAAGAAAAAGAATGATGATCTACTCTATTCCAACTACGCCTAGCAGTCGTTGAGCCGTGATATAGCCCCTGGCCAACCCAATCCGAGCACATCTTTAATATTTTATTTTGTAATCATGTACAAGAAAACATATTTTTACACCTAACATATTTCAGAAATTAATGCTCTTATGTTGGCCACTCATAGTTGAATAGAACGAGAAGATGTGTTGAAACTGAAGAAACACATGCATTCACAAGCCAATAAAAAGGGGAATTGAAGAAACACGTAGAGTCACAAACGGATAAAAGGGCAAGCAGTGCAGTGCCTAACACTCAATATGGCCAAACTATAAATACACATGCAGATCCTCAATGCCATAGTCTCTGAGTTTTGATTCCTCTAAAGATTATTAACGTACCAGAATCATACATTGTCTAGGCTTGGAAGGCATCGAGATTCAGTCTTCCACGTTATGTAAATATTCCACGAGCAAATTGGTTACTTCAACCATGTGCATAGTGACCGGTTGAGTGTTGGTGACACCATTCTTGTCCAATGTCAAGGAACAAATGATGTTACTGGGTTTATATCATTGTTTTCACTAGCCTCCCGCGACACAAATACCGACAACATTGTGGAAATTATTTGTCTAGAAACTACCATGAAGTTGACGTGGGAAACCCCATAAGTAGGGTGTTCCTTTGTAAAACCACATGAATTGCAGATCAGGAGGTTGATGTTGAAGAAAAATAGCATTGACACAAACACATGCATGGCACAAGATTTAAGACTTATGGTCTTTTGAATTGAAATGTTATCATGAGAAGAAAATTCTATGTATGGAAATTATTTGGATCAATGGAAGAAGACCACTGATACCTTTCTGACATCTCGGTTAGCTAGACATAGTAAAACATAGTACTTCGACATGTCATACTTTTTGCGAATATAAAATAATGATTTTTCATAATTTAATCCTATTCTTTTAAGAAAATAATATTCTTGTACACCTAAATGTATTTTATAAATTTACAGTCACAGGACACTAAACAATGCGGGCCCCTCCTAGTTGAATAGAACGAGCACATGTGCTGAAATTGAAGAAATATATGGACCCACAAGATGATAAAAAGGAAAATTTAAGAAACACATGCCTACATGCCGATAAAAAGGCAAGCAGTGAGGTGCCATCATACTCACCGTGCCAAACTATTCAGGTAGGTCCTCAATTGCACAGCCTCCGAGTTTTGATTCCTCTAGAGATTTTCAACATGCATCATTCATACATTGAGGGAGTGTATATTATTCCACGACCTGATTTGTCATTAGTCTTGCAAGGCTTCATGATTTTCTCTTTCACATCACCGCGACATTCCACGAGCAACTTGGTTCCACCAACTTTGTTCAAAATGACCAGTTGGGTGTTGGAGACACAATTCAAGTGCAATCCCACTGTTTCCTCTATAGGTTTTGTCGTTTTACATTTATTTAATTTAGTTTGAGGGATGACTTTTAAAGATTCTTTTTTTTTTGAAACAACCATTCAATCTATTAAACTTTCCAGCAATAGAAGAACCTTTGTAAAAAGCAGAAATAATAAGGTCGGTTCAATGGTGCGCCGCTGCCACTGCTTGACTACTGCTTGAGCCGACCGCACCTTAGATGTTGTGGTAGCTGGGAAGTCACCGTACCTAGGCCCGTCAAGGACTTATGTCCTTGAAGCAAAGTCATCGTCGCCGAAAAGATAACAGATCTCGAATCCGATGCGCCTGCTAATCCAACGCAATACTACCACCTGCACAAGATCCCCAACAACTCCGCAAATACGGTGATCACTGCTGCAATGAGGACGGAGCCAGGGGACAAATCTCCATTGCATCAGCGTCGTCCCGCCTCTATGTCAGCACATAGAACCACTTGATCAACTGCCCCCGCAGGAAGAAAACCACACCACGCCCCCCCCCCCCCCCCCTCCTCCACGCCATCAACAAAACCGAGAGATGAAAAGGACTATTATAGATTTTGAATACAATGAAAACTGTTAATAGTGCTTGGTGTGGGGACAACTGTTTTGGCTGTAGGTTGCATATGCTCTTGGATAAACAATATATTTGAAACAAATATTAAATAAAATTAAAATTCTGTTTTTCCGTAGATGCTCTAGTTAGTGTAACAAGTGTGCTTCAAAATTTTCATGTGAAACGGGATAACAGTGCCTCGGTGAAAACAAAAACAAAATTAAGTGTAACATTTGAAGGCAACATTTGGCGCTCGACTTTTTTTTTGCGCAAGTCAAATGCTTATGATTTCCCTCTAAAGATATACAGATAGCATTTGGATGCGGCAGATAATACATATATAGTTTATTTTACAAAAATGTCATTTGAAGAAAGCATTTTTGGTGAGCAGGAGCATATGCTCCCAAGAGTCGAATTGGATTTCTGCCTGTGGTGTTGTTTGTTCCCTCTATATGCGTTCGATATTCTGAAACAAGGGGGACAATAGTCTCTCACGTGTAGTATAAGAGCCAGTTCTTCTCCTTGCACAAAGGTTTTTTTGGAAAAGAAAATCATGATTTATAAGATTGTATACCCCATCTTTTTCGGGAAACAATTTTTTTATTTATATCTTATGCACTAAGTGTATTTAACAAATTAATACTCACCAGACTATGCACAATGTGGGCCGTTACTATTTAATGTGGAACAAGTACATGCGTTGAAACTGAATAAACACATGGACTCGCAAGCCAATAAAAAGGCAAGTAGTGAGGTGCCCTCTCACTCACACTCACAATGCCCGTAAGTTTCCTAACCCGTAAGTTTTGATTCCCATTGAGATTATGAACATGCACCATTCATACATTGACAGAGTAGATATTGCATCACATCTAGATTTGTTTCTTAGGCTTGGAAAGCATCCGTATTTAATCGTCCACATCACGGCAATGTTGCAGGTGCTACTTGGTTCATTCAATCTTGTACAGGATTACCAGTTGAATGTTTCAGGCACCATATACGTCCACTGTCAAGGGATGCATCCTGTTGCTGGATACTTAGCATTCTACTCCTCAATTTGCGGCTAAGGTCATGCTCGGTGATGGAGGCTGCACTTTCTTCTAGCAGGATAAGTGGATCAACAATCGCACTGTAAATGACAATGCTCCTGCTATTTACAACACCATCTCATGATTGATGTTGCATAGATTGGAAGTTCACCGGCAAAAAAAACTCTGCCGATGTCCGCTTTAGTCGAACTGTTCCTGACGCCCTCCTGGAGCACATGTGGTTGAAAGACATTAGAAAACCCCTCAGCATCAGCACATTCATCCAATACATTAATCCGTGGGATGCCATTCAGGAGGTCATCCTTACGTAGGGTCACCCAGACTCTTGGTTGTGCTCGCGGGAGTTATCAGGCACTTATCTTCATAGTCGGTATATCAAGCTCTCTTTGCCCCTGCTATTAGTTTTCGGTGCACTGACACAATATGGAAGACATGGGCTCCTCTCTGGTGCAAGATTTTTCTTTGGCTGCTAATCCTCAAGCGTGTCTGGACATCCAGCGGTCTTGCAAGGAGAGACCTTCCACACAATGGTAGTTTCTCTTACTATAATGGGCATGGCGAGGATGTTGACTACTTGTTCTCCCGCCGTGCGATCACCGGCATTGTTTGGAGTGCCATGCTAAGCTGGGTTGGCCTCCCACATCTCCAGCCAAGAGCCAACTCCACCTCTAAGGAATAGTGGTCCGTCTCTACGTCAACCATGAAGAATAACAAGAGAAGAGTTTAAACTCCCTGGTCCCCTTGGTCGTTTGGTCTCTCTGGAACAAGCGGAATGACAGACTATTCAACAACATTCAACTTCCGCAGCAGAAGCTAATTGATTTAATTAGATCTGATTGTGTCTTGTGGGTGCGTGCTGGCGCTAACCATCTAGGCACCCTCCACCCTATGTAAGTTTTGCTTGACCATGCTTGTTGATTGTCATGACTGGTTTGTTCCTGCCTTGTACTAGCACATGTACTGTTTTCTTCTTACTTCTATCTTAATATACGACATGCAGTCCTCCTGCATGGTTTGAAAAAAAAAATTGTGAGTAACAAACACCAGCAACATTGTGGAACTGTTGTGCTCCAGACTACCAAGAACTCGAAGTGGAATAAACCATGACTAGGGCTCCCATGTAAACCTTGAGCAACCTAGAGATCTCACGGTTGGCATAGTAAATACAACATGTGTATGCTTCTAAAAGAAACGTCATATACAAGATAGAGACCAGTGCACGAACACAGACTTAACACAAGACTAAAGACATACAATGCTTTGAACTGAAGACTTTCATAAGTAACAATGAATGTCTAGCCTCGCGATCAGAATGCATGAATAACTTTTGGCCTCCCCGGTCACAAAAAAGGTGATGATCTCCTACCCTTGTCAAAAAAGGTAGGAAAAAGTCTAATACTGTCGGTCATGACTAATGAATGGTTCCGATACCATCGGTCATGAAAGAAGAGTTGAGTTATGACACAACAATGAATCATATTGATGATGATCGCGGAAAATGTATCACAATTTATAGAATAGACATATCAATATGTCATGATGTTGAGTAGGCACACCACTGACACACAAAGGCATAAATTTCACTCAACAAGTATTGATACTCAAAATAAGTTAAAAATTTGTAGGAAGCTCCCAATAGCACTGGGGTCATGTCACCGAAGTTCGGCTCAAGTATATTTTTCACCGCGGCCATGTGAACAAACATATATAATAATTCAGGACATCGAGTTGTTCTTCAAATGATATAGTAGAACTTATAATGGAGCCTTTTACATGTCTCTACTACCCCTCATTAGCTTTTCAGTGTTAAACTCTTCTTGGTAGATGTGGGCTAATTTTATTATTTCATCTGTAGTAACCTTACAATGTGTAGCACTACCCGCTGGATGTAAGAACTGTTTAACTGAAATATGTACAGAGCATTCAATGAAAATGTACTATGGCCCTAAAATGTTTCAGGCCTGAATCCTTCCTTGTTAAGCTAGAGTTATTTTCTAAGTTAGCACTACTGACGTTGTGGTTCTGCAAGTAGGCAATCGACTATGCTAATATTGGAAGACTTTTTCCAGGGCCCAACTCACAAGAATTTACTCATGGTTAATCTACCTACGTTGGCCACTCTGGTTCGCGAAACGGTGCCTTGCTCTGGACTCATGAATCAAACATGCTGAACCTATGCTAGTTTAGTTGATGAGAAGAAAGTTTAATTTTATAACTTGGCAGGGCCGTGCGAACGTATCCCCTCTAACACAAATTTTGACGTCCATTCTCCAAAGGAAATGGTAGATCAACGCATTCACTATGTGCAATGTGAACCATTGATATAGGCCATGAGCCTTTTTATCGCCCATAAACCCCGTCCAGGTAAGTATATGTTCAAAGGCCATACTATCCTCTAGTTATATACTTGTCTTTACAGAGCGAATCTTGTCAATCTTTCCGTGTGGGACTAAACCAAATGTAGTTACTCAATATTTTCTTACCCACGGTCTCACAAAAAGGCCGAAGGATTCAAGGGCCCAATTGTGTCTTGCCCATTAGCACAGAGCCAACCTCTTGCACGATCTCAAAAAACAAAAAGAAAAAATTAGTACTGCTCAAAAAAGAAAAAGAAAAAAAGAAAGTAGTCTCTTGCACGACGACGTCGTAGGGATAGGAGGCACACCTCTTGCACGATTTCTGAACTCAAGAGCTGGCATGGCTAGCCGGCCGGAGGCGTTGATTAATTTGCCAGCGGTATTAGCTGTGTGGTTAACTATTGCTGTCCGTCGTGTGGAGCCACTCCAAGAACGCGTTCAAGCCCCTCGCCGCACTCCCCACTGTAGAGAATGATTTGGTGCATCGATGATTGATTGATCGTGCACTAGGCACATATATATAGGTACAAGGGGTGCGACCGGTATCTTGTCTCCCAAAATACACGTACATACAGAGGGAGACAGATACTACATGTACTGCATACAGGACCCACACCTACGTACATGTACACATGTTCAACACCCCCCCCCCCCCCCCCCCCCCCGCAGTCGAAGCATCGCCGGAGATGCAAAGACTGGACCGAAAGCCCTCGAAAGTCGAGGTAGGTAGTCCCTTCGTCATCACATCGGCGAACTGCTGATCGGTGTGTACATATAGAACACGAACACGACCAAGTGCGACCTGCTCCCGGACGAAGTGGATGTCGAGCTCGATGTGCTTCGTCCGTCGGTGATGGACAGGGTTGGCAGCAATGTACACCGCGGAGATGTTATCATAGAAGACGAGCGTCGCCTTGGTGACCTCACAGAGCATCTCCTGAAGTAGCTGTCGTAGCCATGAACACTCCGCGACGGCGTTGGCCACAGCCCGATACTCGGCCTTGGCGCTAGATCATGATACCGTGGGTTGTCGTTTAGATGACCACGAGATCAGAGAGGTCCCGAGGTAGACACAGTAGCCCGAAGTGGAGCGTCGAGTGTCGGGACACCCAGCCCAGTCGGCGTCGGAGTAGGCGACAAGGCTGGTGTCCGGCGAGGCCGTCAGGGTGAGACCCATGGCTGTGGTGCCACGTATGTACCGAAGTATACGTTTCACGAGAGCCCAATGAGTGTCACGCGGAGCGTGCATGTGAAGGCACACCTGCTGGACAGCATACTGAATGTCCGGACGCGTCAGTGTGAGATACTGAAGCGCACCGACGATGGAGCGGTAGAAGGGAGCATCGGACGCCGGAGAGCCCTCGACGGCGGACACCTTAGCCTTCATATCGACAGGCGTGGAAGCAGGCTTGCAGTTAAGCATGCCCGCTCGATCCAGAAGCTCATAGGCGTACTTCTGCGGGTGCAGAAAGAAGCCAGTAGCCCGGCGCACGACCTCGATGCCGAGGAAGTAGTGGAGAGCCCCCAAGTCCTTGAGGGAGAACTCAGTGCCGAGGCGATTTGTGATCTGCTGAAGAAGCGCTGGCGAGAACGCAGTCAGGATGATGTTGCCGACGTACAGTAGGAGGTACGCGGTGGCGGGGCCTTGGTGATAGACAAACAAGGAGGCATCGGACCGTGTGGACCGGAACCCCTGCTGCTGGAGGAAGGCCGCGATCCACTGTTACCAGGCCCGAGGCGCCTGCTTCAACCCGTATAGGGAACGGGAGAGCAAGCACACATGGTCCGGATAGGCGGCGTCGACAAAACCAGTCGGCTGCTGACAGAACACCTGCTCTTCGAGATGGCCATGCAAGAAAGCATTAGACACATCGAGCTGGTGGACAGGCCAAGCGCGATAAACAACAAGCTGGAGAACAGCGCGAATCGTGCCCGGTTTGACAACCGGGGCGAAGGTGTCGGTGAAGTCCACGCCGGCGCGTTGGCGAAAGCCGCGCACCACCGAACACGCCTTGTAGCGCTCGAGAGAACCTTCGGGGCGAGTCTTGTAGCGGAAAACCCACTTACCAGTGATGACATTGGCACGTGGTGGCCGCGGGACAAGCTGCCACGTACGGTTGCGCTGCAGGGCGTCAAACTCCTCACGCATCGCAGCTAGCCAGTTCGGACCCCGAAGGGCTGCACGAGCGGAGGTGGGTAGCGGGGATGGTGTCGAGGTAGAAGTCGCGCACGCATACTCGTCTGACGGGTAGCGCGTGCTGGGACACAGCGTCCCAGTCAGAGCCCGAGTGACCACATCGGTGAGGGGTGCAACCGCGGTGGCGGGGGCCACGGCGGGGGCCACGGCGGGGGCCGAGGCGGGAGCCGCGTCAGGGGCGGCCGCGGGAGCCGTAGCGGGGCCGGCCAAGGGGGCCACGGCGACAGGGGGCGCGGCGGGGGCGGTCGAGGAGGCCGCTGCGTCGGAGGCCGCGGCTGTAGCCGCATCGCCAGGGGGTGCCGGCGCGGGGAGCGCGGGCAGGGCCGGACCCAGGGCGCGGCTGGGCGGTCCGCCAGAGGTGGTGGCAGGGACGAACCGCGCCGCAGAAGACTCCGAAGGTGACGGTACCTGCTGAAACGGGAACACGAGCTCATCAAAGTACACATGCCGCGAAGTGAAAACGCGGTGGAAGATTGGATCATAGCACCGGTAACCTTTGGTGTTGGGAGGATAGCCAAGAAAGATACAATGGAGGGACCGGGGCGCGAGTTCATAAGATGGAACCACACCGAAGAGGAGCTGGTGAGGGGTGTAGTTCCAGCGGGAACGACAGGGGCGAATGTTAATGAGTAGGCTAGCGGTCGCGAGTGCGTCCGGCCAAAACCGAGGAGGCACGTAGGAGTGGAAGAGCAACGTGCGGACATAGTCATTCAGCGTGCGAAGGACGCGCTCTGCGCGACCATTTTGCTGAGACGTGTAGGGGCAGGTGAGGTGAAAGATGGTGCCGTGGGACGCAAGTAAGTTGCGGACGGCGACGTTGTCAAACTCCTTGCCATTGTCAGTTTGCACGGCGAGAATAGGACGACCGAACTATGTGGTGACATATGAATAAAAGGCGGTGAGTGTGGCAAGAGCGTCGGACTTGTGCGAGTTATTTATCCAAAACCACCACACTTGAGGCTAGGGTAACCAGTCGGTACCACATTTGAGCCATGTCACAAAAAACCACCAACTTTGGGACTAATCGGTACCGCGGAGCACTGACTGGCCGATTTATCCATGGAAATAGCGAAACTGATAGGTCGGACCCACCTGTCGTGCTGACGTGGCGTGCCTATGTGGATAATTCGCTGAGGTGGCACATGGCCCCACCTATTGGGCTCTCTCTTCTTCCCCTCTCTCCCTCCAGTACACCCCCCCCCACTGTCTAATCCCGCACCACCACCGGAGCCCAACCCCGGTGAGATACACCACCATCGGCGAGCTGCCCAGCTGCCCCAGCCACCTAAAATCTATGTTGAGCCGCCGCGCTAGACCTCGTACCTCCATGACTAGATGTCTCCCTGGACGAACGCATGCGTGCGCTGCATCGAGCATTGAGGGCGGTGCGAGATGGCAGCAAACTGGCGTCGCAAGCTGGCGGCGCGAGCTGGCGGCGAGCTGGCGGCAAACCAGAAGCATCGGGCCGCCCCCTAGGCTTCTCCTACATGAGAGATCCTGCTCGGGCTTAGGCTAATGGAGGCGGTTGCAGCGTTGGGACTCGTGGTCGCAATGATGAAGCACGCGTCAACGGCGCTGGAGCTACTGTGCCGGGCTGCTGGCGGCGGTGCGCAGGGAGGCCCTGGCCGCGCGCCGTGGAGGGCATGTCCGTCCGCGGCCGCGAGTCCGCCATCGGCGTCCCTAGAGAATACCACCATGGGCGTCGGCCGAGTCTCTCCTTGCCGCAGCTGCCTCGCACGCCCGTTCCCAGTTCGCCGCCGCACGGCCTCGCCTGGTGGTGGCGCCGGTGAAGACACACACATAGCGTGTTTGTTGAAATGCCCATGAGAAAACTAAAGAGAGGAATAAAAAGAAAATGTGAAAAAAGATAAACACTCTAGTCATTGACAGGTGGGGCCCTCGTCCAACTCAGCAAATTCTCCACACAAGCACGCCACGTCGACCCGACAGGTGGGCCCGACCTGTCGGATTTGCTGTTGCCGCGGCTAAAACGGCCCGTTAGTGCTCCGTGTTACCAATTAGTCCTAGAGTTGGTGGTTTTTTGTGACATGGCTCAAATGGGGTACTGACCTGTTACCCTAGCACCAAGTGTGGTGGTTTTGGGTAAATAACTCGACTTGTGACGGAGAGGGAAGGTCCACACATAATGAATAAAGTCATCCAATATCACCAGATAGTATAAATAGGTCGTGTTGCTGGCAACCGGGGACGTCCAAACGTCACTATGCAATAACTGAAATGGAAAGCTGGAAATGTTTGTAGACTCGCTAAAGGGAAGATGTCACGCCCTATATGCGAAACTATCCTAAAGAGACTCGAAGGTCCCACCAAGGATAGAACCGCATATTGAAACGCTTTTGCAAGGTGGATATCATTACATCAACATTACATAATAGATGGGGATACAAACAAGAGGCATACAATGACACCCGAACACAACATCATCATACATAAGATCAACATCCGACTACGGATGAAACATAAACAGAAACTCAAACGACATCCACCCTGCTAGCCCAGGCTGTCGACCTGGAACCTATCCCCTGATCGAAGAGGAAGCAGAAGAGGAACTCCAAAACAAGCAAACATCGCTCTCGCGTCATGATCATCGCATAACCTGTACCTGCAACTGTTGTTGTAGTAATCTGTGAGCCACGAGGACTCAACAATCCCATTACCATGGGTATCAAGACTAGCAAAGCTTAATGGGAAAGGAAGGGGTAAAGTGGTGAGGTTGCAGCAACGACTAAGCATATATGGTGGCTAACATACGCAAATAAGAGCGAGAAGAGAAGCAAAGGAACGGTCGTGAAGCTAGCAATGATCAAGAAGTGATCCTGAACTCCTACTTACGTCAAACATAACCCAGAAACCGTGTTCACTTTCCGGACTCCACCGAAAAGAGACCATCACGGCTACACATACGGTTGATGCATTTTAATTCGGATCTGGTGTCAAGTTATCTACAAATTCCCATCTGCCACATAACCGCGGGCACGACATTCGAAAGATTATACCCTGCAGGGGTGTCCCAACTTAGCCCATGATAAGCTCTCGCGATCAACGAAGGATATACCTTCTCCCAGGAAGACCCGATCAGACTCGGAATCCCTGTTTACAAGACATTTCGACAATGGCAAAACAAGACCAGCAAGACCGCCCAATGCGCCGACAATCCCGATAGGAGCTGCACATATCTCGTTCTCAGGGCAACACCGGATGAGCAATCCATACAACTAAAACCAGACCTCAAGTTTCCCTGAGGGGGCGCTGCAAAGGGCTCTAATTTGGACCAACACTTAGACAAGCATTGGCCCGGGGGGGGGGGGGGGGGCTATAATAAAGATGACCCTCGAGAGAGCGACTCCCAAGGGAAAAGTAGGTGGTGGTGAGGCAAATGGTAAAACCAATGTTGGGCCTTGCTGGAGGAGTTTTATTCAAAGCGAACTGTCAAGGGGGTCCCATAAATCACCCAACCGCGTAAGGAACGCAAAATCTGGGAACATAACACCGGTATGACGGAAACTAGGGCGGCAAGAGAGGAACAAAACACTAGGCATAAGGCCGATCCTTCCACCCTTTACCAAGTATATAGATGCATTAATTAAATAAGAGATATTGTGATATCCCAACATAATCCTGTCCATCATGGAGCAATCTTCAACTTCACCTGCAACTAACAACGCTATAAGAGGGGCTGAGCAAAAGCGGTAACATAGCCAAGCAACGGTTTGCTAGGAAGGGTGTCAAGGTTAGAGGTTCATGGCAATTTGGGAGGCTTGAGGAGCAAAAGATAGGTAACGCAGCATAGCAGTAGAACAAAGCAACTAGCATAGCAATGATAGTAGTGAGATCCAAGGTGACGGTCATCTTGGCTGAAATCCCGTTAGGAAGAAGAACGAGTCCATGAAGAAGACGAACGGACGAAGACGAGCCAAGCGTAGTCGAACGAATCCTCATGATCGCAACGAACATGAACTAACGAGAAGAAGCAACACCGGAAAGAAACAAACAACATGGTAAACAACCAAGCATAAACATGGCATGATGCACAAACAAGTATGATGCATGTCCGGTTTAATGAGGCATGGCATGGCAAAGTGCAACAAACAATGCTACAAGTTAAGCGGAGCTCAATATGCAACGAGTTGCATATTGACGAAACACCACATCCAATTTATTTAGTTTGCTCTCGTTTAGGTACACAACAATGTTAAATGTTGTTAAACATGGCAAGGGGTATAACAAAAGTAAACTAACTATTTAGGCAAGTTTAAATGAGGCCGGAAACAACAACCGACAATTCTGGAAAATCCTCATGTGCAATTTATGAATTTGGTACCGTTCTGCCCTAAAACATATTTTAATGTTGTTAAACGTGCAAAGCAAGTGCACCAAGTTAAAATAGGCATTTTTCCACTCCATTTAGATATAAAGTTTATTTAAAACCGAGCTACGGTTATTTAGTTATGAAATAAATCACTTTAATATGGCATTTAAGCAAAGTTAAACAAACAACATTTTAAACATTCCCAACATTGATGAAAGTGGCATATTATTAATCTACACAAAATTCTAAGCATTTTACAAGTTTAAATCATTTTAATCCGATGCACGGTTCATGAGTTATAATATGCATGATGCTTAGGGGTTTTTCTGTAAAAACAACAATCTCTGGATAAATAGACAAATTCACAGATCTGAAAAAAAGGTACACGGGCCGAATCTGGCTGGCCCGAATGTGTACAGGAGAGGGCACTGGGTGCTCACCAGGCCGCATGGGCCGGTCCGCGGCTGGGCCTTGGAGCGCTGCGGGTGGAGAGGCCCAGGCAGCAGGGCGACGGGTCAACGACGCGGGCGAGCGGTTCTGGCGAGCTGCAGGTCGATGCAGAGGAAGCAGAGGTTGGCATCAGGCGAGGTGGAGGAACTCCGGCGAGGCAGAGGCGGCGAAGACGGCGTGGAGGCGAACGAGGGCCGGGCATGACGGCGAGATCCGGCGAGCACGCGGATTGGGCGAGGCAGCGGCAGAACTTGGCGCGTGGGAGACGTTGGAAGCAGAGGAGCAACCCGACAACGAGGGCGGCGCTGGAGGGTCCTGGCCGCCGGACCCGGCGACGTGACGACGAGGGGCTCGAGTCGACGGAGCAAGCATCAGGCACGGCGGCGCTGAGGACTCCGGCGGCGCAGGGGCGCCGAGGCACTGAGCGACGAGCTGGAGGTCGGGGACGGCTCGGTCAACTGCGGGACTGATGCGTTCGCTTGTCTCTTGGACGAGGCCGAGGCGAAGGCAGGGAGGAGGAGCTCGGCATGGGGCTACTCGGGCACGAGGTACAAGCGGGGATGGACGCTGGCGACGCAGATGAGGCGAAGGCCTCCGGTGAAGAAGCTCCAGGCGGCGGGCGCTACAAGATCGTGGACGCAAGCGTCCATGGCGTTGGGTCCCTGCTAGAGAAGGGAGAGGCGAGAGAGATTAGAGAGGTTGAGGGAGAGAGGAGCACGGGGAGCATATGAAGAGAAGGCAGGGAAGAAAAGGAGCGGGACGAGGCTGGCGGCATGACCTGCTGTTGCTGTTGTCGCCTGCGGCGTGGATGCACAGGCAGTGGGGAGGCGCTGGTGCTCACGATCCACTTGAGATCGAGCAGAGGAGGGAAGAGGAGGCATGCTGCGAGAGGATTTGGGCAGGTGGATGGCTGCAGCGGTCTGGTTGGGTAGATGGATCCCGAGGGGGATTTGGTGAGTGGGTGGTGGCGGCTGATCCGAGAAGGGGGAAGGCTGTAGGTGGCAGCGGCTAGGGGGACAAACCTCCTCGATTTTAGGGTTTGGCTTAGTGGTCGGGCTAATATATATAGCAAAGGAATTTTAGGAAGGGGCTAGAATGACCCTCCAATCGTAATCGGACGGCTGAGAAAATATAGGTTAGGAGGTCCAAATAAAAAAATGGAGATGTTTTATAGATGTTTGGGGATGATCTGAATCCAGCGGTGATGACTGAGCTGGTCGGGTTCGGGGAAGTTTTCGGACGCACGCAAGAGGGGGGTCAGTGGTTGTGCAAAGAGGGGGTCGGTGCACTATACCAAGAGACTCCGGTTTAGGCAAGAGGGAAAACGAAGAACAAGGTTGGTCTCGAAACGGTCAACGAAAGCAGGGGGATGCGGCAACTACGAGCGGATGCAAACTTTGTGAAAACATGCAGATGCAATGCGCATGATGCTATGAGATGAGATGCATGACATGAACAAAATGCAAAACAAAAGACAAAAAACCCAACCACGAAGGAAAATAATAAATTGCATCTCCGGAAAAGGCAAGAGTTGGAGTTACGAATATGGAAAGTTGTATCCGGGGCGTTACAACACTCCACCACTATGAGAGGATCTCGTCCCGAGATCTAGGATGGCACCGGAGGGAAAAGAAAGAGGAAGATAAGAGGTAAAACTAAGTTGCTTCTTCGACCAATGAGTGAAACCACGAACCTTGAGATGTTGAGCAAAATGAAAGAAAGAAAACAACGAAGATGAGCAAAGTTGAAAACACTCCGTTAAAAAAAAGAGGAACAAGGGATACGACGAGTACCAAGAGGTTTAGTGATATGATAGATATTGAAACCACTCCGGTTAACATAGATAGAGAAGGAATAAGATTTATATAGTTTGGGCAGCACTCCGACTGAAAGAAGAAGGAACACTTGATAAGATGAAAGGAACTTGAAGAGATGACCCAACACTCCGGTTAAATGGATAAACATGAAAAGAACATGATCTTGACAAAACAAGGTGATGGGTGAAGAGCGCAGCATCACAATGACTCCGAAATGAAAGAATAGAAGCTAGATCGTTGTGATAAAGGGAACGGAGAAGGAAATGACAACTCCTACCACAATTGAATTTGGAAAGCATCCTTGCAAGAAGGTTAGAACAAAGTTGTTGGAAGACCAACAACGAAAAGAATAAGCTTGTAGTGGGCTTATGGAAAACATCTCGAGACTATGAGGTGACAACCGGCCACTAAAGGAAACAATTGCTTGTTTTAGATCGACGAAGAGATGAACACTTCTTCCACAAAGATGATAAAGAGATAACTTGGATCATTGATAAGCACCACAAATAGCAACATTCCCAACGGAAGGCTTTAGGTGAAATATAACCCAAGATACTCCAACAAAGAAATTGCTGGGTTGAAAAGATCTCATGATCGAAGAGAAAATGATGGATTTAAATATGTCACTCTTGAAAACTTGTGAATCATAAAACTTGAAGGGAAATTATCAAGAATGACATAACACCACCTCAAAAGATAAGGTAGAAAGAATTGCACTGCGAAATGCAAGAAGAAGAATACTTGAACGCCACAAAACCAAACATGTGTTGAGCACCATGTTTAGTTTAGAGTGTAGCTTGGCAGATCATAGCTTCGAGAGAAATCTTGAAGAACAATTGAAGAATGAAAAGAATCCTTGACGAACCACCATGTAGAGCCTCCATGAAGAACTCCGGTAATGAAAGGATGATAGAAAGAAAGAGAAGTTGAAAACACAAGGTGAAGCCTTGCGATGATTTAGATGGAGCTTTGCGATGATATAACCGAGAAAACTTAGAACTCCAGAAATGAAAAGATGAAACATCTCGAACCGAGAAATGTGACATGATGAATAACTCTGGAAAGAAGAAACTAGATCACTTGGATGAAACAATAATAAGAATTACGTTATGCCTATCATTCACCAATTTAAATTGATGACAAGCAATGGATTTGGCATACTACTTATTCTCGTAGAAAGGATTAAGAGGGATAAAGCGTAAACTTGAGAAGGTATTGATGGAACCACCGATGGGATTTGGAAACAACGAATGAATTGATATGATAACAAAGGAAGTGAAAATCTTGAACGAACCACCGTAAGAATTGAAAATGAGATTAGCAAAGGCAGAATTCACCGGGAAGAATTGGAAAATGAATGAAGATAATTGAAGGGATTTAGATACATGAGAAAGAAGAGAACATGAACTGATTAGAGGATATTTGAACGATGCATCGGAAGAATTCGAGAACGAGAGTTGAAAGCGGAGAATGAATAATTCTAAGATGATGGGCTACGGGGAATCAATCTGAAAAGACTCTTGAATTGCTCCGGATGGGTGAAAAGAATTTAAGAGAGCCATGAATCTTCGAGAGAAGGGAGAAGATTTAGAGGAAACACTTCTTCGGTCTTCAAATGTTGTGAATGAAGATGAGAACCACCATGACAATTTATGAGACACTCCGGAGCAAAGAAGAATAGAAATGTTGAACCAACGATGAAAATGTTCTAAAAGTGATCTTGAAGAAGGAATATGACTGATGATAATTCATTCCTACGTCAAACTTGGAAAAGAATTTGGGAATAGCTCCGGGAAAATTAGAAGAGTCAGGTAAGATCCTGGGAAAGACCTGTGGGTTAGGGCCCACTCAAAATAAAACATCGTTGGAAATGATTTTAAAGAGAGATTGCACCGGTTGAATTAAATAGCTTGAATGAGATAACAATCTCCAAATAGCTTGAACGGATTAAGAATGGAAACACAAATATTCTGAGATATCTTCAACACTCTGGAACAAATGAATAGCAAGAGGTGAGTGATTGAGAGGTGCACCGGCATGAGAAAGCATTAGAAACGAGGAAAGGAATATGATGAATATCGAAAGCTTGAATTGGATCCACCGGAGAGGAAACAACAATGAAGAATGATGAACTTGAAACTGTTGAGCATCTTCATGGGAAATCACCGAATAAGAACATTGAAAGAAAAGAATGAAGAGACTTCACATGAATAAATGGATACTTGATTAAATATATGAGTCCTTAAAGAAAAGGGTGGGAGGGTGGGAAAACAAAGGCAACTTGGGGCAGATGGAATGGATACCATTGAAGAAAACTTAGAATTGATCTTGCGGATGTTGAAAATGATCGGATCCACTTGAAGAGAAGCACACCGGTTGAAAAAGAGTTGATATGACAACCTCAGTGATCAAGAAAGATTAGCAGTCCCATAGAAATATGAGAACACCGCTTGAAAGGTATGGAATCAACACTTGACATTGAAGCAACTCGAATACCACAACTCAAAACAAAACAAAGGATTGGCTTGTTGAATAAGACAGGACAAATACATATGATAGAGATTTACCCAATCCCATATCATGCATCTGTCGGAAAGATATTCTAGGAGCTACTTGAATTCCCACCTATAAACTCCCGAAACTTTCTGGTTATGCAATCTGGTGTTGGGGATACAAGGGAAGCAATATATCTCACCCAAACTAACAATCCCTACATCCAGTTGTATCCATCCATCAACACATAACCAAGAAAACTCCAGAAATCGTGTACCTCAACCTTCGAAAAGCATCCGTTATACGAGTTATGGCTATACTCCCGAACTCCCGCCCCAGTACTGGGTGGCGTCGAGGTTATCTCACCAACAACTGCATAAAAGATATTTTCGATGTCGGCAAAACTCAGGTATTCCAGAACTGCAACGATAAAATTATGACGACAACACCTCAGAGCTCAACTCCCCGAGTCACTGGCACATAAAAGACAGGAGGCACCAAGAACAATGTTCTCATCACAAAACCATCGGAACGATTCCAAGATACCGGCGTGATCCTAAATTTTTTTTAGTGAAATTTGAGGAGAGGAAAGTCAAAACATCTACGTCAAGAGACCTCACTAGAGCGATGAAGGGGCTGAGGAGTAAAAAGAATCCTACTCTCCGATATATATAATCCTAAGACTTAAAATAGTTTTCTTCTAGACTAAACAACGGTCAACAATCAAGGGGGCTCCTATGGTCGGTCGAGGCTCTGATACCAACTTGTCACGCCCTATATGCGATACTATCCTAAAGAGACTCGAAGGTCCCACCAAGGATAGAACCGCATATTGAAATGCTTTTGCAAGGTGGATATCATTACATCAACATTACATAATAGATGGGGATACATACAAGAGGCATACAATGACACTCGAATACAACATCATCATAAATAAGATCAACATTCGACTATGTATGAAACATAAATAGAAACTCAAACGACATCCACCCTGCTAGCCCAGGCTGTCGACTTGGAACCCATCCCCTGATCGAAGAGGAAGCAGAAGAGGAACTCCAAAACAAGCAAACATCGCTCTCGCGTCATGATCATCGCATAACCTGTACCTGCAACTATTGTTGTAGTAATATGTGAGCCACGAGAACTCAGCAATCCCATTACCATGGGTATCAAGACTAGCAAAGCTTAATGGGAAAGGAAGGGGTAAAGTGGTGAGGTTGCAGCAGCGACTAAGCATATATGGTGGATAACATACGCAAATAAGAGCGAGAAGAGAAGCAAAGGAACGGTCGTGAAGCTAGCAATGATCAAGAAGTGATCCTGAACTCCTACTTACGTCAAACATAACCCAGAAACCGTGTTCACTTCCCGGACTCCGCCGAAAAGAGACCATCACGGCTACACACATGGTTGATGCATTTTAATTCGGATCTGGTGCCAAGTTATCTACAACCGGACATTAACAAATTCCCATCTGCCGCATAACCGCGGGCACGGCTTTCAAAATATTATACCCTGCAGGGGTGTCCCAACTTAGCCCATGATAAGCTCTCGCGATCAATGAAGGATATACCTTCTCCCAGGAAGACCCGATCAGACTCGGAATCCCGATTTACAAGACATTTCCACAATGGTAAAACAAGACCAGCAAGACCGCCCGATGCGCCGACAATCCCGATAGGAGCTGCACATATCTCGTTCTCAGGGCAACACCGGATGAGCAATCCGTACAACTAAAACCAGACCTCAAGTTTCCCTGAGGGGGCGCTACAAAGGGCTCTAGTTTGGACCAACACTTACACAAGCATTGTCCTGGGCGG
This sequence comes from Triticum timopheevii, assembly GCA_963921465.1. Classification (NCBI taxonomy): domain Eukaryota; kingdom Viridiplantae; phylum Streptophyta; class Magnoliopsida; order Poales; family Poaceae; genus Triticum; species Triticum timopheevii. The sequence goes on from OY997266.1 coordinate 620,038,485, forward strand.
GGGGGGGGGGGGGGGGGCTATAATAAAGATGACCCTCGAGAGAGCGACTCCCAAGGGAAAAGTAGGTGGTGGTGAGGCAAATGGTAAAACCAATGTTGGGCCTTGCTGGAGGAGTTTTATTTAAAGTGAACTGTCAAGGGGGTCCCATAAATCACCCAACCGCGTAAGGAACGCAAAATCCGGGAACATAACACAGGTATGCCGGAAACTAGGGCGGCAAGAGTGGAACAAAACACCAGGCATAAGGCCGAGCCTTCCACCCTTTACCAAGTATATAGATGCATTAATTAAATAAGAGATATTGTGATATCCCAACATAATCCTGTCCACCATGGAGCAATCTTCAAGTTCACCTGCAACTAACAACGCTATAAGAGGGGCTGAGCAAAAGCGGTAACATAGCCAAGCAACGGTTTTCTAGGAAGGGTGTCAAGGTTAGAGGTTCATGGCAATTTGGGAGGCTTGAGGAGCAAAAGATAGGTAACACAGCATAGCGATAGAACGAAGCAACTAGCATAGCAATGATAGTAGCGAGATCCAAGGTGACGGTCATCTTGCCTGAAATCCCGCTAGGAAGAAGAACGAGTCCATGAAGAAGACGAACGGACGAAGACAAGCCAAGCGTAGTCGAACGAATCCTCACGATCGCAACAAACAGGAACTAACGAGAAGAAGCAACACCGGAACTCCGGCGAGGCAGAGGCGGCGAAGACGGCGTGGAGGCGAATGAGGGCCGGCCATGACGCGAGATCCAGCGAGCACGCGGATTGGACGAGGCAGCGGCAGAACTTGGCGCGTGGGCGACGTTGGAAGCAGAGGAGGAACCCGACAATGAGGGTGGCACTGGAGGGTCATAGGACGGCCTGACCCGGCGATGTGACGACGACAGGCTCGAGTCGACGAAGCAAGCAGCAGGCATGGCGGCGCTGAGGACTCCGGTGGCGCAGGTGCGCTGAGGCACTAAGCGACGAGCTGGAGGTTGGGGACGGCTCGGTCAACAGCGGGACTGATATGTTCGCTTGTCTCTTGGACGAGGCCGAGGGATAGGCAGGGAGGAGGAGCTCGGCATGGGGCTCCTTGGGCACGAGGTATAGGCGGGGATGGACGCCGGCAACGCGGACGAGGCGAAGCCTCCGGCGAAGAAGCTCCAGGCGGCGGGCGCTGCAAGATCATGGACGCGAGCGTCCATGGCGTCAGGTCCCTGCTAGAGAAGGGAGAGGCGAGAGAGATTAGAGAGGTTGAGGGAGAGAGGAGCACGGGGAGCATATGAAGAGAAGGCAGGGAAGAAAAGGAGTGGGACGAGGCCGGCGGCATGACCTGCTATTGTTGTTGTCGCCTGCGGCGTGGACGCGTAGGCGGTCGGGAGGCGCTGGTGCTCACAATCCACTCAGGATCGAGCAGAGGAGGGAAGAGGAGGCATGCTGCAAGAGGATTTGGGCAGGTGGATGGCTGCAGCGGTCTGGTTGGGTGGATGGATCCCGAGGGGGATTTGGTGAGTGGGTGGCGGCGGCTGATCCGAGGAGGGGGAAGGCTGTAGGTGGCGGCGGCTAGGAGGACAAACCTCCTCGATTTTAGGGTTTGGCTTAGTGGCCGGGCTAATATATATAGCAAAGGAATTTTAGGAAGGGGTTAGAATGACCCTCCGGTCGTAATTGGACGGCTGAAAAAATATAGGTTAGGAAGTCCAAATAAAAAAATGGAGATGTTTTATAGATGTTTGGGGATGATCTGAATCCAACGATGATGACTGAGCTGGTCGGGTTCGGGGAAGTTTTCGGACGCACGCAAGAGGGGGGTCGGTGGTTGTGCAAAGAGGGGATCGGTGCACTATACCAAGAGACTCCGGTTTAGGCAAGAGGGAAAACGAAGAACAAGGTTGGTCTCGAAACGGTCAACGAAAGCAGGGGGATGTGGCAACTACGAGCGGATGCAAACTTTGTGAAAACATGCAGATGCAATGCGCATGATGCTATGAGATGAGATGCATGACATAAATAAAATGCAAAACAAAAGACAAAAAGCCCAACCACGAAGGAAAATAATAAATTGCATCTCCGGAAAAGGCAAGAGTTGGAGTTACGAATATGGAAAGTTGTATCCGGGGCATTACAGAAGACGAACGTGCTTGCCAAGACGGCAAGCCTCACAAGTGTGGCCATCGACCTTATTACATGAGAAGGAAAACTCTGAAAAATCTGACGCATAACGCTGGAGTTGGGATGACCAAGACGGGCATGCCAAAGATCGTTGCTGGCGGCGAAGGCGGTGGGGCGACGGGTGGTGGTGGCGCCGGAGGGATGCACTGGGTAAATCTCGTCCGGGCTATCACATCGGTGGAGCACCATCCGTGTACGGGCGTCCTTCACAGAAAAACCGATATCGTCAAATTCAACAGTTATACGATTCTCACGAGCAAGGCGACGAACGGAAACGAGATTAGTGACTAAGTTAGGAGACACAAGAACATTAGACATATGCATGGGAGTGGAAGTAGAAGGAAAAGACATATGACCAACGTGTGTAATGGGTAGAGAGGAACCGTTACCAACGGTGATACGGGTGGGAGTATGAACGGAAGTGGCAGACGTGAGGTTACCGGGATGGGCAGTCATGTGAGCAGTGGCGCCCAAGTCCATGTACCAGTCACCACCGCCACCATAGGAGCTCGGTGACGGGGCGGAGTGCAGTGCGGCGAGCAAGGCCGAGTCCCATGGCAGTGGCACCTGAGGAGAGTAGGACACTCCGTAGGCCGGCGCGGGAGCAGCCCTGAAGGCCGGAGCGGCAGCGGCGCCGTAGGTGGGCGCGGCCCCATAAGCCGGCGCGGACCCGTAGGAGGTCGCTGGCGGGAGGGCGGCACCATAGCCGCTGTAAGAAGCGGCGTTCTACGCGGCGAAGAGGGCCTGGTGACCCGCCGGTCGGGGCCCAAGGATGCCCGGAGCCCGAGCTCGAGGGACCGGCATGGAGTACGCGTGGACGACGCCTGTCCACGGGTTGGTGCCGTACATCCATGGAGGAGTCACCTGCTGCTGCTGCTGACGAGGGGTCCCCCCGGCGCCTGTTGCTGCTTGCGGCCGCCCCCGCGCCGGTTGCCGCGGCGCCCGCCACCCCGCTGCTGGGGGAGAGCAGGAGAGGCGGGAGGCGCGGGAGGAAGGGGGAAGTACCCCGGAGGCGAGGGGGGTGGCAGTTGCTGGCGCGGCGCGGGTGGGGCGGCCGGTGGAGGGGTGCCCCGTGAGGTGCCGGCGGCGAGGGCGTGGTGCTGCACGCGCTTCTTGACTCCCTTCATCCGGAGCTCCTCCAACCTCAAGTACGCCACAAACTTGGGGAAGGAGGGCTCCGGCATCAAGGTGAGGTTGGAGGCGGCGTTGTCAAAGTCCTTGTTGAGGCGGGCGGTGAGCGTGCTGAGGAGGAGGTCGTCGTCCACCTTGGCTCCAATGTCGCGGAGCTCGTCCGCCAATATCTTCAGGCGGCGACAGTAGTCATCAATGAACTGTTCATCCTGGTGACAATCAAAAAATTCCTGCTGCAAAAAAACACGGCGCTGAAGCTTGTTGTTGGTGAAGAGGCCGTTCAGCTTGACCCACAGGGCACGGGCATCATCGTCGGCGCTCACGACCGTGTGGAACAAGTCCTTGGTGATGGTGGTGAAGAACCACCGGATGATCGTGGCGTCGATCGCGGTCCACTCGGCGTCATTCACCATGGCGCGGGAGTCCACGGTGCCATCCACGTGGTCCACGAGATTGTTCTTGCGGAAGAGCAGCGTGAAGTACGTCATCCACGCGAAGTACGTGGAGTTGGAGGCGTCGAAGATGATGGGGACGCGTGCGTGGACGTTGATGTCGCGGATCTCGGCGGGGTCGATGGCAAAGGGGTTGGAGTAGGTGGAGGTGTTGGATGACATGGCGCTGGGGTGCTGGGGAGGCGGCGGCGGAGCGGCTGCAGAGAAGCGGCGCGGCGGCGAGACGCAGGCGGCGCAGCCGGGTGAGGCGGCGCGGCATGGGGAGGAGGCGCACATAGGAGGGAGGGCGCGCGGGAGGAGAGGCGGAGGCGGCGGCTTGGGGCGGCGACGGCAGCGGGAGATCGCGGCGGCGGCTAGGGTTCGCGGAAGCGGGGAGATCGACTTGCGATAGATACCATGTAGAGAATGATTTGGTGCATCGATAATTGATTGATCGTGCACTAGGCACATATATATAGGTACAAGGGGTACGACCGGTATCTTATCTCCTAAGGTACATGTGTCGTGGTTCTAAGTATGACAGTAATGTAGGGGGGGGGGTACTAAGGGGAGGCAAGATCCTAGCTATGGAGTAGTTGTGCACACAAGAGTTTTACGAGTTCAGGCCCTTCTCGGAGGAAGTAACAGCCCTACGTCTCGGTGCCCGGAGCCGGTCGACTGGATTATATGTGTGGGAGTTATAGGGGTGCGAACCCTTCTGCCTGTGGAGGGGTGGCTTATATAGAGTGCGCCAGGACCCCAGCCAACCCACGTAGCAGAGAGTTCAATGTACAGAAAGGCCAGACGTTACTGGTAACGCCTTACACAAAGTGATATCATGGCCATAAAGACTACTTAATAATGGACCTTTTGGATGTAGAGTGACCTTAGATCTTCTGGCGGTCGAGTGAGTCTTCATGGTCGACTGTCTTCGAGTCCGTCGAGTGGAATCCTTCCAGGTTGACTGAAAGGTAGTTTCTTCTAGAGATGTATTTGGGGAGGGTATTTTGGACAGGTCCGTGATCCTACCCTAGGTACATGGCTTCAACATTAGCCCCCGAATGGATCGAGCTTTGAGTGAGGAAGGAGTTGAGAATTCTTCCGCCCCCTCTTTTTGTGCTATGAGTATGTCTTGTTCTGGATGGGATAAGGCAGGGACGCCTCGATTTCTGCGCCACCTTTTTCGCCATGTATCGCGCACGCGACTATTGCGGGATTTGACAGGATTGCCCGGGCCTACCAGTCAGCCACTTGGATGAGACTTCATATAAGGCGCCGGACGGGGTTTTTTCAAACAGTGCGCCCTCAATCCCCTCTCCCTCTTCTTCGAGCTCGCTCGCTGTGCTCGCCTCCACCTCCGCCTCGCTGCTCCTTGCACGCCTCACCGGCGACGATGGTGAAGGGAAAGACGGCGACTTTGGAGCGGGCGAAGAAGGCGACGGTGAAGGCGAAGGGGAGAGCACCCAGTCAGGGCGGATCCTCATCGTGGTCCGGCCTGCCGCAAGGCTGGATCCAGGGAGACTGGATCCGCTCGACCATCACGCAGAAGGATCTCGATGACATGGCCAACGAGGGACTGATCCCCCATGGGTCAGCGAGGCTTCCGAGGAAGGAGTGGCAGCCGCAGCCTCAGGAGGGTGAGTGCGTCCTGTTAGCCACCCATGTAGATCGTGGTTTTTCTCTGCCACCGAATCTTTTCTTCCGGGGGTTTCCGAACTTTTTTGGTGCACAACTCCATCACTTCACGCCCAACTCCATTGCCTACCTCGCCGCTTTCGTGTCTTTGTGCGAAAACTTTTTGGGTTGCCGGCCGCACTGGGGCCTTTTCAAACACATTTTCACTTGTCGCTCCCAGACGGTGAAAAAGGCTAGCCCGACTGACGAGAGAACCCAAGTTATCCAGATGTGCGGGGGTCTCGGGGTTCAGATGAGGAGTAAGAGTGCCTTTCCAGCCATGACCCTTCCCGAGTCAGTTCAAGGGTGGTAGTCGACCCGGTTCTACTGCCAAAACCAGTCGACGCCAGGGCAGTCGACTGGCCTTCCCCCATTCTCCATGGACCGAGTGAACAAGCCATCTTCTCTGAAGGTGCTCTCGGAGGAGAAGGCTCAGGTTAGGATGTTGATGGAGCGCGTGGTTCATCTCATTCGCGACGGAGTGACGGGCATGGATCTTCTAGAGGTTTTCCTTCGAGGGCGCATCCAACCACTTCAGTATTGGGGGCATCTGATGTGGTTATACTCTGGTCCCGAAGACACCTCTCGGGTCCACCCGGAGGAGGTCGATGATGCCACTTTGGAGAGGTGGATGACCGCCATCACAGGGAACAGGAACAATCCTCGTGGAGCCAGGAGGGTCCCGCCACTCGACCAGTCCTACGAACCAGACAAGGTTTGGCCACATTCTTTTGGCCGTGCCTCTTGTTTTCTTCATTCCACTTTGTTGCAATCCGGTCGACTGAATTTTGTTTATTGTCTTCCAGATCACTACCGAGATGTATTCAATACCCAATGGGGCGCAAGAACAGACTGAAGAAGAAGAATGAAGCGGAGGCGAAAGCCAGGAGGAGTGGGAGTCGGACGGCGACGAGGGTGATGAAGATGCTGGCTCTGAGGAGGAAGAGGAGGAGGAAGAGGAGGAGCTAGTCGAGCCTCCTCGCACTGAAAGACGGTCCAAGCTCGCCCAGGATCCTGCGGTCGAGGATGGCAAGGGAGACGTGCCTGCTGGGCAATCAACCAAATGCCCTCGGACGACTTCTCCGGCGCCGACTGAGAAAGCGTCGAAGCAACCCCGAGCGGCACCGAAAAAACCGGTGAAGGCCCTACCAAAGATGAGGATGGAGATTCCGACTGTTTCTGGGTAATTGGCATAACTCATGTTCTCTTTCAACATGGATATATTTTCGGTCGACTCGATCGCTGACCGACTGATTTCCTAAATCGCAGTGCTGCTACTTCTGAGACTTCAGCCAGGCATGAGGATCATGAAATGGAGGATGCTGCCACTTCCCATCCTGGTATGATCTGCGCAGTTTCACTTTCGGTCGATCGGATCTTCATTTTTGACTTTGAACTTTCTCTGTAGCTCCACCTAGCATTATCATTGATCTCCCTGACGACGATGATGAGGCGCCACTGAGACAAAGGAGGAACTGGAAGGCGTCTGTTGGCAAGACTGCTCAGGCCGCGTCAGTACCTGAATCATTGGTTCCGGACGGGAGCAATGTTGCTCGGACTACTGTGTCCTTTGCGGAGCCGTTGACGAGTGCCCGTCCTCCGTCGTCGAGTGCTGAACCACCTTCTCTCTTCTCCACACACCACGTCCCAGAGGACCAAGCAGGTGCTGAAAAGGAAGCCATACGCCAGGCAGGGGTCATGATGGAGTAGGTGAAGGCGATCCGAGCCGCCAGCCAAGCAGCTTATGATGCAAGTTCAGCTCTTCAAAGCAACATCCAGGTTAGTTGAACGCCGCCTGTTCTGTTAGGATATGATGCCTGACAATTTTTCTGTCTGAAAATCTTAATGTTTGTCATACACCCACTGGGTGCGTCGATTGAAATGTCTGGATTAGTGGGGGCACGCCGAGTGCACCCACTGGGTGTAGTCCCCGAGACTACGGTCGACTGCTGGCAGTCGACTGTAGTCTTTATGTCTAGAATTTTGTTCTCTTTTACTTTCTTCACTCGATTTGGTCGAATGGAATCATGGAACCAGTGGGGGCACGCTGAGTGCACCCACTGGGTGTAGTCCCTAAGACCGTGGTCGACTGCTGGCAGTCGGCTATGGTCTGAAGATTTTTTTTTGAAATTGCGTCTAACTGCTGACAGTTAGCTGCTTTCGGTCGACTGATCGATCCTAGCCGGTAGAACCAGTGGGGGCACTCTAAGTGCACCCACTGGGTGTAGTCCTCGAGACTACAGTTGAATATTTTGATTCGGCTGTAGTCTTAGAAATGTTACGATTTTTCTCTTAGTCACTCGGAAGTGACCTGTCTTTGATGTTCGTCGACCGATCTTTCGCAGAAATCTTGTGAGCTTGTTTCTCGTTATACTTAGTTGGAGAACAAGCATATCCAGCTCGAACTTGATCTGAAGCTTGTGCAGGAGAACTTCACGAAGGCAAAGGAGGAAGCAAAAGGTATGTTTGGTGAGAACCTTGACGACTGCCCTTACTTTTTGTCCATTCTTGAGCCTGATCCCATTGTCATTTTGCAGATAAACTAAGGGATGCTCTGGAGAAGAAAGACCTTGACCTCGCCGAGGCGCAGAAAGCAGCTTCGGACAAGATGAAACTTGCAGAAAAAAAGTTGGCTTTAATCAGCAAACTTGAAGAGGAGAATACCAATCTGAAAGCTGCCCTCGACGCAGCCAACAAGGAGGTCACCCAACTGAAGCGTGAGAAGATAGCTCTGAGTGACAAGGCTAGCGAACTGGCGGGAAAGAAGAACGACTTAGAGGCTTATCTGGGAGGGCTCGCCAAGAAGTTATTCCTCATGCTCGAAGATAACCCCTTATATCCGACTGGTAATTAATAACTTTATAGGAACATTAGCTTATCCTTGAACTGTATCCACAGAATTCTGCCAAAACTTTGAAGAGGAGACTAGTCGAGTGGAGACTGGCTTGCATTCCATCAACTCTCCTGTGAAGGATGAAGCTGCTATGAACGTGCTCCGTCTCGAGTCTCGTGTTGCCGCTGTGGTCGACTATCTGGCGAGACTGAAGGCTGCAACATCGCGCATCGACACAGCTCTCTGGCACACTTCAGAACAATCTCGAGTCTCTGATGACTCGACTGAACGAAGTTCCAAGTCGAGTGGAGGAATGGAAGAAATCTTCCACCAGGTGTGGTGCCGACCTTGCCCTGTCTCTAGTCCGTGTTCACTACAAGGAAACAAGAGAGGACAAGTTGGTGTCTCTTAAGGTGGCCAATACTAGGAAGCATGACTTCCGCTCTTTAATGGAGACCTTCATTGCCACTGCCACTCGGATCGCAGATGGAATCGACCTGGACGAGTTTGTTGCGCCTTCCAGTCCTCCTCAGGAGGGGTAAAAAACTTCTATGCTTGATGTCTTAAATTTTCCTCGGAGTGCCGAGTGGTTTTTGTAACCGATAAACCTTAACAGGCTTGGTGCCTGAGCACTTCCTGATCCGTAGGACGTTATCTGAACTTGGGTTTGCCGTTGAATATGCTTGCATCCGTCTTCGAATGATTATTACCCTTCGCTCGGAATATATACTAGTGTTTGTGATGCACTTTGAAGCTAGGGACAAAGCGCAGACCGCAATCGGCTTGTACCTCGTCACGCTTAAGCGAGCACTGGGCTGCAGCTAAGCCCCCGAGTGGGAGGTTTGCTCTCCACTCGGTAGGATTTTCAAAAACATAGGCGAGAACCGGGCTGCAGCTAAGCCCCCGAGTGGGAGGTTTGCTCTCCACTCGGTAGGATTTTCAAAAACTTAGGCGAGCACCGGGATGCAGCTAAGCCCCCGAGTGGGAGGTTTGCTCTCCACTCGGTAGGATTTTCAAAAACTTAGGCGAGCACTGGGCTGCAGCTAAGCCCCCGAGTGGGAGGTTTGCTCTCCACTCGGTAGGATTTTCAAAAACTTAGGCGAGCACTAGGCTGCAGCTAAGCCCCCGAGTGGGAGGTTTGCTCTCCACTCGGTAGGATTTTCAAAAACTTAGGCGAGCACTGGGTTGCAGCTAAGCCCCCGAGTGGGAGGTTTGCTCTCCACTCGGTAGGATTTTCAAAAACTTAGGCGAGCACTGGGCTGCAGCTAAGCCCCCGAGTGGGAGGTTTGTTCTCCACTCGGTAGGATTTTCAAAAACTTAGGCGAGCACTAGGCTGCAGCTAAGCACCCGAGTGGCAGGTTTGCTCTCTACTCGGTAGGATTTTCAAAAACTTAGGCGAGCACTGGGCTGCAGCTAAGCCCCCGAGGTGGAGGTTTGCTCTCCACTCGGTAGGATTTTCAAAAACTTAGGCGAGCACTGGGCTACAGCTAAGCACCCGAGTGGCAGGTTTGCTCTCTACTCGGTATGATTTTCAAAAACTTAGGCGAGCACTGGGCTACAGCAAAGCCCCCGAGTGAGGGGTTTGCTCTCCACTCGGTAGGATTTTCAAAAGCTTAGGCGAGCACTGGGCTGCAGCTAAGCCACCGAGTGGGAGGTTTGCTCTCCACTCGGTAGGATTTTCAAAAACTTAGGCGAGCACTGGGCTGCAGCTAAGCCCCCGAGTGGGAGGTTTGCTCTCCACTCGGTAGGATTTTCAAAAACTTAGGCGAGCACTGGGCTGCAGCTAAGCCCCCGAGGTGGAGGTTTGCTCTCCACTCGGTAGGATTTTCGTGGCGTAGCTCTGAAAGAGAAGGTAGTAGTCGACCTGCGCTTCGTCCTCCTTGTGGAGCGCATGTTGTATTTGTGGTGCAGCTCGGAAGGAGAAGGTAGCAGTCGACCTGTGTTTCGTCCTCCTTGCGAAGCGCATGTTGTATTCGTACTTAGGCGAACACTAGGTTGCAGCTAAGCCCTCGAGTGGGAGACTGGCTCACCACTCGGCAGGATTTTGTTTAAACTTAGGCGAGTACTTGGACTGCAGCTAAGCCTCCAAGTGGAAGGCTGGCTTTCCACTCGGTAGGATTTTGTTTAAACTTAGGCGAAACTGATTCGCAGCTAAGCCTCCGAGTGGAAGGCTGGCGTACCACTCGGTAGGAATTTGTTTAAACTTAGGCGAAACAGATTCGCAACTAAGCCTCCGAGTGGGAGGCTGGCTCACCACTCGGCAAGGATTTTTTTTACAAACTTAGGCGAAACGGATTCGCAGCTAAGCCTCCGAGTGGGAGGCTGGCTCACCACTCGGTAGGAATTTGTTTAAACTTGGGCGAAACGGATTCGCAGCTAAGCCTCCGAGTGGGAGGGTGGCTCACCACTCGACACGGATTTTTTACAAACTTAGGCGAAACGGATTCGCAGCTAAGCCACCCACTGGGGGTCTGATTTATGTGAACAAAAGTAACAACAGTCACTGGGAAAATTATAAAACTCTTGTCTTTGATAAATAAACTACAGAAGTACTTTTATTACAACTGATCCGAGTGAATACTTAAGTATAAAAGGGGCGGAGCAGATCCGCATTCCAAGCTCGTGGCTCGTCAATCTGGCGATCGACGTTGTAAAGACGGTATGCTCCGTTGTGGAGAACTTTGGTAACAATGAAGGGGCCTTCCCAAGTAGGGGCGAGTTTGTGTGGCTTCTGTTGGTCCACTCGGAGGACCAAGTCTCCCTCTTGGAAGGCTCGGCTCTTCACATTTCTGGCGTAGAATCAACGCAAGTCTTGCTGATAGATGGTCGATCGGATCATGACCATCCCTCTTTCTTCTTCTAGAAGGTCGACTGCATCCTGTCGGGCTTGTTCTGCTTCGGCTTTAGAGTAGAGCTCGACTCGCGGTGCATTGTGAGCAGGTCACTCGGCAGAACTGCTTCAGCTCCGTAGACCAGAAAGAACGGGGTCCTCCCAGTCGACCAATTTGGAGTAGTCCTCAATCCCCAAAGAACTGATGGAAGTTCGTCGACCCACGCGCCTGCCGCGTGCTTGAGGTCGCGCATCCACCGGGGTTTCAGTCCTTTGAGAATTAGGCCGTTTGCTCTTTCTGCCTGTCCATTCGACTGGGGGTGGGCGACTGAAGCGTAGTTGACTCGCGTGCCTTGAGAAGCACAGAAGGCTCTGAAATGATCGGAGTCGAAGTTTGACCCATTATCAGTGATGATGCTATGCGGAACTCCATATATGAATATTAATTCTCTGATGAAGCTGATGGCAGTGCCCGCATCAAGATTTTTAATGGGCTTGGCTTCGATCCACTTGGTGAACTTGTCGACTGCCACCAGTACATGGGTGAAGCCGCTCCTGCCAGTTCTCAATGGTCCAACCATATCTAACCCCCAAACAGCGAAAGGCCAGACGATTGGGATGGTCTTCAAGGCCGAGGAGGGTTTGTGTGACATGTTGGAGAAAAACTGACATCCTTCACACTTGTCGACTATCTCTTTCACCATTTCATTTGCTCTGGGCCAGTAAAAACCCGCTCGGTATGCCTTAGCCACAATGGTCCGAGAGGACGCGTGACGGCCACAGGTCCCCGAGTGGATGTCGTTGAGAATCATTCGACCCTCTTCCGGTGTTATGCATTTCTGGCTGACTCTAGTCGCACTTTCTCTGTACAACTGTCCCCTCATGACCGTAAAGGCTTTGGATCGATGGACGATCTATCGAGCCTCTTCTTCATTTTCTGGGAGCTCTTTCCTTAGAATATATGCGATGTAGGGAACTGTCCAGTCGGGAGTGATAACTAGAACTTCCATGATTAAGTCGACCACAGGTGGGACCTCGACTTCAGTCAGATCTGTGGCGCTTTTTGGCTGTGGGGCTTCTTCAGTGAAAGGATCTTCTTGAACTGATGGCGTGTGAACATGCTCCAAAAACACGCCACTCGGGATGGCTTCTCTTTTGGAACCTATCTTCGCCAAGTCATCAGCTGCTTGGTTTTTCAGTCGGGGTACGTGATGAAGCTCTAACCCCTCGAACTTCTTCTCTAGCTTTCTTACTGTGTTGCAGTAACCAGTCATAGCTGGGCTTCTGACTTCCCACTCCTTCATTACTTGGTTAACCACTAAATCCGAGTCACCGTAGACCATGAGGCGACGGACGCCGAGTGAAATGGCCATACGCAACCCATACAAAAGTGCTTCGTATTCTGCTTCGTTGTTGAAGGAATCAAAGTGAATTTGGAGTACATATCTGAGCTTATCTACTCGGGGGGAAACCAACAATACCCCGGCACCGGAACCATTCAGCATTTTAGAGCCATCAAAGAACATAGTCTAGTGCTCCGAGTGAACTTGAGTCGGTAACTGCTGTTCAGTCCTGTAACACCCCGGATGTAACTTTCCATCTTTGTATCTCCAACTCTTGCCATTTTCGGCTATGTGATATGATATTCCCTCCGTGGTTGGGTTTTGTCTTTTGTTTTGCATTTTATTCATGTCATGCATTTCATATCATGTCATCATGTGCATCTCATTTGCATACGTGTTCGTCTCATGCATCCGAGCATTTTCCCCGTTGTCCGTTTCGCAATCCGACACTCCCACATGCACCGGCGCACCCCTCTTGTCTCTTTCTCGTGTGCGGGTGTTAAACGTTCTCGGAATGGACCGAGCCTTGCCAAGTGGCCCTGGTATAGCACCGGTAGACCGCCTGTCAAGTTTCGGGTCATTTGGAGCTCGTTTGGTACTCCAACGGTTAACCGCATAACCGCAAAGGCCTCTTTTGAGTTGCAGCCCGACAACCCTCCAAAACAGCCCAATAACCCATCTAAGTCACTTCCATGCTCTCCGTCGTTGGATCACGATCGTGTGGGCGAAAACTACACCTCATTTGGACACTCCTAGCTCCCTCTACCTATAAATATGTGCTTCCCCCCAGATTTTTCGCAGTCCAACCCTAGCCCCGCTCCTCTCTGCACTACCGGACACGTCCGGATGGAGCCGGACGCGTCCGCCCACCGCCCCCGATGAACCAGGAGCTGCCACATGGCCCCGGCGCCAGCGCCGCCGCCGCCGGCCCGCCGAGCCCGCAACCGGCCCCCGCGGGCCCATCTCCGTGCCGCCCCCTCGCCCTCGCCAGAGTGCCCGCCTCCGGTCGCCGCCCGCGTCATCGCCCGGCCGCGCAGCCCGGCCGCGCCACCCCGCCTCCGCCGAGCCCGGTCGCGCCCGGATTCGGCCGGCCAAGCCGCCGTCAGCCGCCCCGAGCTCCTCCTTCGGCCGCCCCGGATCCGCCTCCCCCGTCCAACTCCGGCAACGCCCGCGCCCTCCGACGAACTCACGCCGCCGTCCTCGATACGCGAGCCAGATCGGATCTGCCCCTGGGTTGACTTTTCTTCTCCCCTGAAATTCCTCCAAGTCTTTCTGTCATTAATTTGTGTTGCATGTCCATCGCCCCACAACTTTGCACCCGTGGCTCCGTTATGGCGTGTAGTATACCGAATTGTTAGTCTTGAAGATTACATCATTTCATCTCATTGCATCATTTTCATTTGAGCTCATCTTGATGCCCGAAATGCTGTTGGAAGAGTGCTTCATGATGTTAGTTTCAGATTCTTATGAGAACATGCACTTTTGTCATTTTTGCCATGATTGATGTGTGCATCCTATGTACTTGATCCCTACATGTGTTTTGAACTATGCTATGTCTTCTTTACAGAGGTGTTTACCATGTATTTTTGTGATTAATGTGGTGACTAGCACAAGCATGCAAACTAGGCTTCGTGATATTGCTGACTTTAGTCCCTGTTCTGGTGTTATTTTCATGCCATGTAAACATGATGCTACAGAGAGATCCATGCATAATTTGAGATACTTCAGTAAGGATGTTTTGAACATATGGTTATGATCTATCCATCCATGGCCCTGGTTGCAATTATGGAGTAGTATAGCATGACATTTTCGTGCTCTACTTTTGCTTCAAAATGTTTCCTGGCAGATTGTTTACATGTTATTCAATTTTGCCAACGTTGTTTTAGTTGATCCGTATATGCTATGATGTTGTTCTTGCCATGTACAGCTTCTATGACATGTCTTTTTGATGGATGTATGCTTAGTTTATCATGAGATGCTCTGTAGTGAGTGCATCGAGCTCACGAAGGTGCCTTCGTAATTCTGTCAATGCCATGCTTTGTTTGCTGAATCTGTTAACGAAACTTGCTATGTTTACATGGGTGCCATCATATTTTCAGATCCTTTTTGGCTTATGGTCAGTAAGGGACTTTTGATCTATGCTTTGAGTAGATTCATGCCATGTATTGTTTTGCTATTATAAGTTCCTGTAGCATGCTGATAACTTGCTCTGAACATTGCTTCGTGATGCTGTTTATGCCATGTCCTAGCTGATATTTTTTGCACTTTCGTCAAGCTTGTCTGAACCTGTTATGATGTGATTTAGCCATAGCTCAGTGTTCCTATTTTGTTAAGCATCTCCTGTAGATCACTGCCATATGCTTTGTTTTTATGTTGGGATGCTGTAGCATAGTTTCTTGTTGCATGCTAAGTAGCATCGTGCTGTTAATCGCAACTTTGTGCCATTCTTGTTTTGCTTGCCATTTGCAAACCGTGCATCCGTTCCCGGTGATCTTTATATCGATTTCAACCGAAATCATCTCATCTTTCCAGCGGCATACTTGGTTTTCCAAGTTGATGCCTTGTTCATCCTTTTCACATCTCGCATCACATCTCGCATCTCGCATCTCGCATCTCATGACATGTATTGCATCATGTTGCTTGTGCATTGCAGCGTGATTTATTGTGGTTCCTTTGCTTGTGTTCTTGCCTTGGGTAGAGCCGGGAGACGAGTACGTGCACGAGGAACCTGTTGAGTACGCTTACAAGGATCAAGCCTTCGACAACTCGGAGAACTTTGCAGGCAAGATGACCATACCTTCGATATCACTTCTATCTTTGCTTGCTAGTACTCGCTCTATCGCTATGTTAGCTCTACCTGTCAATGTTTATCATGCCTCCCCTATTTCCATGTTAAACCTCTAACCATCCTGTCCTAGCAAACCGTTTTTTGGTTATGTCACTGCTTTTGCTCAGCCCCTCTTATAGCGTTGCTAGTTGCAGGTGAAGATGAAGTTTGTTCCTGGTCGGAACATGGATATTTTGGGATATCACAATATCTCTTGTTTAATTAATGCACCTTATATACTTGGTAAAGGGTGGAAGGCTCGGCCTTATGCCTGGTGACTTGTTCCACTCTTACCGCCCTAGTTTCCGTCATACCGGTGTTATGTTCCTTGATTTTGTGTTCCTTACGCGGTTGGGTGATTTATGGGACCCCGTTGACAGTTCGCTTTGAATAAAACTCCTCCAGCAAGGCCCAAACTTGGTTTTACCATTTGCCACCTAAGCCTTTTTCCCTTGGGTTTTCGCGAGCCCGAGGGTCATCTTTATTCCCCCCCCCCCAGGGGCCAGTGCTCCTCTGAGCGTTGGTCCAAACTAGAGCCCTTTGCAGCACCCCCTCAAGGAAACTTGAGGTCTCGTTTTAGTTGTACGTATTGCTCATCTGTTGTACCCTGAGAACGAGATATGTGCAGCTCCTATCGGGATTTGTCGGCACAGTCGGGTGGTCTTGCTGGTCTTGTTTTACCATTGTCGAAATGTTTTGCGAACCGGGATTCCGAGGCTGATTGGGTCTTCCCGGGAGAAGGTATATCCTTCATTGACCGTGAGAGCTTGTGATGGGCTAAGTTGGGACACCCCTGCAGGGTATATTATCTTCCGAAAGCCGTGCCCGTGGTTATGAGGCAGATGGGAATTTGTTAATGTCCGGTTGTAGATAACTTGACACTTGACTTCTTTAAAATGCATCAACTGTGTGTGTAGCCGTGATGGTCTCTTCTCGGCGGAGTCCAGGAAGTGAACACGGTTTGAGTTATGCTTGACGTAAGTAGTTTCAGGATCACTTCTTGATCGCTTCTAGCTTCTCGACCGTTGCGCTGCTTCTCTTCTTGCTCTCACTTGCGTATGTTAGCCACCATTATGGTTAGTGCTTGCCGCAGCTCCACCATATTACCCCTTTTCCTACCTATGAGCTTAAATAGTCTTGATCTCGCAGGTGTGAGATTGCTGAGTCCTCGTGACTCACAGATTCTACCAAAATAGATGCAGGTGCCGAGGATACCAGCGCAGATGGCGCAACTGAGCTGAAGTGGGAATTTGATGAGGCCCTTGGTCGTTACTATGTATCATTTCCAGATGATCAGTAGAGGAGCCCAGTCGGGATGATCGGGGATCTAGCATTTGGGGTTGTCTTCTTTTCATTTGAATTTGACCATAGCCGGTCTATGAGTGTATTTGAATGATGTATGATCTTAATTATGTATTGTGTGAAGTGGCGATTGTAAGCCAACTCTCTTTATCCCATTCTTGTTCATTACATGGGATTGTGTGAAGATGACCCTTCTTGCGACAAAACCACCATGCGGTTATGCCTCTAAGTCGTGCTTCGACACATGGGAGATATAGCTACATCGTGGGTCTTACAAGTTGGTAATCAGAGCCATCCCCGACTTAGGAGCCCCCTGCTTGATTGTTTGCTGGCGATGTTGAGTCTAGAACAAAAATGTTTTGAGTCTTAGGATTATATATATCGGAGAGTAGGATTCTTTTTACTCCTCAGTCCCTTCATCGCTCTGGTGAGGTCTCCTGACGTAGATGTTTTGACTTTCCTCTCCTCAAATTTTACTAAAAAAAATTTAGGATCACGCGGGTATCTTGGAATCGTTCCGATGGTTTTGTGACGAGAACATTGTTCTTGGTGCCTCCTGTCTATTATGTGGCTTTGACCCGGGGAGTCGAGCTCCGAGGTGTTGTCGTCACAATTTTGTCGTTGCAGTTCTGGAATACCTGAGTTTTGCCGACATCGAAAATCTCTTTTATGCAGTTGTTGGTGAGATAACCTCGACGTCACCCAGTACTGGGGAGTTCGGGAGTATTGCCATGACTCGTATAACGGATGCTTTTCGAAGGTTGAGGTACACGATTTCCGAAGGTTTCTTGGTTATGTGTTGACGGATGGATACAACTAGATGTAGGGATTGTTAGTTTGGGTGAGATATATTGCTTCCCCTGTATCCCCAACACCTGATTGCATAACCAGAAAGTTTCGGGAGTTTATAGGTGGGATTCAAGTAGCTCTAGCATTTCTTCCCGCAGATATTTGGTTTGTGATTGGGTAATCCTTACCACTTATTTGTTCTAGTTGTACCTTGTTTATTTCATTCATCATTCTCTTATCAAGTGGCTTCTCACCTTAATGGACGTGTGATGTTTGCTTTGGATTTCATTCGTTCATCTATGTTCGAATGTTTATTGTGAAGACTATATGTTGCAATTTCTACACATTGATTCAACTTGTCTATCTGTCTATCAAGATGCTAATGGATGTCACCCTCTTCAGGATGGCTCCGCCAACGCGTCAGAATCCGGAACGCAATGATGGGAGTCAGGCGAACCCTCCACCTCCACCTCCGCCTCCGGAGGCATGGCAAGCTTTGATGGCAGCCTCAAACGCCAATGCCCAGATGATGATTCAGCTCATGCAAGAGCGCAACCAAGGCCAAGGCAACCAAGGGAATCAAGGTCAAGGGCAGTTCAATCATCAGCCTCTATTTCCTACCCTCAACCAATTCCTTCCAAATCAGCCGAAGTCTTTCAGCTACTGTGTCGAGGCCACAGACGCCGATGATTGGCTCGTGGATATCAACAAGCATTTTGAATGCAGCAATGTCAGGCCTGAGGACTATGTCAAGTTCGCTTCTTTTCAGCTCAAGGATCAAGCAGCTGATTGGTTCCAGCAGTACAAGGATTCCAGAGGAGGTCGAGTGATTACTTGGACGGACTTCTGTCGGGACTTTAAAGCTCACCATATTCCTACCAGTGTTGCTGAGAGCAAGCGTGAGGAGTTCCGCAATCTCAAGCAAGGCAACATGTCAGTGTACGAATACAACAAGCAGTTTCAGAAACTTGCTCGCTTCGCTAAGCAAGATGTTCCTAATGAGAAGAGTATGATCTATCAATTGAGTGGTGGCCTTAGAGAGGACCTGCAGTTAGCTCTCATTCTTGTTGAGCCTACTCAGTTTGATCAATTCTACAATATGGCACTCAAGCAAGAAGGTGCTCAGCTCAAGTGTGAGGCTTCTAAGAAGAGAATCAGGGATGCAGTGCAATCTTCTTCTTCCTCACAAGTGGCAGCTAAGCAGCAGAAGTTCTACCTTCCTCCTCCGTTTTGTCAGCCTTTCCAACAGAAGAACTCAGTTGGTCGTGGATCTTCCCACCCACCCAACCCAGGCTATCAGAACAAGTCTCAGCCTCAAGCTCCAAGGTCAAATGCTCCTCATCATCGTCCGCTCTCAGAAGTGAATTGCAACAAGTGCCAGCAGAAAGGTCACTATGCGAACAAATGCTTCAATCAAAGGCGCCTTCCTCCTCCTCCTCCTGTGAGATCTTCAAGCAATGTTGTGGTCAAGCATAATCCAAAGTCTGCAAAGGTGAACATGATGAATGCAGCTCAGGTAAAAGAATTCTTCTGACGTGATAATGGGTAATCTTCCAGTTAATGATATTCCTGCAAAAGTCTTATTTGATACTGGTGAATCGCATTCTTTCATTTCAAGACCTTTTGTGTCTATGCATGATTTGGTTACTCAAGTATTGCCGAGTCCTTTGTCTATTGTTTCCCCGGCTCGGCAAATGACTTCTCGAGCTTTGGTTCCAAATGTCGGTATCAAGATGGGAGACTATAAATTTTCTGTCTTCTCCAGTTGTTCTTGGCGACTCCGATATTGATCTAATTCTCGGGATGGACTGGCTTTCTAAGCACAAGGCTCAGCTTGATTGTGCTGCCAGGCAAATTCAATTGACACACCCTTTTGAGGATGTTATCATCTATGCCGCTCGTGATGAAACCATTCGGTTGTTTTCTCTCAATGAGAAGGGCGAGTTGGATGCTATTTCTCAAATTCCAGTCGTTTGTGAGTACCAAGATGTCTTTCCAGAAGAGCTTCCGGGTATGCCTCCTCATCGGCCAGTCGAGTTCGTTATTGATCTTGAGCCTGGAAAGGAACCCGTTTGCAAGCGTCCATACAAGCTTGGGCCCAAGGAGCTGAAGGAATTGAAGAAGCAGCTCGATGAACAAGAGCGTCTGGGTTTGATTAGACCGAGTTCATCCCCATGGGGTTGTGGAGTTCTTTTTGTCCATAAGAAGGATGGCACGGACCGACTTTGCGTCGATTACCGTCCATTGAACAAGAAGACAATCAAGAACAAGTATCCACTTCCCAACATCGATGAGCTTTTCGAGCAACTCAAAGGAGCTAAAGTATTCTCCAAGCTTGACCTTCGTATGGGTTATCATCAGATTCGCATTCGTGAACAAGATATTCCCAAGACAGCTTTCAGAACAAGCTATGGTTCTTATGAATATACTGTCATGTCTTTCGGCCTTGTCAATGCTCCTCCAACGTTCTCTCGCATGATGAACTTTATCTTCAACCCCTACACCAATGAATTCGTTCTGGTGTATCTCGATGATATCTTGGTCTTCTCCAAGAATAAGCAGGATCATGCCAAACATTTGCGATTGGTGCTCGACAAGCTTAGAAAGCATCAATTCTATGCGAAGTTTTCCAAATGTGAGTTCTGGCTTGATGAAGTTCTTTACCTTGGTCATATCATCTCCGCCAAGGGCATTGCTGTCAATCCCGCGAAGGTGTCTGCAGTTCTGAATTGGGAACCTCCTCAGAATGTCAAACAGCTATGCAGTTTTCTTGGTCTTGCAAGCTATTGCCGAAGATTCATTGAGAACTTCTCTAAGATTGCAAAACCTCTTTCCAACCTCCTCCAGAAGCATGTCAAGTATGTCGGGACGCCTGAGTGTGACGTCGCTTTCAACACCCTCAAAGAGAAGCTAGTCACAGCTCCTGTCTTGACTCCTCCTGATGAATCCAAGCCATTCGAAGTATTCTGTGATGCTTCCCTTCAAGGTCTCGGTGCTGTGTTGATGCAAGAGAAAAAAGTTGTGGCCTATACCTCTCGTCAGTTGAAGCCCAACGAAAAGAACTACCCCACTCACGATCTTGAGTTGGCGGCAGTTGTCCATGCATTGATAACATGCAGACATCTCTTATTGGGAAGGCAAGTGGACATTTTCACCGATCACAAAAGCCTCAAGTATATCATCACCCAACCCAACCTTAACCTCAGGCAAACTCGATGGGTCGAAATGATTCAAGAGTACAATCCGAGTATCGAATATACTCCTGGCAAGGCGAATGTGATTGCAGATGCTTTGAGCAGAAAGGCTTATTGCAACAGTCTAATTCTCAAGCCGTTTCAACCGGATCTTTGTGAAGCCTTCCGCAAGCTGAATCTTCAAGTTGTTCCTCAAGGCTTTCTTGCCAACCTCATAGTCTCTTCTACTTTGGAAGATCAAATTCGTGAGGCACAACTCCTGGATACCATGGTGAAGAAGGTGAAACGTGGTATTGACAAGGGCATTCCCAAATCCAGGTGCTATCGCTTGGATGACAAAGACACTCTTTTCTTCGAGGATCGAATTGTGGTTCCTATAGGTGATCTGAGAAAAGTCATCATGAATGAGGCACACAATTCCCTCCTATCCATTCATCCTGGAAGTACAAAGATGTACCATGACCTCAAGCAGTCGTATTGGTGGACTCGAATGAAGCGAGAGATTGCTCAATTCGTCAATGAATGTGATGTCTACAGAAGAGTTAAAGCAGAACACCAAAGACCAGCTGGTCTCCTCCAACCTCTCGCTATTCCAGAATGGAAGTTTGACCATATCGAGATGGACTCCGTGACTGGTTTTCCTAAGTCCAAGCGTGTAAATGATGCTATCTTCGTTGTCATTCACAAGCTTACCAAAGTGGCTCATTTTCTTCCTATCAAAGAATCTATCATAGCAGCTCAGCTGGCAGAGCTATACACCTCCAGAATTGTCTCCTTGCACGGTATTCCACAATTGATATCTTTAGATCGTGGAAGCATCTTCACTTCTATGTTCTGGGACTCCTTTCAAAAGGCCATGGGCTCCAACATTCGTTTTAGCACAGCTTTCCATCCTCAAACAAGTGGCCAAGTCGAGCGAGTCAATCAAATCCTTGAAGATATGCTCAGGGCTTGTGTCATCTCTTTCGGTATGAAGTGGGAAGATTGTCTTCCATATGCCGAGTTCTCCTACAACAACAGCTTCCAAGCGAGTTCGGGCAAGGCCCCATTCGAAATTCTCTATGGCAGAAAGTGCCCTACTCCTCTCAATTGGTCCGAGACAGGTGAACGCCAACTTCTTGGCAATGACTTGATCACAGAAGCCGAAGAAATGTGCAAAGTCATTCGTGAGAATCTCAAAGCCGCGCAATCGCGCCAAAAGAGTTACTATGATAGCAAGCACCGTGACTTGGCTTTTGAAATCGAAGACCATGTCTACCTCCGCGTCTCTCCAATGAAAGGCACTCATCACTTTGGTATCAAAGGGAAGCTTGCCCCTAGATACGTGGGTCCTTTCAAGATCATTGGCAAAAGAGGCGACCTCGCCTATCAACTTGAGCTTCCGTCCAACTTTGCGAACGTGCACGATGTGTTTCACGTGTCACAGCTTCGCAAGTGCTTCAAGACTCCTGAACGCACTATCAACTTCGAAGAAATCGACCTCCAAGAAGATCTCCCTTATCATGAGCACCCCGTTGCTATTCTCGAAGAAACCGAGCGCAAGACTCACAACAATTCAATCAAATTCCTGAAAGTGAAGTGGTCACACCATTCCGACCGAGAAGCCACCTGGGAGTGCGAGGATCACCTCCGTTCCGAATATCCTGAGTTCTTTCAGTCCTAGATCTCGGGACGAGATCCTCTTGTAGTGGTGGAGTGTGGTAACACCCCGTATGTAACTTTCCATCTTTGTATCTCCAACTCTTGCCATTTTCGGCTATGTGATATGATATTCCCTCTGTGGTTGGGTTTTGTCTTTTGTTTTGCATTTTATTCATGTCATGCATTTCATATCATGTCATCATTGCATCTCATTTGAATACGTGTTCGTCTCATGCATCCGAGCATTTTCCCCGTTATCCGTTTCGCAATCCGACACTCCCACATGCACCGGCGCACCCCTCTTGTCTCTTTTTCATGTGCGGGTGTTAAACATTCTTGGAATGGACCGAGCCTTGCCAAGTGGCCCTGGTATAGCACCGGTAGACCGCCTGTCAAGTTTCGGGTCATTTGGAGCTCGTTTGGTACTCCAACGGTTAATCGCATAACCGCAAAGGCCTCTTTTGAGTTGCAGCCCAACAACCCTCCAAAACAGCCCAATAACCCATCTAAGTCACTTCCATGCTCTCCGTCGTCGGATCACGATCATGTGGGCTAAAACTACACCTCATTTGGACACTCCTAGCTCCCTCTACCTATAAATATGTGCTTCCCCCCGGATTTTTCGTAGTCCAACCCTAGCCCCGCTCCTCTCCGCGCTGCCGGACACGTCCGGACGGAGCCGGAAGCGTCCGCCCGCCACCGCCGATGAACCAGGAGCTGCCACGTGGCCCCGGCGCCCGCGCCGCCGCCCCAGGCCCACCGAGCCCGCAACCGGCCCCCGCGGGCCCATCTCCGCGCCGCCCCGAAGCCCGCGGCGCCGTCGCCGGCCTCCGCCGTCGTCGCCGGCCTCCGCTGCATCGCCGCCACCTCGCCCTCGCCGGAGTGCCCGCCTCCGGTCGCCGCCCGCGTTGTCGCCCGGCCGCGCAGCCCGGCCGCGCCGCCCCGCCTCCGCCGAGCCCGGCCGCGCCCGGATCCGGCTGACCTCGCCGCCATCAGCCGCCCCGAGCTCCTCCTCCGGCCGCCCCGGATCCGCCTCCCCCGTCCAACTCCGGCAACGCCCGCGCCCTCCGACGAACTTGCGCCGCCGTCCTCGATCCGCGAGCCAGATCGGATCTGCCCCTGGGTTGACTTTTCTTCTCCCCCGAAATTTCTTCCTGTCATTCTGTCATTAATTTTTGTTGCATGTTCATCACCCCACAAGTTTGCACCCGTGCCTCCGTTTTGGGCGTGTAGCATACAGAATTGTTCGCCTCGAAGAGTACATCATTTCATCTCATTGCATCATTTTCATTTGAGCTAATCTTGATGCCCGAAATGCTGTTGGAAGAGTGCTTCATGACGTTAGTTTCAGATTTTTATCAGAACATGTACTTTTGTCATTTTTGTCATGATTGATGTGTGCATCCTATGTACTTGATCCCTACATGTGTTTTGAACTATGCTATGTCTTCTTTACAGAGGTGCTTACCATGTATTTTTGTGATCAATATGGTGACTAGCACAAGCATGTAAACTAGGCTTCGTAATATTGCTGATTTTAGTCCCTGTTCTGCTGTTATTTTCATGCCATGTAAACATGATACTACAAAGAGATCCATGCATAATTTGAGATACTTCAATAAGTATGTTTTGAACATATGGTTATGATCTATCCATCCATGGCCCTGGTTGCAATTATGGAGTAGTCTAGCATGTCATTTTCGTGCTCTACTTTTGCTTCAAAATGTTTCCTGGCAGATTGTTTACATGTTATTCAATTTTGCCAAGGTTGTTGTAGTTGATCCGTGTATGCTATGATGTTGTTCTTGCCATGTATAGCTTCTATGCCATGTCTTCTTGATGGATGTATGCTTAGTTTATCATGAGATGATCTGTAGTGAGTGCATCGAGCTCACGAAGGTGCCTTCGTAATTCTGTCAATGCCATGCTTTGTTTGCTGAATCTGTTAACGAAACATGCTATGTTTACATGGGTGCCATCATATTTTCTGATCCTTTTTGGCTTATGGTCAGTAAGGGACTTTTGATCTATGCTTTGAGTAGATTCATGCCATGTCTTGTTTTGCTATTATAAGTTCCTGTAGCATGCTGATAACTTGCTCTGAACATTGCTTCGTGATGCTGTTTATGCCATGTCCTAGCTGATATTTTTTGCACTTTCGTCAAGCTTGTTTGAACCTGTTATGATGTGATTTAGCCATAGCTTAGTGTTCCTCTTTTGTTAAGCATATCCTGTAGATCACTGCCATATGCTTTGTTTTTATGTCGGGGTTCTGTAGCATAGTTTCTTGTTGCATGCTAAGTAGCATCGTGCTGTTAATCGCAGCTTTGTGCCATTCTTGTTTTGCTTGCTATTTGCAAACCGTGCATCCGTTCCCGGTGATCCTTATATCGATTTGAACCGAAATCATCTCATCTTTCTAGCGGCATACTTGGTTTTCCAAGTTGATGCCTTGTTCATCCTTTTCCCTCCCGAAGCATGCATATGCATTGCATATCACATCTCGCATCTCATGACATGTATTGCATCATGTTGCTTGTGCATTGCACCGTGATTTATTGTGGTTCCTTTACTTGTGTTCTTGCCTTGGGTAGAGCCGGGAGACGAGTACGTGCACGAGGAACCTGTTGAGTACGCTTACGAGGATCAAGCCTTCGACAGCTCTGAGAACTTTGCAGGCAAGATGACCATACCTTCGATATCACTTCTATCTTTGCTTGCTAGTACTTGCTCTATCGCTATGTTAGCTCTACCTGCCTATGTTTATCATGCCTCCCCTATTGCCATGTTAAACCTCTAACCATCCTGTCCTAGCAAACCGTTGTTTGGCTATGTCACCGCTTTTGCTCAGCCCCTCTTATAGCGTTGCTAGTTGCAAGTGAAGATGAAGTTTGTTCCTGGTCGGAACATGGATATTTTGGGATATCACAATATCTCCTGTTTAATTAATGCACCTTGGTAAAGGGTGGAAGGCTCGGCCTTATGCCTGGTGACTTGTTCCAGTCTTCCCGCCCTAGTTTCCGTCATACCAGTGTTATGTTCCTTGATTTTGCGTTCCTTACGCGGTTGGGTGATTTATGGGACCCCCTTGACAGTTTGCTTTGAATAAAACTCCTGTAGCAAGGCCCAAACTTGGTTTTACCATTTGCCACCTAAGCCTTTTTCCCTTGGGTTTTCGCAAGCCCGAGGGTCATCTTTATTTACCCCCCCCCCCCCCCGGGCCAGTGCTCCTCCGAGCGTTGGTTCAAACTAGAGCCCTTTGCAGCGCCCCCTCAAGGAAACTTGAGGTCTCGTTTTAGTTGTACGAATTGCTCATCTTGAGGACGAGATATGTGCAGCTCCTATCGGGATTTGTCGGCATAGTCGGGTGGTCTTGCTGGTCTTGTTTTACCATTGTCGAAATGTTTTGCGAACCGGGATTCCGAGGCTGATCGTGTGTTCCCGGGAGAAGGTATATCCTTCGTTGACCGTGAGAGCTTGTGATGGGCTAAGTTGGGACACCCTTGCAGGGTATATTATCTTCTAAAAGCCGTGCCCGCGATTATGAGGCAGATGGGAATTTGTTAATGTCCGGTTGTAGATAACTTGACACTTGACTTCTTTAAAATGCATCAACTGTGTGTGTAGCCGTGATGGTCTTTTCTCGGCGGAGTCCGGGAAGTGAACACGGTTTGAGTTATGCTTGACGTAAGTAGTTTCAGGATCACTTCTTGATCGCTTCTAGCTTCTCGACCGTTGCGTTGCTTCTCTTCTCACTCTCACTTACGTATGTTAGCCACCATATATGCTTATTGCTTGCCGCAGCTCCACCATATTACCCCTTTTCCTACCTATGAGCTTAAATAGTCTTGATCTCGCGGGTGTGAGATTGCTGAGTCCTCGTGACTCACAGATTCTACCAAAACAGATGCAGGTGCCGAGGATACCAGCGCAGATGGCGCAACTGAGCTGAAGTGGGAATTTGATGAGGCCCTTGGTCATTACTATGTATCGTTTCCAGATGATCAGTAGAGGAGCCCAGTCGGGACGATCGGGGATCTAGCATTTGGGGTTGTTTTCTTTTCATTTGAATTTGACCGTAGCTGGTCTATGAGTGTATTTGAATTATGTATGATCTTAATTATGTATTGTGTGAAGTGGCGATTGTAAGCCAACTCTCTTTATCCCATTCTTGTTCATTACATGGGATTGTGTGAAGATGACCCTTCCTGCGACAAAACCACCATGCGGTTATGCCTCTAAGTCATGCTTCGACACGTGGGAGATATAGCCGCATCGTGGGTGTTACAAGTCCACTCGGCGAGGAAATCAGCTATTACTTGGGACTTGATAGCTCTCTTTGCCTCAAATCTGATATCAAGGGGAAGGAGTTCAATCGCCCATTTTGCCACTCGACCAGTTGCGTCTCTATTGTGCAGAATCTCTGATAAGGGGGCGTCGCTGACGACTGAGATGCTATGGTCAGAGAAGTAGTGAGCAACTTTCTTCGTGGTCATATAGATCCCATATACAATCTTCTGATAATGAGGGTATCGTTGCTTTGATGGGGTCAGGACTTCAGAAATGTAATATACTGGGCGCTGAACTTTGAAGGCTTCCCCTTCTTCTTCCCGCTCGACCGTAAGTACTGTACTGACGACTTGTCCTGTGGCTGCAATGTAAAGCAGCAAAGGCTCTTTGTTGATCGGGGCAGCAAGCACCGGCTGGGTGGAAAGCAGGGTTTTTAACTCTGCAAACGCTGCGTCAGCTTCAGGAGTCCACTCGAACTTGTCTGACTTCTTCATCAGTCGGTAAAGAGGCAATGCCTTCTAACCGAGATGAGAGATGAATCGACTTAAAGCGGCCAAGCAACTAGTAAGCTTCTGAACATCGTGCACATGCACAGGTCGTTTCATTCGGAGTATAGTGCCCACTTTCTCTGGGTTTGCATCGATTCCTCGTTCGGAAACGAGAAAACCGAGCAACTTTCCGCCAGGAACTCCGAATGTGCACTTGGATTGATTAAGCTTGATATCATACCTCCTGAGGTTGGCAAATGTTTCAGCGAGGTCAGTCAGCAGGTCGGAACCTTTCCGTGACTTGACCACAATGTCATCCATGTATGCTTCCACATTCCGACTGATTTGAGTGAGCAAAAACTTCTGAATCATCCTCATGAACGTGGCTCCGGCATTATTGAGGCCGAATGGCATGGTGACATAATAGAAGCACCCGAATGGGGTGATGAAAGCTGTTTTGATCTCATCGGGCCCAAACAGACGGATCTGATGGTACCCGGAATAAGCGTCTAAGAAAGAGAGTCGCTCACATCCCGCAGTTGAGTCAACTATTTGGTCGATGCGGGGAAGAGGAAAATGATCTTTCGGACAGGCCCGATTGATATGTTTAAAATCAATGCACATGCGAAGCGAATTGTCCTTTTTGGGGACCATGACGACATTGGTGAGCCACTCGGAGTGGTAAATCTCTCGGATAAACTCTGCTGCTAACAGTCGAGCCACCTCTTCGCCAATAGCCTTCCTTTTCTAGACGGCGGACCGTCGCAGATGTTCCTTGACAGGTTTTGCCTTTGAATCGACTCGCAGACGATGCTCAGCCAGCCCCCTGGGTACACCCGGCATGTCAGAAGGTTTCCATGCAAATATGTCCCAGTTCTCACGGAGGAACTGGATGAGCGCTTCTTCCTATTTGGGGTCGAGTGCTGTGGAGATATGAGCCGGAGCAGCGTTGCGGTCGGTCGGGTGGATGTGAACTGGTTTTGTCTCACCGGACGACTGAAACGCTGAGTCCGTAGCAGGCTTCTTGGCTCGCAACAAATCACTCGGGTCTGCATTTCTCTGGTGTTCTTGCCACTCTTCTGCCACCATCTGAGCATCGGCGATCTTTGAGCCTTTCTGGAAGCACTTTTCTCCCTTCTTGCGATTACCAGTAACAGTTATCATGCCTTTAGGGCCAGGCATCTTCAATTTGACGTACACGTAACATGGTCGAGCCATAAAACGTGCATAAGCTGGCCTGCCCAAAATAGCGTGGTAGGCACTCTGGAAATCTACAACCTCAAATGTCAGCTTCTCTTTGCCAAAGTTCTTGGAATCGCCAAAAACCACATCAAGAGCAATCTGACCGAGTGATGCGGCCTTCTTGCCAGGAATGACTCCATAGAAACTCATGTTGCTTGTGCTGAGTCTGGACATCGAAATGCCCATCCCTTTCAGTGTCTCAGCGTACAGTATATTCAAACTACTGTCGCCATCCATCAACACTTTAGTCAGTCGAGTGCCCTCAACGACTGGATCGACCACCAGAGCTTGCCTCCCAGGGGTAGCTATGTGCATCAGGTGATCAGACTGGTCGAATGTGATGGCGGTTTGAGACTACTTCAGATAATTGGGTGTTGCCGGAGCAGCCATATTCACCTCTCGGTTTATAACTTTCAGTCGGTTTTTGCTCTCAACGTCAGCAAAAATCATCAGGGTGGAATTGACCTGCGGGTATTCTTCGTCACTGTCCTCCTTGTCTTCGACTTTGTCCGACTCTTCTTCCTTATCCTTGGACTGTTTCCCTTGGAACTGCTTTATCAGGAGTCGACACTGCTGAGTGGTATGCTTCGGGTAAATGAAGTTACCCTCTTCATCTTTCTTCGTGTGGATGTGACACGGTAAATCCATCACGTTGTTTCCTTCTTTATCCTTTACTTTCTTGGGGTTCCAAGGCCCCTTGGGCTTTCCTTTGAACTTTCCTTGAGTCACGGCCAAGGCTTCTCCAGGAGCAGCTGGCTCGGCTTTCCGCTTTTGCTTCCGACTGGAGTTCCCTCCTCTGGTTTCCTGGGCGACTGACTTATGCTTGTCGCTCCGGAGCCGATCCTCTTCCTCACCATTGGCATATTTGGTGGCTATTTCCATCATTCAACTCAGAGACATGTCTCCGGTTCGACCGAATTTCAGGCTTAGCTCTCTGTACTTTACGCCTTCCTTGAAGGCGCAGACTGCCTGGTGATCAGATACATTCTCTACTGTGTGATGCAACGTGATCCATCTCTGGATGTAATCTCTCAAAGTCTCATTCGACTTCTGCACATAAGATTGCAGCTCTGTCAATCCTGCTGGTCGCTTGCATGTTCCTTCGAACGTTCTGACAAACACCCGGGAGAGGTCATCCCATGTGTAGATGCTGCTGGGTGTAAACTGATTCAGCCATGCCCTGGCTGACCCTTCCAACATAAGAGGCAGATGTTTCATGGCCACCTCGTCATTTTCGCCGTCGATCTGGACAGCCACTCGGTAGTCCTCAAGCCAAGTATCGGGCTTAGACTCACCGTTGAAATTGGTGACTCCAGTCGCCAACCTGAAGTTGGGAGGAATCACCGCGGCTCTGATGGCTCTGCTGAAACACTCTGGTCCGGAGACATGCACTCAGCTGCTGATGGGTACATCTCTATCGTTACCCTCTCTGTGGGCTCTGTTCCAGTCGACCAGGCCTTGAACGATGATGGATCTCACATCAAAGCTGGTTCCCTGGGGTCGACTGGAATCCTTCGTCCGCCACTGTGCTGGCGTCTATCATCCTGCTGTCGAGGCACATAGGACCCACCCCTTGGGGGTGAGTGGGCACTCGATGTCGATCGTTGCGATCGGATCGGTGATCATACTGCTCACGGTTTCTGTACTGGTCATGCCGGTCACCATGCCCTTCACGCCTCGAGGGCGATCTGGGGCTATGAGCCGACTGGACTGTGTTTGCTGCCACGGATCTGCTATGAATCCTGTTCCGCTACTGCGATACGGCTGAATTCTGATCTCCCGCTGCCTGGAGCAAATCTCTGATCTGCATCAAGCCTCTGCCAGCCTCTGACTGGGAAGGCTGAATTGATTCGGCTATACGGGCTGCAGCTGCTAACTTCTGAATCGGAGTTCGATATACCTGAGTCGGAGGTGGAAAGAGCTGACGTCGACTGGAGTCAGGGATCCGTTGCCGCGCGCGCTTGTTAGTGCTCGCTGAAGGTTCTCCAGCCGAGTGCGTTCAGGCAAGTTGGCCGAGCGCGCGTCCTCCAAGGCGCAAGCCTCAGGGGTTTCTCCAACAATCGGAGTGTGAAGCGCATCCATGTTCCGGCGGCGAAGTTCTTCCCTCTGCAGCGAATTGAGGGGCTCGGGGAGGTATTCTTCATGGACGTGTGACGGATCTCCACCACCGACACCTCCTTTGACACCTTGAAAGGCGGGGGGACCGTGTGGTCCATTAACCATCAGGACCTCTGTCGCTGGATCACTGCTGTCGCACTCGGATGCAGTCTCTGCGGAGCCGGTCGACAGGTCGAACAGGCCGTAGAGAGATTCGTCGGGCTCGATTTCCGCGACTTGGGCGGTGGTCGACTGGCGAGCCACCGCGTGCCTCACCCATGGCTGAAGCCTCGACCGACCGGAGCGCTTGCGCCGGCGGAAAGCCGGGAGGGAGGATGACACAAAAACCGGCCGATACTGGGTCGACGGTTGCCGCAGAAGGACGCCGCGGACGCACGCTCGAAAGTGCGTAGCTCCGCGGACTGGGAGCGCGTCAACGTCGAGCGGAGCCTCCTGCAGCCAGGCAGAGTCGTCGGCGATGAACGTGATCGCGCCGAGACGGATCTCGCGGCCCTCAACCAAAACTCCACCTAAAACCATGATGATGTGAATCGGAAAAATTGCAACTTCTCCAATAAGTCGCTAAGACACCTGCCCCACGGTGGGCGCGAACTGTCGTGGTTCTAAGTCTGACAGTAATGTAGGGGGATACTAAGGGGAGGCAAGATCCTAGCTATGGAGTAGTTGTGCACACGAGAGTTTTATGAGTTCAGGCCCTTCTCGGAGGAAGTAACAGCCCTACGTCTCGGTGCCCGGAGGCGGTCGACTGGATTATATGTGTGAGAGTTACAGGGGTGCGAACCCTTCTGCCTGTGGAGGGGGGTGGCTTATATAGAGTGCGCCAGGACCCCAGCGAGCCCACGTAGCAGAGAGTTCAATGTACATAAAGGCCAGACGTTACTGGTAACGCCTTACATAAAGTGATATCATGGCCATAAAGACTACTTAATAACGGACCGTTTGGATGTAGAGTGACCTTAGATCTTCTGGCGGTCGAGTGAGTCTTCATGGGCGACTGTCTTTGAGTCCGTCAAGTGGAATCCTTCCAGGTCGACTGAAAGGTAATTTCTTCTAGAGATGTCCTTGGGGAGGGTATTTTGGACAGGTCCGTGACCCTATCCTAGGTACATGGCTTCATCAACACGTACATACAGAGGGAGACATATACTACAAGTACTGCATACAGGACCCAGACCTACGTACATGTACACATGTTCAATACCCACCATCAGGGACTATCTGGGCGGTTGGGCCGGGTGGCCAGGACAAACGCCGGTGCCTCGGGGCGGCGCGCGTAAGCAGCCGGCTCGGACGGGTACATCCTCGGCTGGGACCAGCACAGCAACAGGTGGAGCCTCGCGTGCCACTTGAAAGCGCACGCCATGGCCGTGCTTTGTCTGTGAATGGCCGGCGACCTGGTGTGTGCACCGTGTAGGCCTGTGGCTCCGGCAGCCATGCGGCAGCCCCCCCAAGGTCGGCGACGCCATTGGCCACGAGGGCCCCGTGAAATGCATCCAGGACACCCTGCAACCCAGCAATGGGTTATGGGTATATGGTGTCAAGCGGCGGTGCCGACTGGGGCCAACGGCGAGGATCATACGCTAAGAGTACACATTTTGCCGGTGGAAGGGTCCTCTTTAGGCCTTGTTCGGTTTGGGAGGGTTTGAAGAGGTTTGAAAGAGATCGAAGGGGATTAAATCCCTTGCAAGTCAAAATCCTTCTCAAACGTCCCCAATCCCCTTCAATCCCTGTGGCAAGGGGATTAACCGAACATGGCCTTAGATTGTTTTTTGCTTGGGTTTAGTGTTTTTCTTTTGCAGCACTGGATGCTTGACCTGGTAATTGTCCATGGCAGAGAGGAGGATTTGATAAATTTTAAAGAATCACACAAACTAGTGTGAACAGTAAATTATACTAGCACCTATACTCTGGTTTCTATATAGGTTTTGATTTTATTTTCAGTTTCCTTTTAGGCATGACCATGAATGTTTTTTATCAACGAAAAATGTTAATATTACTTACCTCGTTATTACAGTCCCTCTTCTCTCTTTTTGTGATCTGGTATGTTTGTAATCCTTCTGAGTTCTGAAACGACACCATCCTCTAATGTTCGTGTTCTTTTGCTGGTGAGGACTCGCTCAGGTTTAGTAAATTGATACAATATTAACTTCATGGATTTATTTTTAAATAAATTTATGATATATAATCATGTTCACATACTCTTTTAATAAAAAAGTTCTTTTGCACCTGAACATACTTGAGAAATTAATACTCTTATGTTGGCCACTCCTGGTTGAATAGAATGAGCACATGTGCTCAAACTGAAGAAACATGTGCTCTAGAGGCCATGACCATACAAGATTCATACGTTGAGGGGGTGGACAGGGCACCACATCTAGATTTGTTGTCTAGGCTTGGAAGGCATCAGGATTCACTATTCTAAGCCATGCCAATAATTCACTAGCAACTTGCTTAATTGAACCTTGTATAAGGTCACCAGTTGGGTCTTGGAGACACCATTCATTTCCAATGTAAGGGAGCACATGATGTTGGTGGGTACATAGAATCCTGTCAACGACCACATGGAGGAAACACCGAAAACATGGTGGCATTTCTCTTTCTAGTGACTAAGATAAAATCCTGGCGGTCTAGGATCACAAATTGTTGCTGATCTATCCAATTGTTTCGTGGACTCCGGAGCCAAACAGGCTGATATTTTCATACATTGAGCCACCGTTCATTATCTTTCTCTCACTATAATTGCTGCTTGCATGGATGCAAACTACTAATCCAGCGGCTATACCCATGCACACATGTCAGGTTTTCTGGCACAAACATCAAGTGTGGACTCCTTAAGTCATCAATAAAAATAAATTAATAGGTATTCTCTGTTTTGAAAGAAAAAAACATATCCATCATGTTTTTTCTAAAGTGGTTGATCAACGCAAAGTTTAATTTTATAACTTGGCAGGGGCAGCGCGAACGCGTACACCCTCTAACACTAATTTTGACGTCCAATCTCCCAGGGGAGATTGTAGATCAATGCAATCACTATGTGCAATGTAAACCATTGATCTAGGTCATGAGCCTTTTTTATCGCCAATAGACCCCGTCCAGGTAAGTATGTTCAAAAGAAGAACTATCCTCTAGTTATATACTCTTCTTTACCGAGGGAATCTTGTTAATTTTTCCGTGTGGGAAAGATTACCCTAGCGGCATAGTCTACCCCAACCAAACAGGGAGCTCCTATGTAGCACTGCAGGCGCCTGTTAACGATCCGGCGCCTGCAGCGCTGCTAGCATGGGCTGGCCCACTAGTGTGATGCCTCAGTTTTTTATGATTTTTTGTTACGAAAGTGAAAATAAGAAATCAATTTTTTTTTTACAGATTTAAAGAAAAAAGGTTCATCCATTTGAAAAAAAAGTTCATACGTTTAAAAAAGTTCATCAATTTTGAAACAAGTTCATCAATTTGAAAAAAGTTCATTCAAACTAAAAAAAAGTTCATCCAATTTAGAAAAAGTTTATTAAAATTTTAAAAAGTTCATAGGAATTCAAAAAAAGTTCATAGAAAAAAACAAATTCATCCATTTTCAAAAGGATGTTCATCAAATTTCAAAAAAGTTCATCAATATTCAAAGAAGTTCATCAATCTGAAAAAATAACTGTTCACATTTTTAAAAAGTACATATATATTAAAAAAATTCATAGAATTAAAAAAAAAATGTTAACCGGCTCCTAGATTGGCCGGCCCATTTACATACGCCACAGGCGCCAGTTAACGAAAATGCACGTTAACTGGCACCTGTGGCGCCAAATAGGAAATGCCAACCAAACATACACTGGCTAGCCATGTCCCCACGGTCTCACAAAAAGGCCGAAGGATTCAAGGGCCCAATTGCATCTAGCCCATTAACACAGAGCCAACCTCTTGCACGATCTCAAACAACAAGAAGAAAAGAGCAGTCTCTTGTACGACGACGTCGTAGGGGTAGGAGGCACACCCCAGCGATTTTCTGAACTCAAGAGCTGGCTAGTCGGCCGGAGGCGTCGATTTAATTTGCAAGCGGGACTGGCTGCGTGGTTCACTATTGCTGCTCTTGTTCGATGGCTACGCATGTGTGTCGGAGTAATAGGCCACGGGTAGCCTCACCCGAGTCCCTTGGCACATCAAAACTTCAGATCGACTTCGTCCCATAAAGACCCCAGTTAAAAGCTCCGCCCTCCGGGGGCCGGTTAGCTCAGAGGCCGGCCACCGGAGGACGGCCAAAGCACCAGAAGACGGCACTGGGAGCGGCCGGCTCAAGCAGGCCGGCTCCCAGAGAGGGCGGCCACCCGGCGCCCTCAGAATCCGAGCCCCCATCAAGAGTACAAGGTAGCGCATGGCTACAGTGAAACATGACGCTCCCGAATCCCCAAACCAGTATGGCTATAGTGCTCCGAACAGGCGGAGATCTCCGCACGGCGGGGCACTGTGCCATGTCCCCCCTAACGTCACCCCGAGCAGGCAGAGTCCTGTTCCCCACGACGACCTGTCAGTACGGCCTGCCAGCGGCGGGCCCCATCAGGCAGTGACGCCTTAGAAGACGGTGGAAGCTCAATCAGGCGGACTTGGGGAGGGCCGGCTTCCAGCAGGTGGCCATCCCTTGTCCCGAGGCAAGCATGCCATTAAGTTGATGAGACCAGGTGCGGCTACAGTGATCTCCCACCAGGCGGCGGGACTGTAGCCACACTGGGATGACCAAGCCCTCGTCATCAATGGCACGACTACGGTAAGCAGCCACCAACCAGTCGGTGGGGTCCACCAGGCGGCGGGCCCCAACGGTCGCCAGAGAAGCCGGAGGCCGTAGACACTGACAGCCGGGCCCAGCACCCGGACGGATTACCATTGTACCCTTGGCGGGTAGTGTCGTGGTTCTAAGTCTGACAGTAGAGTGGGGGGTAGGTATGGAGAGGCAAGGTCCTAGCTATGGAGAGGTTGTAAACACAAGCGATGTACGAGTTCGGGCCCTTCTCGGAGGAAGTAAAAGCCCTACGTCTCGGAGCCCTGAGGCGGTCGAGTGGATTATGTGTATAGGTGTTACAAGAGTGCGAACCCTTCTGCCTGTGGAGGGGGGTGGCTTATATAGAGTGTGCCAGGACCCCTGCCAGCCCACATAACGAAGGGATTTAAGTACATTAAGTGTGGGACGTTACTGGTAACGCCCCCCATAAAGTGCCTTAACTATCATTAAGTCTATTCAATTACAGGCCATTGCAGTGCAGAGTGCCTTCTGACCTTCTGGTGGTCGAGTGTGTCGAGTGAGTCTACATGGTCGAGTCCTTCTAGTCAGTCGAGTGAGTCCTTCTTCGTTGGTCGACTGGAAGGTGATCTCTTCTAAAGGTGTCCTTGGGTAGGACATCTAGGTCAGGCCTATGACCCTGCCCTAGGTACATGAATCCATCATTAGCCCCCGAATGGATTGAGGCTTGAATGAGGAAGGAGTTGATGCTATTTCCGATTGATTTTTTGTATACAAGCTATGCGTCGTTCGTGACCAAGATCTTCCTTATTGATAACGAGCAACATTTCTTCAGTCGACTCGATCCATTCTTGTCTTTCGTCGAGTGATCTTTTAGACTTTGCCGGTTCCCGAGCGACGGATCGCAGGAAATCTCGCGTCTGACAGACCGATCTGCCGCTCGCGGATTCCACGGGATACGAAATTTGGGGAAGCGCGTGAAGCGGAACGAACCGCGGCGCTCGGACGGGACAGGACATAGACGCCTCGATCTCCGTGCCGCTTTTTCCGCCACGTATCGTGTCAATGCAACTGTTTCGGGATATGATTAGGTTGACCGGGTCCACCTGTCATCCACTCGGAAGGGATGTTATAAATGCGACTAGTGAGGGTTTCTGAATAGTGCTCCATTCTTTCTCCTCTGCTCTCCTCGTCTCCGCCCAACGCACCCGCTTTCGCCTCCGCAAAGCTCTTCTTCGCGCACCTCGTCGGCAGCCATGGTCAAGGAGAAGACGGCGGCGCTGGAGCGTGCAAAGAAGGCGTCGGCGGCGGAGAAGGCGCCGGCGGCGGAGAAGGCGAAGGGAAGATCCACCAGCCGCAGCGGGTCTTCGTCGAGATCCCGCCTGCCGAAGGGCTGGGTCCAGGGAGATTGGATCCAGTCGACCATCAGGGAGAAGGATCTCCTCGACATGGCCGACGACGGGCTGATCTCCCATGGCGTCGCAAGACTTTCAGGAAAAGAGTGGCAACCCCAGCCGGAAGAGGGTGAGTGTGTGCTCCTAGCCACTCATATCGATCGAGGATTTTCTCTGCCACCGAGCGTTTTCTTTCGTGGTTTTTTGAACTTCTTTGGAGCCCAACTCCACCACTTTACTCTGAACTCCATCGCGTATCTTGCTGCGTTTGTATCCATGTGCGAGAGCTTCCTAGGCTGTAGACCGCACTGGGGCTTGTTCAAGCACATCTTCACGTGTCGTTCTCAAACCGTGAAGAAGGCGAGTCCAGGCGATGAGAAAACCCAAGTTGTCCAAATGTGCGGGGGCCTGGGAATTCAAGTGAGGAATAAGAGCACCTTCCCAGCTATGACGTTTCCCGAGTCGGTCAGGGGCTGGCAGTCGACCTGGTTCTACTGCCAGAATGAGCCGACGCTGGGGCAGTCGAGTGGACTCCCTCAATTCACCATGAGCCGAGTGAACAAGCCCTCCTCTCTGAAGGTGGTTCCGGAGGAGAGAGCCGATGTGAAGATGTTGATGGATCGCGTGGTGCAGTTGGTTCGGGACGGCGTGACTGGCATGGACCTTCTGGAGGTTTTCCTTCGGCGGCGTATCCAGCCTCTTCAGTTCCGGAGCCATTGCATGTGGTTGTACTGTGGAACTGAAGACGAGACTCGAGTCCACCCAGAAGCAGTCGACGACGCCACGGTGGAAAGATGGATGGCCGCGGTCACTGGGAACAAGGATAATCCCCATGGATCCAGGAGGATTCCTCCACTCGACCATCACTGCGTTCCAGACAAGGTACATTTGCTC
Organism: Triticum timopheevii; assembly: GCA_963921465.1. Classification (NCBI taxonomy): domain Eukaryota; kingdom Viridiplantae; phylum Streptophyta; class Magnoliopsida; order Poales; family Poaceae; genus Triticum; species Triticum timopheevii. The sequence goes on from OY997266.1 coordinate 620,075,782, forward strand.
TGCCTTCTATTGTATATTTGTCGAATTTGTTTCTGTATGTTCTGCAACTTGGTCGATTGATCTCTATCTTGACGTCTTCCAGGCCCTTACCGAGCTATATTCGATGCCCAATGGAGCTCAGGCTCCGACTGAGGAGGGAGAAGCCAGCGGGGGCGAGAGCCAGGATGAGTGGGATTCAGACGCTGCCGAAGATGACGACGATGACGACGACGATGATGAGGACGAAGAAGAGGAGGAGGAGGAGGTTGCACCACCGCGCTCGGAAAGGCGGTCGAAACTTGTCCATGACCCCGCGACTGAATGCGGTAAGGGGGTTGCGACTGCCCCGCAGTCGACCAAACGCCCTCGGACCGCTTCTCCGGTGCCGAGTGAAAAGGCGCCGAAGCATTCGAAGGTGGCTCCGTCGAAACCCACCAAGCTCCTGCCGAAGATGAAGGTGTCCATCCTCACCATATCCGGGTAAACATGTTACTTGAGTCTCCTTGTTTTGTATAAGCTTTATCTCTGGTTGATACTTGAGTTAGTCAACTGATTCTTTGGAACTTCAGTGCTGCAACTTCTGAGACCTCAGGCAAGGCTGACGACCATGAGATGGAGGACGCAGCAACCTCAAATCCTGGTACTATACTCTCAATTCTGTCCTTAGTCGACTGACTCATGATTTCTAACTTTGATTCTTTTTCTGAAGCTCCACCCAATGACATTATCACCCTTCCTGAAGATGATGATGATGAGGATGAAGAACCACTGAGGCACAGGAGGAGCAGGAAGGCGTCTACTGGTAAGGCAACCCAGGATGCGACGGCGCCCGAGACTGTGGTCACGGAGGGGGAGAACTCCACTCGACACACCGTGTCTTTCGCGGTGCCGTTGACGAGTGCTCATCCCACTTCGTCGAGTGCTGCAGAACCTTCGCTCTTCACAACACATCACGTCCCAGAGGACCAGGCCAGCGCTGCTAAGGAGGCGATACGCCAAGCGGGGATCATGATGGAGCAGGTGAAGATCATCCAGGATGCAAGCCAAGCAGCTTATGACGCTAGCTCCGCCCTTCAAAGCAATGTTCAGGTCAGTCGACCACGGCCTGTTCTGTTAGGATATGCGATCAAAACTTTTTCTTTCTGAAATCCATAGCAATCACCCAGTGGGTGTGTCGATAAAAAACTCCGTGATAGCGGGGGCACGCTGAGTGCACCCGCTGGGTGTAGTCCCCAAGGCTAAGGTCGACTGCTGGCAGTCCGCCTTAGGCTTTATAAGTAAAGGCTTTTCGTAATTCGACTGGATCGAATGGATTTCTGAAACTGGTGGGGGCACGCTAAGTGCACCCACTGGGTGTAGTCCCCGAGACTGTGGTCGATTGCTTGCAATCGACGACAGTCTGAAGATCACGTCTTTTTTTTAGGGGTCAACTGGTCGACTCTGTCTTGAACAGAATTAGTGGGGGCACGCTGAGTGCATCCACTGGGTGTAGTCCCCGAGACTACGGTCGAATGCTTGCCTTCGACTGTAGTCTTAGAAACGTGTGATTTTCTCTTATCCACTCGGAAGTGAATTATCTTTGATATTTTGTCGATTGGTTCTTCGTAGAAATCCTGTGACCTTGCGGCTCGCTATACCGAACTGGAGCAGAAGCACATTCAGCTCGAGCTGGATCTGAAGCTGGTGCAGGAGAATCTGACGAAGGCGAAGGAGGAGACCAAAGGTATGTTCGGTGAGACCTCGACGACTCCTTTTTCCTTCCATTTGTTTCAAAATCTGACTTTGCTGTAACTTGCAGGCAAGGTGAAGGAGGCCCAGAAGAAGAAGGACCTTGAGCTAGCTGAGAAGACCAAGCTTGCTGACGAGAAGTTAGCTTCAGTCACCAAGCTTGAACAGGAAAATACCAATCTAAAAACTGCTCTGGCGATTGCCACCAAGGATGTCGACCGACTGAAAACTGAAAAGACTATCTTGACCGAGAAGATCAACCGGTTGATTGGGAAGAAGAATGACCTGGAAGGCTTCCTGGGTGGTCTTGCCAAGAAACTATTCCTTATGCTCGAAGGTAATCCTTTACACTCGACCAACATTTTCAACTGTGATGCTTCCATTCGACCATTGTCTTGATTCGGCGTTTTGTCCTTGCAAAATTCTGTCGAAACTTTGAAGAAGAGACTAGCCAGTTGGAGCCGAACCTTGACCCTGTCAATTCTTCGATGAATGGTGAAGTTGCCATGAATGTCTTCCGACTGGAGTCCCGCGTTGCAGCTGTCATGGACTATCTTGCAAGGCTGAAGGCCGCCACTTCTCGCATTGACTCGACGCTTTGGCCCAGGACGACACTTCAGAATGACCTCGAGTCGTTGATGGCTCGACTAAACGCGGTCCCCGACCGTGTGCAAGAGTGGAAGAAGTCCTCGGCTCGGTGTGGCGCAGATGTTGCCATGTGTCTGGCCCGAGTCCACAGCAAGGACGCGCGAGAAGAGAAGCTGGTGGCTCTCCGAGTGGCCAACACCAAGAAACACGACTTCAGGTCCTTCATGGAAATTTCATCGCTGCTGCTACCCGGATCGCAGACGGGATCGACCTCGACGAGTTCGTTGCTCCTTCCAGCCCTCCACAGGAGGGGTAAAAAACTTTCTTTAAGCCCGACACTTTTAAATTTGCCTCGGTATGCCGAGTGGAATTGTAACCGATAAACCTTAACATGCTTAGTGCCTGAGCACTCTCGGTTCCGTTAGGTATCGACCTAAACTTGGATTTGATGTTTGGATATGATTGCTCTTGGCTCGAATTGTCCTTTGCAGGTTCACATCAAGATGCCCACTGCAGTCGACTTATTCCTTAGGCGAGCACTGGGCTGCAGCTAAGCCTCCGAGTGAGAGGTTTGCTCTTCACTCGGTAGGATTTTTTTTATAACTTAGGCGAGCACTGTGCTGCAGCTAAGCCTCCCAGTGAGAGGTTTGCTCTTCACTCGGTAGGATTTTTTATAACTTAGGCGAGCGCTGGGCTGCAGCTAAGCCCCCGAGTGGGAGGTTTGCTCTTCACTCGGTAAGATTTTTTATAACTTAGGCGTGGGCTGCAGCTAAGCCCCCGAGTGAGAGGTTTGCTCTTCACTCGATAGGATTTTTTATAACTTAGGCGAGCGCTGGGCTGCAGCTAAGCCCCCGAGTGAGAGGTTTGCTCTTCACTCGGTAGGATTTTTTATAACTTAGGCGAGCGCTGGGCTGCAGCTAAGCCTCCGAGTGAGAGGTTTGCTCTTCACTCGGTAGGATTTTTTATAACTTAGGCGAGCGCTGGGCTGCAGCTAAACCTCCGAGTGAGAGGTTTGCTCTTCACTCGGTAGGATTTTTTATAACTTAGGCGAGCGCTGGGCTGCAGCTAAGCCCCTGAGTGAGAGGTTTGCTCTTCACTCGGTAGGATTTTTTATAACTTAGGCGAGCGCTGGGCTGCAGCTAAGCCCCCGAGTGAGAGGTTTGCTCTTCACTCGGTAGGATTTTTTATAACTTAGGCGAGCGCTGGGCTGCAGCTAAGCCTCCGAGTGAGAGGTTTGCTCTTCACTCGGTAGGATTTTTTATAACTTAGGCGAGCGCTGGGCTGCAGCTAAGCCCCTGAGTGAGAGGTTTGCTCTTCACTCGGTAGGATTTTTTATAACTTAGGCGAGTACTTGGACTGCAGCTAAGCCTCCGAGCGGAAGTCTGGCTTACCACTCAGTAGGATTTTAATCACTTAGGCGAGCGCTGGGCTGCAGCTAAGCCCCCGAGTGAGAGGTTTGCTCTTCACTCGGTAGGATTTTTTATAACTTACGCGAGTACTTGGACTGCAGCTAAGCCTCCGAGCGGAAGTCTGGCTTACCACTCGGTAGGATTTTAATCACTTAGGCGAGCGCTGGGCTGCAGCTAAGCCCCCGAGTGAGAGGTTTGCTCTTCACTCGGTAGGATTTTTATAACTTAGGCGAAACAGATTCGCGGCTAAGCCTCTGAGTGGAAGTCTGGCTTACCACTCGGTAGGATTTGTACAAACTTAGGCGAAATGGATTCGCGGCTAAGCCACCCGCTGGGGGATAAAAAGTGACAAAAATTATGAAGGAATTATGGCACTATTATTTCGAAATCCATGAACTACAGAAGTATTTTATTACAACTCATCCGAGTGGAAAACTTTAAGTGTAAAACGGGCGGAGCAGATCCGCATTCCAAGCTCGGGGCTCTTCGATATTGTGTTCGACGTTGTAGAGACGATATGCCCCGTTGTGGAGGACTTTGGTGACGATGAAGGGTCCTTCCCAAGAAGGAGCGAGCTTATGCTGTTTCTGCTGATCCACTCGGAGAACTGGATCTCCTTCTTGGAAGGCTCGACCCCTCACATTCCTGGCGTCAAAGCGACGGAAGTCCTGTTGATAGATGGTCGATCGGATCAGAGCCATCTCCCTTTCTTCCTCTAGAAGGTCGACTGCGTCCTGACGCGCTTGCTCAGCTTCTGCTTCGTTGTAGAGTTCAACTCGAGGAGCATTGTGAAGAAGATCACTCGGCAAGACTGCTTCAGCTCCATAGACCAAAAAGAATGGAGTTCTTCTGGTCGACCGATTGGGTGTGGTCCGCAAACCCCAAAGCACCGAAGGGAGTTCGTCGACCCATGCTCCAGCCGCGTGCTTGAGATCACGCATCAGTCGGGGTTTTAAACCCTTGAGGATTAAGCCATTGGCTCGCTCTGCTTGTCCATTCGACTACGGATGAGCGACCGAAGCGTAGTCGACTCGTGTGCCTTGAGCGTTGCAGAAATCCTTGAATTCTTCCGAGTCAAAGTTCGACCCATTATCCGTGATGATGCTGTGCGGGACTCCATATCTGAACGTCAGCTCCCTGATGAAGGTAACCGCAGTACCGGCGTCAAGATTCTTGATTGGTTTAGCCTCAATCCACTTCGTGAACTTGTCGACTGCGACCAGTACGTGCGTGAAACCACTTCGACCTATTCTCAAGGGACCGACCATGTAAAACCCCCATACTGCGAACGGCCAGACGAGCGGAATGGTCTTCAGAGCTGACGCGGGCTTGTGTGACATATTGGAGTAGAACTGACATCCTTCACACTTGTCCACTATTTCCTTTGCCATCTCATTCGCCCTTGGCCAGTAAAATCCAGCTCGGTATGCTTTGGCTACAATGGTCCGAGAGGACGCATGGGGACCACAGGTCCCCGAGTGGATATCATTGAGAATGATTCGACCTTCTTCTGGCGCTATGCATTTTTGACCAACCCCAGTCGGGCTTTCTCTATACAGCTGTCCTTTGATAACGGTAAAGGCTTTGGATCGACGGACGATCTGCCGAGCCTCTTCCTCATCCTCTGGGAGCTCTTTTCTTAGGATATACATGATATAGGGAATTGTCCAGTCGGGAGTGACCACTAAAACCTCCATGACCAAGTCGACCACTGCTGGGACCTCAACCTCAGTCGGATCTGTGGCACTCTTGGGCTGTGGAGCTTCCTCTGTGAAGGGATCCTCTTTAACTGACGGAGTGTGTATATGCTCCAAAAACACACCACTCGGAATGGCTTCTCTTTTGGAACCTATCTTTGCCAGATCATCTGCTGCTTGATTTTTCAGTCGGGGGATGTGATGGAGCTCCAACCCCTTGAACTTCTTTTCCAGCTTCCTCACTGCATTGCAGTATGCAGTCATGGCTGGGCTTCTCTCGTCCCACTCCTTCATCACCTGGTTGACCACTAAATCTGAATCGCCATAAACCATCAGGCGACGGACGCCGAGTGAGATGGCCATGCGCAATCCATATAAAAGGGCCTCATACTCTGCCTCATTGTTGGAGGAATCAAAGTAAATCTGGAGCACATACCTAAGCTTATCTCCTCTGGGGGAAACCAGAACAACCCCAGCACCAGAACCATTCAGCATCTTAGAGCCATCGAAGAACATGGTCCAATGCTCCAAGTGAACTTCAGTCGGCTACTGTTGTTCAATCCACTCGGCGAGGAAATCTGCTATTGCCTGGGACTTAATGGCTTTCTTTGCCTCAAACTTGATATCAAGGGGAAGAAGTTCAATCGCCCATTTCGCCACTCGACCAGTTGCATCTCTATTGTGCAGAATCTCTAATAGTGGGGCGTCGCTGACGACTGTGATAGAATGATCAGAGAAATAATGAGCAACCTTCTTCGTGGTCATGTATATTCCATACACAATCTTCTGATAATGAGGATATCTCTGCTTGGATGGAGTCAAGACTTCAGACAAATAATACACCGGGCGCTGAACTTTGAAGGCTTTTCCTTCTTCTTCCCGCTCGACCGTAAGTACTGTACTGACGACTTGTCCTGTGGCTGCAATATAAAGCAACAGAGGCTCTTTGCTGATTGGAGCAGCAAGCACCGGCTGGATGGAGAGCAGAGCTTTTAGCTCGGCAAACGCTGCATCAGCTTCTGGAGTCCACTCGAACTTGTCTGCCTTCTTCATCAGTCGGTAAAGAGGCAATGCCTTTTCACCGAGTCGTGAGATGAATCGACTTAATGCGGCCAAGCATCCAGTAAGCTTCTGGACATCGTGCACTCACACAGGGCGTTTCATTCAGAGAATAGTGCCGATCTTCTCTGGATTAGCGTCGATCCCTCGCTCGGAAATGAGAAAACCGAGTAACTTTCCACCAGGAACTCCGAATGTGCACTTCGATGGATTGAGCTTGATATCATACCTTCTGAGGTTGGCAAATGTTTCGGCGAGGTCAGCAAGCAGGTCGGAACCTTTTCGCGACTTAACGATGATATCATCCATATACGCTTCCACATTCCGACTAATTTGAGTGAGAAGACACTTCTGAATCATTCGCATAAATGTGGCTCCGGCATTCTTGAGGCCGAATGGCATGGTGATATAGCAGAAGCACCCGAATGGAGTGATGAAAGCTGTTTTTATTTCGTCGGGTCCATACAGACGGATCTGATGATACCCGGAATATGCGTCTAGAAAAGACAATCTCTCACATCCCGCGGTCGAGTCAACAATTTGATCTATGCGAGGGAGAGGAAAATGATCTTTCGGGCAGGCCCGATTGATGTGGTTGAAGTCAATGCACATGCGGAGTGAGTTGTCCTTCTTGGGAACCATGACGACATTAGAAAGCCACTCGGAGTGGTATATCTCTCGGATAAATCCTGCCGCCAACAGTCGAGCCACTTCCTCACCAATAGCTTTTCTCTTCTGGACGGCGAACCGCCGAAGATGCTCTTTGACTGGTTTTGCTGATTTGTCGACTCTGAGGCGATGCTCAGCCAGTCCCCTGGGAACACCTGGCATGTCAGCTGGCTTCCATGCAAAAATGTCCCAGTTCTCACGGAGGAACTGGATGAGCGCTTCTTCCTATTTCGGGTCGAGTGTCGTGGAGATGTGGGTTGGGGCTGGATTGGGGTCGGTCGGGTGAATGTGAATAGGCTTCGTCTCACCAGACGACTGAAATGCAGATTCTGTGGCTGGTTTCTTGGATCGCAACAAATCACTCGGATCTTCGTTTTTCTTGTATTCTTCGAACTCGACCGCTGTCACCTGGGAATCGGCAATCTTCGAGCCCTTCTGAAAGCACTCTTCTGCCTTTTTCCGATCGCCAGTGACAGTGATCACTCCTTTGGGACCTAGCATTTTCAGTTTGAGGTACACGTAACATGGTCGAGCCATGAACCGTGCATAGGCGGGCCTCCCCAAAATGGCGTGGTATGCGCTCTGAAAATCCACAACCTCAAAGGTCAACTTTTCCTTGCGAAAATGCTTTGAGTCGCCAAAAACCACGTCCAGAGATATTTGGCCGAGTGAGTCGGCTTTCTTCCCTGGTATGACTCCGTGGAAACTCATGTTGCTGGTGCTCAGTCGGGACATCAGGATGCCCATTCCTTTCAGTGTGTCTGCATACAACAAGTTCAGCCCACTACCACTGTCCATCAGCAGTTTCGTCAGTCGAGTGCCTTCGACAACTGGATTGACCACCAAAGCTTGCCTCCCAGGGGTGGCAATATGAGTCGGATGATCAGATTGGTCGAATGTGATGGGTGTTTGTGACCATCTCAGATAACTTGGTTTTGCTAGGGCAACCATATTCACCTCGCGGTTAATGACTTTCAGTCGACTCTTGCTTTCCACATCAGCGAAGATCATCAGAGCGGAGTTGATATGCGGATATTCTTCCTCACTGTCATCTTTGTCTCCGGCCTTGTCTGACTCCTTCTCCTTGTCCTTAGACTGTTTTCCCTGAAACTGCTGGATCAGGAGTCGACACTGGCGAGTGGTGTGCTTTGGGTAAATGATGTTGCCCTCTTCATCTTTCTTCGTGTGGATGTGGCATGGCATATCCATCACGTCGTTTCCTTCTTTATCCTTTACTTTCTTAGGATTCCAGGATCCTTTTGGCTTCCCTTTGAACTTTCCCTGTGTCACGGCCAGGGCCTCTCCAGGAGCTGCTGGCTCGGCTTTCCGCTTCTGTTTCCGACTGGAATTTCCCTTCTCCGACTGACTTGGCTTATACTTACCGCTTCGGAGTCGGTCCTCTTCCTCGCCATTGGCGTACTTGGCAGCAATCTCCATCATTCGACTCAGGGTCATGTCCCCGGTTCGACCAAACTTCAGACTCAATTCCCTGTTCTTGACGCCATCTTTGAACGCGCAAACTGCTTGATGATCAGACACATTTTCCACAGTATGGTGCAGAGTGATCCACCTCTGAATGTACTCTCTGAGAGTCTCATTGGTCTTCTGCACACAAACTTGCAGCTCTGTCAAACCAGCTGGTCGCTTGCAAGTTCCTTCAAAAGTTCTGACGAACACTCGAGACAAATCTTCCCAAGTGTAAATACTGCTAGGAGGTAACTGATTCAACAACGCTCTGGCCGAACCTTCCAGCATGAGGGGAAAATGCTTCATGGCCACCTCCTCATTCCCACCGCCAATCTGAACAGCCACTCGGTAGTCCTCAAGCCAAGTTTCAGGCTTGGACTCCCCAGTGAATTTGCTGACTCCTGCCGCCAACCTGAAATTGGGGGGAATCACTGCGGCTCTGATAGCCCTGCTAAAACACTCTGGACCAGAAACATGCACTCGACTGCTCGTGGGTGCATCTCTCTCGGGTCCACCTCGATGGGCTCTGTTCCGGTCGACCAAGCCTTGCACGATAATGGATCGCGCGTTGAAGCCTGGTTCCCTGGGGTCGACTGGAACTCTTCGCCCCGCACTGAACTGACGCCTGTCATCCTGTCGCCGAGGAGCGTAAGACCCTTCCCTCGGAGGGGAAACGGGCACTCGACGCCTGTCATCTCGGTCGTGTCGGTCTCCATACTGATCTCGCTGGTTGTCGCGCCCTTCCCGCCGTGGAGGCGATCTGGGACTGTGAGCCGACTGAACCGTATTCGCAGCGACGGATCGACTGTGAATTCTGTTGCGCGACTGCGACACGGCTGAGTTCTGGTCCCCTGCTGCTCGGAGCAAATCTCTGATCTGCATCAAGCCTCTCCCAGCTTCCGACTGTGAAGGCTGGATGGACTCTGCTATACGGGTTGCAGCTGCTAAATTCTGAATTGGCGTGCGGTATACCTGAGTCGGCGCGAAGAGTCGACGTCGACTGGCTTCAGGAACTCGTCGCCGCGCGCGCTCGTCGAGTGCTCGCTGAAGGTTCTCCAGACGAGCGCGTTCAGCCACATTGGCCAAATGTGCCTACTCCAAGGCGCGAGCCTCGGGGGTTTCTCGCAATGGGAGTATGCAGGGCATCCATGTTCCTGCGGTGAAGCTCTTCTCTCTGCAGAGAGTCGAGTCTCTCGGGCTGGTACTCCTCGTGGTCCTGTGCGGGGTCACCTCCACCGCCCGCTCCGCCACCATGGGCGAAGCCGGGAAGACTGCGGGGCCCGTCGACCATGAGAATTTCCGCCGCCGGATCACTGCTATCGCATTCGGATGCAGTCTCTACGGAGCCAGTCGACAGATCAAACAGGCCGTAGAGAGATTCGTCGGGCTCGATTGCCGCAACTTGTGCGATGGCCGTCTGGCGAGCCACCGCGTGCTTCACCCACCGCTGAAGCCTCGACCGACCAGAGCGCTTGCGCTGGTGGGAGACCGAACGGGTGACCGATAAAGGAGTCGACCGATAGGGGGCCGACGGTTGCCGCAGCAGAACGCCGCGGACACATGCGCGAAAATGCGTCACACCGCGGACGGGGAGAGCATCAACGTCGAGTGGAGCCTCCTGGAGCCATGCGGAGTCGTCGGCAACAAAGGTGAGAGCGCCAAGACGGATCTCGCGCCCCTCGACCAAAACTCCAGCAGTCATCATGATGAAAGTACTCGGAAATACCGCAACTTCTCCACAAAATCGCTAAAACACCCACCCCACGGTGGGCGCCAACTGTCGTGGTTCTAAGTCTGACAGTAGAGTGGGGGGTAGGTATGGAGAGGCAAGGTCCTAGCTATGGAGAGGTTGTAAACACAAGCGATGTACGAGTTCGGGCCCTTCTCAGAGGAAGTAAAAGCCCTACGTCTCGGAGCCCTGAGGCGGTCGAGTGGATTATGTGTATAGGTGTTACAAGAGTGCGAACCCTTCTGCCTGTGGAGGGGGGTGGCTTATATAGAGTGTGCCAGGACCCCTGCCAGCCCACATAACAAAGGGATTTAAGTACATTAAGTGTGGGATGTTACTGGTAACGCCCCCCATAAAGTGCCTTAACTATCATTAAGTCTATTCAATTACAGGCCGTTGCAGTGCAGAGTGCCTTCTGACCTTCTGGTGGTCGAGTGTATCTTCATGGTCGAGTGAGTCTCCATGGTCGAGTCCTTCTAGTCAGTCGAGTGAGTCCTTCGTTGGTCGACTGGAAGGTGATCTCTTCTAAAGGTGTCCTTGGGTAGGACATCTAGGTCAGGCCTATGACCCTACCCTAGGTACATGAATCCATCAGGTAGGCCTATATAAACCCCCCAGGGCACCCATGCAAAGGGTTCCAACCTAGATAGAACTAGCCAGTTACCTAGGGCAGGGGAAGAGCTAGCCTTGCCTTCTCCTACCTCTAGACACAGCTCAAGGAGCACTTTGTATCACTAGTGCCTTAGTGATCATGCGAAGACCCCGCAGAGCAGGAGTAAGGGTATTATCTCCACGGAGAGCCCCCAACCTGGGTAAAGTCCGCCGGCGCATGTGTCTACGCCTCGTCCCGCTTACAGGAACCGGTGACGTTATACTCGCTCCCATCATGATAAGCCATCCTTTGGCATATGTCGCACCCAACCCCCGACATTTGGCGCCCACCGTGGGGCGAGGTGCACCTTCTTCCGGAGATCTTCTCTAGACGGGAACCCTGTTCCTTCCTAGCGAGCAAAGCCAGCCCGGCACGCCTCCGCCTTCGCCAAGAAGCCGGCCTCTTCATTGCACGCCTCCCGCGCGTTCTGCTCTGTCGCCTCCCGGAGGTCAGCGGCCGGATCGATCCGCCGGCTGGTGGAAGAGGTCATCGCCGACCTGATAACCGAGGCGGCGCCCAACTTCTCGAGTGTGAGAGGGGCCCTGAGATATGAAGACACAACAAGGAATTTACTTTTAGGCCGGATCGACAGCGGGAGTGAAGGCTAGAGAAAGACACTTACGCCGATACCATGACGGGCACCTTCGGCTGCCTCTGATACTTGGCTGCCTTGGTTGCGGCCTCTTGCCGCCTGGTCGCTGCGGCCGGGTTCTTGGGTTTCTTCGGCGCGCTGCCGAACAGGGCAGCGCCTTGCTTCCGTTTACATTTGCCGCCGCGGGCGTGCGGCTCAGCGGAGGGGCCGGCGCCGGTGTTGGCCGTGCTTCGAGTGGGGCGCGACTCTTCCTCGTCATCATCGTCGTCGAGCCAGGTCTCCACGCTGCCACCTTCCTCGGTGCCGCCTGCTCCGCCGCCGCTACCGCCTGTTGTGTCGTCCGCCCGGGCGGCCGCCCCCAAGTCGGGGTCATCCTCGTCACTCACTGCTCTGTCCGGGTGGTAGTCACCACCCGGCCCCACGATGGCAGCAGCTGTCGCGGACATGTAAATCTGCATTCAAGAAAGGAGACGAATCATAAGAAGAGCAAGACCAAAAGACAAATCTAAAGAGAGAAATCAAGGGACTTACGGCAGGCGGCGGATTATGGCGGGAGTATGGCCGCTTCCCGTACCGCCAGTTTTCCTCCGACACCTTAAGGTCGGAGATCTCATTCACCATCCGCGCCACCTCGGCAGGTGGCATCCCTTTTGTGCACAGCCGATATGGGTCGCGGTGTCCGCCCATCCGGAAGATCGGATGAAGGCGGCTCTGGAGCGGGAGGATCTGTCGTTCGACGAAGGCGACGAGGAGGTCGGAGGCCACGAGGCCCTCCGGCTCTTGGAGCACCCGGAGTCGGCTGATGGCGGCCGCCGCGTCCGCCGACAACGGCTTCGGCTTGTACCCCCAGTTGGGTCGGAGCCTGGTGGGGGGGCGGCCTCGTAGGGCGGCAAGTTGATGAAGTCGGCAGCAGGATCTACATTCTTGACGTAGAAGTAGGACTGCTGGCAGATCTTCACCAACTGGGCCAGCTTGATGACCGGGAAAGCGTTCCGTTTCACCGGCCGGCGCACGGCGACGTAGCCGCCGCACTCGGCCGGCGTGTCCTTGGCGGAGGTGCCCCGCTTCCCGTAGAAGAACGCTCCCACAGCTCAATTGTGGGGAGGATGCCGATGTAGCCCTCGCACGCCGTGACCAAGACGGAGAGCAGGGTCACAGAGTTGGGCGTCAGATGATGAGGTTGGAGGTGGTTGAAGTCGAGGAACGAGCGGAAGAAGTCGCTCGTCGGGAGGCCCAAGCCGCGGAGGAAGCGCGAGCGGAAGACGACCGGCTCGTCCCCCTGCGGTGCCGGCGAGATCTCCGTCTCCGGCGGCACCCGCGCCTTGACGAATGCCGTGCTAGGCATCCGGCGCGTGTCGCGAAGGAAGGTGATGTGGTCTTCAATGACCGTCGAGCCGTCCCAGTCGCCGCCCTTCTCACGCGCCATGGCTAGGGTGGAGTTGCGGGAGGGGCAAGAGCGCAACGGCGGCGGCGGCAGCAACAGCACCATGGCAAGAGGCAGCAATAGCGAGAGGAGGAAGAAGGAGTGGGAGGGAGCGCACGTGCCCTGCCGCACTCCTCCCTCCTCCTACTTATAGCCCTCGGGCTATGAAGCCGAGGGGACGAGGCGTGGGTCGTGGGATTAACTGTGCCCACGACCCCACGTTCGCCACCGCACTTACTACACCATGAATGCCCGCGGGAATCGCAACCGCCCGGCTCGACACAGCGGATCCGCCCGCGTGACGAGGCTTGGTGGTGGCGGGGCCGGCCCACTGTCACGTCCCATCAGGAGCGTGGGATGGCAGGCTGGCCGAGCTGACATACGCCGTGTGGCGTTCCCACGGCGTGCGGCGGCCTGGGAAGCTTAGCAGGCACGCCACCTATTCTCCCGCCGTGAAGTTCGAAATTGGCCGACGACCTCGCCTTGTTGAAGACGGCCTCAGAGGCCGGCACGCCGCAAATCGGACCAAGGTGTCGATGCGCCGCAAGGTGGATCATAGCACTCTCTGGAGCTCGGTGAGGGGGAAAGCCACTGAGTCTTCACGGCCCCTCGACCGCGACGCCTCGCTGGCTTCGGGGACTACTGTCGGAGTAATGGGCCATGGATAGCCTCACCCGAGTCCCTTGACACATCAAAACTTCAGGCCGGCTTCGTCCCATAAAGACCCGAGTTAAAAGATCCGCCCCCCGGGGACCGGCTAGCTCAGAGGCCGGCCACCGGAGGACGGCCAAAGCACCAGAAGACGACACTAGGAGCGGCCGGCTCCCAGAGAGGGCGGCCACCCGGCGCCCTCAGAATCCGAGCCCCCATCAAGAGTACAAGGTAGAGCATGGCTATAGTGAAACACGACGCTCCCAAATCCCCGAACCAGTATGGCTACAGTGCTCCGTACAGGCGGAGATCTCCGCACGGCGGGGCACTGTGCCATGTCCCCCCCCCCCCCCCGACGTCGCCCCGAGCAGGCAGAGTCCTGTTCCCCACGACGACCTGTCGGTACGGCCTGCCAGCGGCGGGCCCCATTAGGCAGTGACGTCGTACAAGACGGCGAAAGCTCAATCAGCCGGACTCGGGGAGGGCCGGCTTCCAGCAGGCGGCCGTCCCTTGACCCGAGGCAAGCATGCCATTAAGCTGATGAGACCAGGTGCGGCTATAGTGATCTCCCACCAGGCGGCGGGACTGTAGCCACACTGGGAAGACCAAGCCCTCGTCATCAACGGCACGGCTACAGTAAGAAGCCACCAACCAGCCGGCGGAGAAGACGGAGGCCGTAGACACTGACAGCTGGGCCCAGCACCCGGACGGATTACCATTGTATCCCTGATGGTTAGGCCTATATAAACCCCCAGGGCACCTATGTAAAGGGTTCCAACCCGGATAGAACTAGGCAGTTACGTAGGGCAGGGGAAGAGCTAGCCTTGTCTTCTCCTACCTCTAGACACAGCTCAAGGAGCACTTTGTATCACTAGTGCCTTAGTGATCATGCGGAGACCCCGCAGAGTGGGAGTACGGGTATTATCTCCACGGAGAGCCCCCAACCTGGGTAAAGTCCGCTGGCGCACGTGTCTACTCCTCATCCCGCTTTCAGGCACCGGTGACGTTCTATTCGTTTCCACCATAATAAGCCATCCTTTGGCATATGTCGCACCCAACCCCCGACATTGTGTCTGCTTGTATCCCTGATCCGATCAAAACATTGGAAGAACACGCACCAGGTGCAGGCTCGTGTCCGTCGTGTGCAGCCACTCCGAGAACGCGCCCGCGTCGGCTCGTGTACGCGGCCGGCTCGGACAGGCACATCCTCGGCCGGGACCGGCACCGCAAGAGGTAGAGCCTCGCGTGTGACTTGAAAGCGCACGCCATGGCCGTGCCTTGCCTTTGAATGGCTGGCGACCTGGTGTGCACCGTGTCGGCCCGTGGCTCCGGCAGCCGTGTGTCAGCCCCCCAAGGTCGGCGCCGTCATTGGCCACAAGGGCCCCGTGAAATGCATCCAGGGCACCCTGCAGGCCAGCAGTATGGTGTAAAGCGGGGGTCCGAATGGGGCCAACGGCGAGGATCAGATGCGACGAGTACACATTTTGCCTTAGGAAGGGTGCTCTTTAGATTGTTTTTGGTCTTGGTTTTGTTGTTTTTTTGCAGCACCGGATGCTTTAGTTGGTGATTGTCCATGGCAGAGAGGAGGATTTAATAAATTTTAAAGAATCGCACAAACTAGTCAGACGTTGTTAACAGTAAATTATACTTGCACCTATACTCTGATTTCTATATAGGTTTTGAATTTATTTTCAGTTTCTTATCAGGCAAGACCATGAATGTTTTAATCAACGAAAAATGTCAATATTGCTTACCTCGTTATTACAGTCCCTCTTCTCTCTTTTGGTGATCTGGTATGTCTGTACTTCTTCTGAAACAACGCCGTCCTCTAATGTTCGTGTTCTTTTGCTGGTGAGGAACGCTCAAGTTTAGTAAATTGATACAATATTAACTTCATGGATTCACTTTTAAATAAATTTATGATATATAATCATGTTCACATACTCTTTTAATAAAACAATTTTCCTTTGCACCTAAACATACTTTAGAAATTAATACTCTTATGTTGGCCATTCCTGGTTGAGTAGAATGAGCACATGTGCTCAAACTGAAGAAACACATGCAAGCGAATGAAAAGAGAAACTGAAGAAATACGTAGACTCATAAACCAATAGATGGGCAAGCAGTGAAGTGCCCCCACACTCACTATGCCCAGAGTACACATGTACATGTAGATATGTAATTTCAGTCTCCAAGTTTTGATTCCTCTAGAGACCATGACCATACAAGATTCATACGTTGAGGGGGTGGACAGGGCACCACATCTAGATTTGTTGTCTAGGCTTGGAAGGCATCAGGATTCACTATTCTACGCCATGCCAATAATTCACTAGCAACTTGCTTACTTGAACCTTGTTGTTAGATTGTATAGCTTCTGTATTTACACGTGTATATTGTAACATTGTATACCACCTCATTATATATATGTGATAGGCCACCCTTAGAGGATTGTGCCGGTTCCCCCAAACATATCATCTTACATGGTATCACGCTAGGTTACGATCGCTTCCGCTAAACCATAAAACCGCCGCCGCTGCCTCGATCGCGCCCTCGCCCCGATCGGTCGCTGCCATGGCGGGTACCTCCGATCCGGTTCCACCTCTGCAGGGTTCCTACCGGCCTCCCTCACGGAGCTCTTGTCCCGCCCGCTGGATGTGTCGGCCATGCAATCTCCGCTCGGAACACGGAGCGTTGGCTCCTTCTTCTCGACCACGAGCTCGCGGTCCACACCGGTGCCGCTTCGTCCGTCTCTCCTGATGCGGGCTCTCTCCCGTCGCTCTACCAGGGGGGCGCCTCAATCTGCCTTGATGGCGGGCATTGCGGCGTCGGCCCCGGCCGCAGCGCCGTTCGCCCCCGCTCTGTCTACACCTCCGCCCCCCCCCCCCCCCCCACGGTGCCCTTGACTGCCTCCATGGTGTCCTCACCCCAGTCAGCAGCCTCGATGGGATCACTGTCGCCGCTGTCGTTTCACTTCGGCTGCCTCATAACCATCAAGCTGTCGGCCGACAACTACATCTTCTGGCGTGCGCAGGTTCTTCCGCTCCTTGGGAGCCATTACCTGCTTGGCTACGTCGATGGCTCTCTTCCTTGCACCCCCCCCCCATGCTGGTGGACAGCGTGCACGGTCCGGTCTACAATCCGGCCCACCGTGTTTGGACGGGGCAGGACCAGGCGAACCTCTCCTCCATCCAGGGGTCCATCCAGGGGTCGCTCACTCCGGCTGTCGCCGGGCTTGTTGTCTTCGCCAAGACATCTCATGAGGCATGGACCATCCTTGAGCGCTAGTTTGTGGCGCAGTCTCAGGCTCGTGTCTCCGCACTCCGTCGTCAGCTTGGCGAGTGCGAGAAGCTTGACTCCACGGTCACGGAGTTCTGCAACTAGGTCAAGGGCATTGCTGACACGTTGGCCTCCATTGGACAGCCGCTCATCGACTCCGAGTTCAACTCCTTCGTCGTCAACGGGCTCAACGAGGAGTATGATGCTTTGGTAGAGATCATCAACGATCGGGGCAACTCGACTCCCATGGCGGCACATGAGGTCTACCCCTGCCTTCTCCTCACCGAGCAGCGTGTCGAGGCGCGCACCTCGAAGGCCAGCCACGGCTCCCTCTCTGTGAACGACGCCACTAAGGGTGGCCGCAACTCGTCCGAGGGGCCGCCCCTGCTTCGTCTTCGCAATCTTCGGCTCCCCCCCCCCCCCCCCCCCCCCGCGTCTGCAACCCTACCAGGGGCCGGTGGTCGACGCATGTGTCAGCTGTGTGGCATTGAGGGGCACTGGGCCTCCAAGTGTCACAAACGCTTCCAGCGGAGTTTTCTTGGTCTTGGCAATGACGACAAGGACACACGCAACTTTGCCCGTCAGGTCGCCATGGCTGATCGTGCGGCATCGTTGAAGCAACAGGGACACACTCAGTCCTACTCCATCGATCCCCACTGGTACATGGACTCTAGGGCGACGGAGCACCTGACGAGCGAGATGGGGAAGCTTCACACTCGTGAACCCTATCATGGCTCCAACAAGATCCACACCGCCAATGGAGCAGGTATGCACATCTCTCATATTGGTCAAGCATCTCTTCTCACTAGACATGCCAATAGGAGTAGTCTTCAGCTTCACAATGTTCTTAGAGTTCCATCTGTGACACGTAATCTTCTTTCAGTTCCTAAACTCACACGTGATAATAATGTGCTTTGTGAATTTCATCCTTTTGATCTTTTTATTAAGGATCGGGGCACGAGGGACATTCTTCTTAGTGGGCGGCTGTGTCAGGGCCTCTACCGTCTGGAGTATCCTGGCGTCGCTCGCGTTTTCAGTGGAGTTGGGGTATCTCCGTCACAGTGGCATGCTCGTCTTGGTCACCTGGCTACACCTATTGTCCGTTATGTTTTGCGTCGTCATGAGCTTCCTAGTGTGTCCAGCAATAAAGATGTAGCAGTGTGTGATGCTTTTCAGCAGGGGAAGAGTCATGAGGTGAAACATCCTTTAAAACTTGTGTTTTTAGATGTATGGGGTCCTGCTCAGACTTCTGTCAGTGGTCACAATTATTATATCAATTTCGTTGATGCTTATAGTCGCTTTACCTGGATTTATCTTATTACACATAAACCTGATGTGTTTGACATTTTTGTTCAGTTTCAAAAACATGTTGAACGCCTTCTCAAGCACAAAATTGTTCATGTCCAGTCGGACTGGGCGGTGAGTATTGCAACCTCAACTCCTTCTTTAGTCGCTTGGGATGTCTCGCCGTTTAGCATGTCCACATACACATCAGCAGAATGGTTCGGAAGAGCATAAGCATCGTCACATTGTTGAAGTTGGTCTTACTCTTTTGGCCCATGCATATGTTCCGTTCCGGTTTTGGAGTGATGCTTTCACCACTGCATGTTTTCTCATCAACCGTACTCCCACTTGTGTTTGAACATGAAGACTCCCATTGAAGTTCTCCTTAATAAACAACCCGATTACACCTTCTTCAAGGTTTTGGGGTGCGCCTGTTGGCCGCATCTCCGTCCATATAACAAGGGAAAGCTTGAGTTTCATTCCAAGAAGTGTGTTTTTTTATTACAGTTCTCTTCATAAAGGATATAAATGTCTTCATGTTCGCACTAATCGTGTTTATATATCTCGGGATGTCGTGTTTGATGAACATGTTTTTCCTTTTGCCAAACTTCCTAGATCCAGCAATGAACCACCAGCCATGCATTCATCCTCTATTGCCTCTGACCAATTTGATGATGTTGCATATTCTCCTATATTATTGCCTAACCATGGTGCAGGCATTCGACGTGGGGCTCGCTTGGAGGTTCTAGAGGCACCATCACCTTCTTCCTCGCCCTTGCCTTCATCGTCGTCACCTCCCGGTGTGCACATCGATTGCATGGCGCCGTTGCATGGCCTCGGGTCTCGTGCCCATGCACGACCACTTGGTGATCTGGTGCTGCTGCCGCTTCATTGCCTCTAGCCTCTAGGCCGGTTTCGTCACCTGCCCGGGCTTCTTTGCCCGCTCGGCCCGTCACACCGGTCACGCCTACAACGCACAGGGCGGCTTCGCCCGACCTTGCCTCGCCTCTGGTGACCGGGCCGCTGTCTCGGGGGCCGGCCTCTCCCGGACTGTCGTCTGGCTCCATGTCGCCTGGCTCCGAATCGCCTGGCACCGGGTCTCCTACGTCGTCACAACCGAAGCCTGGTGTCCTGCTGACTGGGTCACCTCCGTCACCTTCGCCCAATCTGGCTCCTGCTGCAGGATCTTCCGGCGCCTCTCCGTCGTCATCCACAACTTCGACGGCTCCGGCTGCTGCTCTACGTCGACATACGCGCAGTCGGAGTGGCATCTTTCATCCTAAGCAACGTACTGATGGTACAGTTGCCTGGTTAGCTGCATGCATGACTGCTGCCCTTGCAGATCCCTCCTCCGAGCCGCACACGTATCAAGCTGCTATGCGCATTCCTCATTGGAGAGAGGCCATGGAGCAGGAGTATCAAGCTCTCATTCGCAATCAGACATGGACTCTTGTTCCTCCACCGTCATGGGTTAATGTCATTGATTCTAAATGGGTTTTCAAAGTGAAGAGGCATTCTGATGGGTCCATTGAGCGCTACAAAGCTCGTCTTGTTGCTCGTGGTTTTTGACAACGTTTTGGTCTTGACTATGAAGACACCTTCAGTCCAGTGGTCAAGCCTACTACCATCAGGCTTCTTCTCTCTCTTGTTGCTACTCGAGGTTGGTTTCTTTGTTAGCTTGATGTTCAAAATGCCTTTCTCCATGGTGCGTTGGAGGAGGAGGTCTATATGCGTCAGCCTCCGGGTTTTTCTGATCCGGATCGTCCTGATCATCTCTGTCGTCTGTCCAAGGCACTTTATGGTGTGAAGCAAGCTCCCCGTGCTTGGCATGCTCGTCTTGCAATGGCCCTTCGTCTCATGGTTTTGCATCATCAACTGCTGACTCCTCACTATTTCTTCTATAGAGGCCTGAGGTTACTGTGTACTTGTTGGTCTATGTGGATGATATTATTTTGGTCAGCTCCTCTCAGTCGGCTGCTACTGCTCTTGTTCACACGCTTGGTGCTGATTTTGCGGCCAAGGACATTGGGAAGCTTCACTACTTCCTTGGTGTGGAGGTTACTTCTCGGGTTGATGGTCTTGTTATGACGCAAAAGAAGTACTCCTTGGATTTGTTGCGGCGGGCTAGGATTCTTAAGTGCAAACCGACGACTACACCCATGTCTACCACTGACAAGCTCAATGCTGTTGATGGTGCGCTACTGTATTCTGCTGATGCGATGGAGTATAGGAGTATTGTTGGTGGTCTTCAATACTTGACGATCACATGACCGGACATCTCCTTTGCTGTTAACCGAGTCTGCTAGTATCTGCAGTCATCCCGTGATACTCATTTGTCTGCTGTTAAGCGTATCTTGCGCTACATTCGATTCACGGTGGCTCATGGGTTGCATATTCGACCGACCTCCTCTGGATGTCTCTCAGCATATTCTAATGCAGATTGGGCTGGCAATCTGGATGACAGGCGATCTACAAGGCATTATGCTGTGTTCTTTGGCTCTAATATGATCGCCTGGAGTGCTCGGAAACAGGCCACTGTCTCACATAGCAGTACTGAAGCTGAGTATAAAGCTGTGGCCAATGCAACTTCGGAGATTATCTGGGTACAGTCGTTGCTTCGGGAATTGGGTATATCCCAACCACAGTCTCCTATCCTTTGGTGTGATAACATCGCTGCTACATACCTCTCTGCAAACCCGGTATTCCATGCCCGAACGAAACACATTGAAGTTGACTATCAATTTGTTCGTGAACGTGTCTCTCAGAAGCAACTACAGATCAAATTCATCTCTTTCAAGGATCAACTTGCAGACATCTTCACGAAGCCATTGCCTTTACCACAGTTTGAGGCTTGCAGGCGCAATCTTACCCTTCTAGATTATTTAGGAAGTGGCTAAGATTGAGGGAGGGTGTTAGACTATATAGCTTCTGTATTTACACGTATATATTGTAACGTTGTATACCACCTCATTATATATACTAGATGATACCCCGCGCGTTGCTGCGGGACTTCTACTTTCACTTTCTTTGCAAACAACTTGGAAGAATAACAAACAATACTTGAAACGGAAATAAGCAAAGGTGACCTGAAATAAAGATTTTATGGACATTGATAGTTCCATTTAAAATGTTAAATGAATACATGAATACATGGTATGGACTTAGACTTAACACTCACATGACACCGTAATATATTTCTGTCGTCGGTAGTGGCTGGTTTGTAAGGGCATTCAGAAAACTGAAGTTCATAAGTGGTATAATTTAAAAGAGGCATTTAAATTCACTTGTACCCAAATGTTGATATGAAATTGGAGATTACTTTTTTCCTTTTGTCCACTCGAGCTAAGAAAATTCAAATCGCAAAAAATCCAAAGAATTCACACATGAAAATATTTCACTGCTATGTTCCAAAACAAATTGGAGCACTGCTATTTGGAACTCAGTATTCTCATGCAACTCCCAAATGAATGCACACTTAAGAAAAAGAAATATGGTTGCTTTTGCTTAGAAAGTGTGTTTTACTGGTTGTACTCCATTACATAGGAGAGGGAAAACACACCTGAGAGAGAGAGAAGAGGGGGAGGGGGAGAGAGAGAGGCAGGGAGGGAGAGAAACAGTAGGCAGGATCCATAGTCCATACCGTTCCATGCATGGCCAACAACAACACGACTCATATGTGAAGCCTGACAGGAGAGGAAGTTAAACTCCCTACATAGGATCGATGACTCCGCAGGTGGCAGCTACGTTGCGTCAAACTTCAATAGGGACGAACAATCAAATCAATTGTGATTCTAAAAAAAAAATCAAATCAATTGTACCCGCAGAGTCGTGTGTAAGAAAATTAGGTCAGCAAAATCATATTGAATTTCTGCGAACGCATGATCTAAATGAGGTGCAGCTTGAAATGTTCAGAAATTAGGAGAGGAAGAGGAAGTAGATTCAAGGTGAGTAAGAAACGAAGATTGAAGATGAGGAGATGAAGGAGTGAAGCAAAACGATAGGCGTGGAATAATTAAGGAAGATTGAAGAATGGGGTTGCTTATCACCAGAAACTAAAGGGACGGGGCTGGCTTTCAACGGATGTTCTCTATAGGTTGCACTTGGAGTAGATGAAAGAACTGCAATCGGACAGCACAAATTCAGTGGATAAGCTGATGTACAATCAGCTCATCCTTCTTGCTGAGTATCGTGATTAGTTAGGAAACATAAGATAGACTAAGAATTATTCTGGCTTGTCTTGTACTCCAAGTTGATCATGTACTCCTATATATATGCCCACGAGGCTCAAGCAATACAACGAAAACAACTATTCCACCAATCCCTCTCTCTCCCTTCCAACATGGTATCTATCGCAAGTCGATCCTAAACCCTAGCCGCCACCGCTTCCGCACCCGTGCGCCGCCCCCGGGGCGGTCGACCTCCATGACCGCCGCCGGGGGCCGCGCCGCCCGTACGTAGGGTTCGTCCGCCGGCCGTGTTGGCCGGCTGCCCTAGAGAGTCTTTTTCCCGAGCCCTTGCTCCGGTTTTTTTTTCGCTCTCTCGCCGGTCGTTTTTGATCGGCGTTTTTCTTTTTGCTTTCCGATCTATTCGTGATCGGTTTGCGTCGCCCGCCGCCGCCGTCGCTCCCCGTGCGCCTCTACTCCGACCCCGGCGCGACCAGCCGGCCTCTCCTCCGACCCGGTGGCCACGCGCGCCGAGGCGGCCCGTCCGGGCCAGCCGCCGTCCGCGCGTCGGTCCGCCCGTCGCCCTGCGCCGGTCGTCATCGCCCTGCACCGACCGGGACACACCTACATCGCCGCGACCCGGCGGCCTCGCGCCATGCGTCGGCCAATCATAGCCGACGCTCGCGCGCCGGCCCGCCCATCGATCCACGTCACCCGCCTCCGCCGCGTCTGCACGGCGGCTCGGCGGTCTACCTCGCCGGCCTCGTCCTCGGGTGCATCAGGCTTGTCGGCCGCCTCAACTCGGGCGCCGCTGCTCCGTTGGTCGTTCGGGCCTCGCTGCCCGGGCATCGGCGCTGTTTTGGCAGCCCGGGTGCTGGTGCTGACGTCTCCCGCCGTCCGTCGTCGCCGGCCTCATCCCGGACTCCGCCGCCACCACTCCTCCATCGAGCGGCGTCCCCGACCTCGCGTGCGATCGGATTGATCACCCGCCCGCCGCCGCGATCCACCCCATCTACGCCGCGCGACCGACCTGGCCCGTTGGTTACGCGCGCCTTCGCAGGTCCCGTGAAGATTGTCCCCGAGTTCAGCGCGCCTCTCCACCGATCGAGCATCGGGCTGCCGCTGCGTCGCCCCGTCGGGCCGCAGCGCCGCCGCCACGTGGTTCTCCTCATAGCTGCACCGACTCGCGTCACCGCTGCGTCGCCCCTTCGGGCCGTAGTGCCGCGGCCCGCGGTCCATCGCCGCTCCGGGGCTGTCCGCTCCAGGCCGTCCCCGTGGCTGCACCGACCCTCGCGCCGCCGCTGCGTCGCCCCGTCGGGCCGTAGCGAGCGTGGCACGCGGTCCACGCCGCCGTCCCGAGGCCGTCCCCGCGTTTGCACCGACTCGTGAACCGCCGTTGCGTCGCCCCTTCGGGCCGCAGCATCGCGGCCCGCGGTCCCCGCCGCCGCCCCGAGGTCTTCCGCCGTCGCCCCGACCCGCCTGCCGCCGCTGCGTCGCCCCTTCGGACGTAGCGCCGCGGTCCGTTCTGCCGTCACCCCGCGTCGACCTCACGTGGTATGCGCCGCGCCGTCTTCCTTGGCGCGGAAACACCACCGTCCGCGTCGGTCTTCGTCACGCTGTCAGGGTTCTTCGCCTACTTCGAGCACCGCCGCCGCACTCCTAACCTAGCCGCCACCGCCGCCGCCAGGCTGCCGCCGCCGCTCTTCTTTGGCCGCCGCCGCCGCTACACCCGTAGCCGCCGGAGCCGCCCATCCACCTCCTTCGTCTTCATCCAGCACCAGCCCGTCGTCAGCGTCGCCGTCATCTACCCCGACCACTTCGTCTACTCCGACCACCGTTGGTGACATTGGCCCCGCGTCGATGGACGCCGCAACCGTCGTCGAGTTCTTCTCTACTGGCCCTCCGACTACTTCGACATGGCGTACAGCTCGTGCAGGTCCTAGTCTCTGCATGCCCGGTGCTGGCAACACCGCCGCGTGCCTTCATCCACGACGTGTCCCCGGGCCTGGCAAGCCTGGTGCGGCGCTTTGTCAACTTCGTCTTCGTCCGTCTACGCATGCCCGGTGCTGGCAACACCGGTGCGTGCCTTCGTCTACGATGTGTCCCCGGGCTTGGCAAACCCGCCGCGACGCGTCGTCAACAACATCTCCATCCTGGCGCACCACTACTTCGACACCACTGCGCCCACGACTAACTCGGCGCCCCCTTGCGCCCGCGGCTCCACGGCGACTTCCTCGACACCGGCTACCCCGACTCGACATCGACCACGGCATTCTTCGCACGGCTACCTCGACCACGGCTCCACCACCCACGCTCTCGGCTACATCGACAAATGGCACAAAGGGCTACCGCCTGCTTGAGCAACCTCATTGGTTTCCACTCCAGCCACGACTCCGCGATGCGTCGACCGTTACGACTGTGGTGGGGTGTCCGTCGGCTTGCCTTCGGATTCTTCTCCAGTCTCACCGTCCGCGTCGCTACCGTTGTGACTGCGGGGGGATGTTGAGTATCGTGAGTAGTTAGGAAACATAAGATAGACTAGGAATTATTCTGGCTTGTCTTGTACTCCAAGTTGATCATGTACTCCTATATATATGCCCACGAGGCTCAAGCAATACAACGAAAACAACTATTCCACCAATCCCTCTCTCTCCCTTCCAACACTTCTGACCAATTTGATTATACATGATCTTCTTCTAGTTTAATTTAATTGACATCTATGCATAATAACTAACAACATATAAAAGAATTCTGATAGGTTGAATTACATAGATCTGACACAGATCTGTAGCCTCAAACTTGTGTTCGCCAACATAGTTAAAGCCAACAGATGGTGTCGCAAGTTCACCTCCTTGGCAGCCAATCCACCACTAACAGAAAAATATAAGAACTTATCATGGCTGAATCAGCAATAAATCATGCACAATGTACTCTAGTTTCTAGCAGCTAGCAGCAAAGGAGTACCTTTAATTTAGCTTCAGTTGCTAAGCAATAAAATTATAGTGCCAATATGTCGGTAGCATCAATCATTCCAGCATTTTCCATTGCCAACTCCCAGAACCACATCCTACTACCTGTAACTGTAACCGTTACCAGCTTACAGGACCCCTTAAAATTTGGTAGCAAAAGAGGCAGCAAGCTTAAGATCCAAGGGAAAGGAAATAGTATATACGATTTAACGGAAGTCCCCTTAAAATTCGAACCACATTCAATTATGAAGGAGTGTTTTTTTTTCACGGAAGCACAGGCACATTCAGAACCTATTCAAAGAAAAACATATATGTACCTCAGGAAGGGACGTTGAGAGAATATCTTTAGTTAACCACTTCATCTAGATTATTTTCCTTGGCTCCCTCGGGACACGTCTAGAATTTCCAGTACCGGTTCGCTTTGACCAATTAACTCCAGACATCTTGAATCTAGTACATGAACAAATTGAATTGCAGTAAGTAAGAATTCATGGGTTGGGGATTAAAAAACAAACCTTCAGGCTATATGAGTTAGCAGCTTATAAGAGAGGAAGATGTACCCGTAGAGGCACTCTGATTCGCAAGAAGGCGTCCGCGGCAACACGATGGTGGCGGCGAGGGATCCAATTTGTCATGTCCAGCACATGAGGCACCGGAATGAGATGAGCATGGATGATGTGGGGGATTTAAAGTTCGTTGACTTTCCAGGGGAAAAGTAACGAATCTGGAGAAGTGCCTACACCCAGCTGTGGTGGCGACGAAGGGAATGGAGAAGATGGGGAGGGGAGAAGAAAGTTCAGCGATTCTTTTTGAGAATAGAGCAGGGAGAAGAAGGAAGGGCACCTGGCGAATCTTGAGTGGAGGCGCTGGCACTAATTTCTACAGAAGAAGACGGATGGCCGGAGGACTCCATCAATTTCTTCTGCACATCCACGGTGACGAAGGATTATGATTGCTCGACTCCCCCATCCATTCCATAAGCGTGTTTTCAGTGGGGAGATTGAGAGTCGGGGTGAGAAGAGGAGAAGATGAGCCGTGGAGAGCTGTAAGGGCATCTCCAGCCGTTGGCCCCCCAGGGGCGTCTAAAAGCGCCGCCTGGGGGTGAGCCGGCGAAAAAAATGGCCGTGGGGGCGAGTCGGTCCCCAACCGTCGGCCCTCAGGGCCGCCCCCAGGCGTGTATTAAAAAAAAGAACCGTTTGGCGAAGTTATGATAAAAAGTAGTTAAATTTCGGCTAAACATGGCAAATTACGGTGAAATTCGCGCATTTTCATTACATTAACCTAATCTAAAAAAGAAAGGGGCTGAAGTCGTCGCCGCCATCGTCGTCGTTGGCCTTCTCCTCCTTGACGCGGGCGCCCCTGCTGGACCCGACGTCGCCATGGCGGACTGGCGGCGGCGCGTCGTCGTCGTCGTCGCTGTCGCATAGGACGACAACCCCGTCTTCATCGCAGCCGCGTCGGCGCTCCTCGAAGCGGCGCAGGGCGGCGCGCTGGCGCTCCTTTACCTTCTCCATCGCAATGGAGAACTGGCGCGCCTATTCTAGGGCCGCGTCGTCGTCGTCGAACTCCGCCTTCACCGGCGCCAGCCCCGGCTCCGTCTTCACCGGCGCCAGCCCCGGCTCCGCCTTGACGCCGAGCAGGGCCGGAGTGCCGGAGGAGTGCGATGAGGATCCGGAGGAGGAAGAGGAGGAGGAGGACCCGAACCTCTTTGGCGCCCATGGCCCGACGCGTCGGTGCTGCGCCGGGGGTACGCCAACGGCGGGTCATTGCCCCGCCCTCGAGGTACGTGAGCACGCCCTCGAGTGTGCGGCCGGGGACGCCCCACCAGAGGTGGCGCCCCTCGCTTTTCTGCCGGCCGCCGACCACCGGCGCGCCGTTGGTGGACGCCAATCGCTGCTGCTGGCGGCGCTCGAAATACGCCGCCCAGGGCGCGTGGTTGTCGGCGGCGTACTGGGGGAGGGAGAGTTGGGCATCGTTGAGGGACGCGCGCACGATCTCGACCTCCTCGGCGAAGTACTTCGGTTTCGCCACGGCGTCGGGCAACGGGGGAATGGGCACTCCCCCGGCGCTGAGTCTCCACCCCATTGGCCCGGCGCGCATGTCCGGCGGCGCCGGGATGTTCGCCTGGAACAGGAGCCAGGACTCCTGTTCACGGAGCGAACGGCGGACGAAGCCGTTGGCCGCCGCCTCGTCTCCGGGGAAGCGTTCTGCCATGGCGACGGCGGGGCTGGGCGGGCTCGGGAGAGGTAGAGGGAGGGGCTGGGCGGCGGCGCTCGGGAGAGGCAGGGAGAGGGAGGGGCTGGACGGCGGCGAGGGGCGGGGCTGGTGTGGGCACAGGCGAGTGGAGGCCGCCGGCTTTCATAGCCGGGCCGCACCCGTGTGTACGCGTGCGAGGGAGGGAAGGCGTCGGCGCGCCGTCCCGTGAAGCACCGCCCGTGAGGAATCAATGGCAAGGCTGACCGGCGGCAGCCTTTGCCATTGATTCCCCGCGGGAACCGAGGCCGTTGGGGGAAGACGAGGCGCCGAGTCGCTGACGCGGCTGGCCCGCGTCTTTTTCGCGCCAAAACAGCTCGCCCCGGCGCCCCCGGGCGCCCCCCAGCGCGCCGGGTTCGGGCTGGGTCCGCCGACGCTGTTTTCGGCCCAAGCCGGCGAAAATCGGGCTCCTGGGGGCGCGGCTGGGCCGTTTTTTCGGCGCCGGCGTGAAAAACTCGCCTGGGGAGGCCTTCCTGGTGGCGCAGCTGGAGATGCCCTAAGACACAAATTGTTCGGAGGTGGGCTAGTGCGGCAGTCGCTTCGTACCCCAGACGAACCGCCCCACAACAGGGTAAGCCGATAACAGAACACAGCCCGCAAAAAAACAGAACACATGACCTGACATCATGCAATGCAGAGCCAGAGTTGCTCAAGTGGTGGGACCGCTGATGTAGATGACTTACATGTCAAGAGAAATATGTTAGTGGGGATGAACTATTTAAGTATTATAGATTATAGATGTGATAGGCTACCCCTAGAGAATTGTGCCGGTTCCCCAAACATATCATGTTACACTTGTATAGGGTCACCAGTTGGGTCTTGGAGACACCATTCATTTCCAATGTAAGGGGGCACATGATGTTGGTGGGTACGTAGAATTCTGTCGCCCACCATCATGGTGGAAACACCGAAAACATGGTGGCATTTCTTTTTCTAGAGACTACCATAAAATCCTGGCTGTCTATCCAATTGTTTCGTGGATTTTGGGTGCCAAACAGGCTGATATTTTCATACATTGGGCCACCGTGCATTACCTTTCTCTCACTAAATTGTTGTTCTTTCTTAAAAAAATAACTGAAATTGCTGCTTGCATGGATGAGAACTACTAATCCTGCGGCTATACCACAGCACACATGTCAGATTTTTCTGGCAGACATATTTTAGCATCAAGCCTAATCTTGCGGGCATATTTTAGCAGACATGTTGACTCCTTCTGTCATCAATAAAAATAAATAAATTAAAAAGTATTCTCTTTTCAAAGCAAACAAAACACATTCATCGTGTTTTTTCTAAAGTGGATGATCAAAACAAAGTTTAATTTTATAACTTGGCAGGGGCCGCGAACTAGTGCACCCTCTAACACAAATTTTGACGTCCACTCTTCAAAAGAAGATGGTAGATCAACACATTCACTATATGCAATGTGAACCATTGATCTAGGCCATGAGCCTTCTTGATCGTCCATTGACCCCGTCAAGGTAAGTATGTTTGAAGGTTGCCATATCCTCTAGTAATATACTCATATTTACTGTGCCAATCTTGTTAATGTTTTCGTGTAGGACTAAACCAAACGTAATTAACCTGGTGGCATGGTCTACGTCAACCGAACTGGCCAGCCAATATTTTCTTACCCATCATCCATCGAAGGCCTAGGACGAACGCATCAAAGGCCCAGCCGCGCCACCAACACCCCCCCCCCCCCCCTTCCTCCTGATTTTTTCGCGCCGGCGCCTAAAAAATGACCCAGTCGCACCCCTAGGAGCCCGTTTTTTGCCGGCTTGGGCGAAATCAGCGCCAGCGGACACAGGCCGAACCCGGCGTACTGGAGGCACCCGGGGGCGCCGGGGCGATCGGTTTTGGCGCGAAAGAGCCGCGGGCCCGCCGAGTCAGCCTCGCGCGCCTCATCATCATCGAAATGAGTCGGTTTCCCAGCCTTGCCATTGATTCCTCATCACGGGCGGCGCGGCGACGCCTTCCCTCCTGCCACGCATACACACTGTGCGGGTTATATAAACCGGTGGCCTCCCTCGCCTCTGGCCACACCAGCCCGCAGCCGCCCACCGACCTCCGCCGAGCTCTCCCTCTCTCCCTGTGCGCAGCCGCTCGCCGAGCTCTCCCTAGTTGTAGTTCCGGCCTTTTTTTAACAACTTTGCTATGTAAAATGTCGAACATGTCTAATATATGCCCAGTTTGTCGAATTTTAGCCGAATTTTAGCCGAACTTTGCCGAATACTCTATTTTAACATAAACGGCGTTTGAGGGTGGCCGGGAACCCACTCGCCCCAGGCCGATTTTTTGCACCGGTTCGCCCCCAGGCGGCGATTTTACGCGCCCCTGGGGGCCAACGGCTGGAGATGCTCTAACACAGAGCCAGCCTCCTGCACGATCTCAAAAAAGAAGGAAGAAAAAATGCAGTTTTTCTCAAAATGAAGAACAAGAAAAAGGCAGTATCTTGCACGGCGTCGTAGGGGTAGGGAGGGTAGGGAGGGTAGGGACACCCTGCGATTCCTGCCGTCATCTTCGGCTTCTTGTTGCTCTGAACTGACGAACTGATATGCATGGCTCAAGGTGTACTAAGGCTTCTGGAACAGGACACTCAGAGTGTGTCGCATGTACTCCGCCGACGGCCGGCTCAAGGTGTGGGATAGGGGCAAGGCCGGGGCCTCCTGAGCCGGCCGGCACACCCGCTTGGCCGTCCTCGTCGCCCGTGAGGCCAACTCCACCGCGCGACCCTATCCTGTCCGAGCCTGTCCGTTTGAGGTAAAACGGACAAACCGGGCGGCCGAGCGCGCGGGAGCAAACGGACTTTTGTCCGTTTTGTGTCCGCTTTTGACCCATCCGCGGTCTAAGTTTGCGCCGCTTTTGGGGTGAAACGGACACCACGCGGATGCGTCAGCTGTCTGCGCGTGTCCTCCCCTGGCCCTCCCCTGGCCCGCCCGTCGGTGGCACAAGACTGGCCTGCGCGTGTCCTCTAGCCGCTTGGACCTGCACCGTCGGTGGCCCGCCGGCAAATACGCGAATAGCGGCCGACCGGGCTCGGTGCTTGCCCAAAAGCTCGTCGGCGCACCGTTGCCCCTCATCAAGTGCGACCACTGCCCAAGAATGGTCGTGCGTCGCGTGTCTACAACGCCGGAGCATCCCGGATGAGTGTTCATCAAGTGCTTAAACGATGGGGTACATTTTTTTTAGCTTCGGTTTGTGCTTTCGAATTAGATTAGTTGTGGTAACTTTAAATTTTATTGTGTAGAATGGATGCAAGTTTTGGTATTGGGAAGAAGAGTACATCGATATATTGATACAACGAAATTTAGTACATGTTCATGCACTTTTAGCTAGCCTAGGGGATGTAGATGAAACAAGTGCACTTGTTGCTAGATTAGAGGCTAGCCATGATACTACGTATGAGGAAGCAATGTCGACTTCTGGCTTGAAGAAGAAAGGAGGATGCAACGTTGAGCTTCCTCCACAGATCAACAATGAGTGCATCAAGAAGGCCCTAACCCAACTCAAGGGAGCAGTTATGGAAGTTGGGTATCTTCTCAAATGTATTCTTGTGGTTTTTGTTTTCTTTGGCCTTGCATCACTAGTCAAAATATGATGATGTATTGTCATGTATCAAAAATGAATGATGAAAAAATGTTTAAGGACTTGCAAAGAAAAGTGCACGCAGAACAAGATGCGGCCGAGATGCGTCCGCGCGCTTGGCGCACGGCCACCGCATCCCGAAAACTGCCCGGACACGACCCCATCCTCCTACCCAAACGGACAGAATCCGGACAAAACGGACGTCCGTTTGGGGTCGCGCGGTGGAGTTGGCCTGACTTGATGATTATGGCTAGAAGAAGGATTTAAATTTTGGAAAGTCGCACAAAATCATAGGTTGGAGAGTAATTCTACACCATTATTATTTTGTTTTATGTATCAACCAACGTGGATGACCAGGATTAGAGAAGGGGAGGAAGGGCCCCTACCCCGTCTGAAATTCACAGGGTAGAGAATTATTAGAGAAGTTCACGTAAAGAGTTTTGTAGTTTAAGTGGATGCAGGATTATCGTAAGTTGGGTGTAAAATGGCCGTAAACTGTAAATTATAGCACCTATATACTCTGGTTATATATAGGCTCTGATTTAATCTCTCATTACTTCTCTGAAATAAGGTGAGCAGGGAGTCACTCATGTGTTGTAAAAGATTTACTCCACTATGAACCAACATGTGATTCGATGGTTAGGAGGACAGTGGTATTCTTAGCCCACCAGGGTTCAAGTCCTCGTGCTCACATTTTTCTGGATTTATTTCACGATTTTCGACGATGTGCGTTTAGTGAGAGTAGATGTGCTCATAGCACTAGTGCAGAACAGGGCAATAGCACCGGTTCGTAAGGCCCTTTAGTGCCGGTTACATAACCGGCACTAAATTGTGGTCACTAAAGGCCCCCCCTCCTTTAGTACCGGTTCAGCATGAACCGATGCTAAAGGGCAACCACGTGGCACGAGCCAGCTCCGGGGGCCTGGAGCCCTTTAGTACCGGTTGGTAAGACCAACCGGTACTATAAGGTTTGGGGGGGGGGGGTAGTTTTATGATTTCTTTTTCATTTAATGTTGTGTTTCCATTTTAATTCTTTTTCGTTTGCTGGTATTTTACGATACTACACATTGTACACGTTATGCATATATATATATATATATATATATATATATATATATATATATATATATATATATATATATATATAGAATTTCTAGTAGAACCAATCATCGAGTTCAACATGATTGTCATGATATAAGCGTTCATAACACCACAAAAGCAAATCACTTAAGTTCAGAACGAAGAACACGGACATGAAAGGACAAGTACTAATTAAGAGCAGCATGAAGAACTAGCTAAATCACTCCTGCTAGCTACTCTCTCTCTGGTAAAATAGCATAGAACATGTATAGCTCTCCTGATTGATCATACTGGAGCATGCCGATGAACCTGTCTCCTAACCGTGGGCTGCGCTTCTCATTGCTGCCCCCTAGTACTTTTCTGCGATCATTAACAATTTTCCTCCAATCTTTCACTATTAAGCATTCATCGCTTCTAGAAATCTTGAATGCATTCATGTGCAATGCAGGATATCTTGGCCGTAAGCTAACAATTGACATCTGACCTTTAGTCTCGATCCCCTGAGGCACAACTGTCATCGGGAGTCCCTGTTGAAGAACATCGTATAGTACTTAATTAATATACTTAGCAATGAAAGTTTAGCAAAAAAATATGTATGCAAAATATGCACTGAGGACAAATAGTAAATATCTTATCATCATTCCTAAATAGATGTGACCGTAGTTCAATACTATCACTATTGGTCGCACGTTTTGAGTACTAACATTTCCAAGTGCAGGAAGAAAATTTGTCTTGACAATATGAAGATCCTCAAGCCATGAAACATAATGACTTATCTCCTGCAGTTTAGTTCAGCGCCGGGACAGTAGTAGGTCCTGTCTACCGAGCGCCGGACATGTTTGGTTGAATGGAGATAAGCTGTCAATAGAAATTAGTTGTCAGTTATTTTTGAATAAGCAATATCAAAGACAAAAATATAGTTGAGAAGAACTCAGATAATGGTAGAACTGGAGGCGTCTGCACATCGACCCATATGTCTCTATTACCTTCAATATCATCTTCCGAACGAATATCAAAGGTGATAACCATACCAGGCTCAAATGCATAAGCCTTGCATAGTGCTTGCCAAGTTTTGCATTCAAAATAGGTGTACGTGTGTGCATTGTATACTTTGACGTTGAAAGTATAACCATCATGCTCAGTTTTCTGGTAAGCTCTCTTTACCTCCATAGTTTCCATATCTTTGAAACCTATCTTATCCAAGACAAAAATTCTTGCATGGCAGGGGATGCGCTAGTAGAATAGTGCAAATTAAAAATTATAAGTCAGGCAAATGAAGCATATATAAGTCATGCTTAATTACGAAAACAGACTTGTCGTTGTGACTTACTGTATCGAATTCGAAAGCCTCAACCAGCTTGATGCTGAATCGCCTACCATCAACAAGGAAATTTATGTCACATTGGCTGCGCTGGTCTTCACAGTATTCTCACATAATAAAAAAAATTCTGTCGTCAGACGACATTTCCTATGTTCATATTAGGCGAAACATTAAACACTTACTAATTCAATTAATTCAACTACTTCTATTAATTCAACTAATCATTTACTAAAAATAAACTAGTTATATTAATTAAATTAGTTCAACTAAGCATTTACTAAAAATAAACTAGTTCTATATATTAATTCAACTAGTTCAACTAAACATTTACTAAAAATAAACTAGTTATATTAATTCAACTAGTTCAAAGTAAGCATTTACTAAAAATAAACTAGTTCTATATATTAATTCAACTAGTTCAACTAAACATTTACTAAAAATAAACTAGTTATATTAATTCAACTAGTTCAAAGTAAGCATTTACTAAAAATAAACTAGTTCTATATATTAATTCAACTAGTTCAACTAAACATTTACTAAAAATAAACTAGTTATATTAATTCAACTAGTTCAAAGTAAGCATTTACTAAAAATAAACTAGTTCTATATATTAATTCAACTAGTTCAACTAAACACTTACTAGCTAATTCAATTAATTCAGCTACTTCTATTAATTCAACTAAGCATTTACTAAAAATAAACTAGTTATATTAATTCAATTAGTTCAACTAAGCATTTACTAAAAATAAACTAGTTCTATATATTAATCTAACTAGTTCAACTAAACATTTACTAAAAATAAACTAGTTATATTAATTCAACTAGTTCAAAGTAAGCATTTACTAAAAATAAACTAGTTCTATATATTAATTCAACTAGTTCAACTAAACATTTACTAAAAATAAACTAGTTATATTAATTCAACTAGTTCAAAGTAAGCATTTACTAAAAATAAACTAGTTCTATATATTAATTCAACTAGTTCAACTAAATATTTACTAAAAATAAACTAGTTATATTAATTCAATTAGTTCAACTAAGCATTTACTAAAAATAAACTAGTTCGTTCTATATATTAATTCAACTAGTTCAAACTAAACATTAACATATTTCTAATTCGTCGATGATAACATTTCTAACATTCTAAAAATAAACTACATAGTGTATGTGTGTGTGTGTAGTGTGTGTGTGTGTAGTGTGTGTGTGTGTATGTGTGTGTGTGTGTGTGTGTGTATGCGTGTGTGTGTATGGAGTGGGCTGGGCTCGTACGGGCGGCGGGGGCTGGGGACGGCGACGAGACGGGCGGCGGCGGCCGGGGACGGCGACGAGACGGGCCGGCGGCGGCCGGGGGATGGCGACGAGACGTGCGCGGCGGGGGCGGCAACGACGATGGGCGGCGGGGGCGCGCGGCAACGACGATGACGGGCGGCGGGGGCGGCGAGGGCGAC